>CM061546.1:13607500-14207500 GCA_030864215.1 Capsicum pubescens
ACTTTTTCTAATAGTATTCTCTTAATATCTATAATTTCTATATCTCTAAGTATATATAAGATTAAGACTTTAAGATTATCTATCATTTAAAATTGACTAAATATTTTATTATAATATTTTGTAGTTGTTTGTTTTAGCCTTAGTAGTTCTTGCATATTTTTATTAAGAAATTCTATATATTTTATATCTTTATTTTCCTTGTATTTGTCTATATTTATTTTCATCTGTTTTTCTAGTAACTGTATGTTTCTCATATCTTTTTCTAAAAATTCTATGTAATTTATCATGGTAAGTATTTGTAAGAGTAGTTAGGTAGGTATGGTATATAATTTACTCTAGTCATGTAATATTTACCAAATGCTTTTTCTAATATGATTTTTCTTATATCTATTACTTTTATATCTTTAAGTGCATACAAAATAAGTATTTTAAATTTATCTACCATCATATCAGATAAATAATTATTCATTTTCATAAAATTGCTTTTTTCAAAATATTCCCTTCAACCATGTACATAACAAAATATGGTCATCTTAGATTACTATATACTAGATTATTCTTAAATAACATGTTCTTCGGTCACTATTAGCATGGTAATCTGGATATTTTCCCTTAAACAACGCCTCTACTCTGGTTACTCCCCACCACGGCTTCTTGCCTTATTGGTTTCACCTTTAGGATGGCATAGTTCTTAGGGATTTTTCTCCGTTTCCACTTTGCTAATAAACTTCTTAACATATTATTCTTCGAATAATTCTACTATAAAGTAACTAACATGAATTTATTTTATCATACCATGATTGTTGGGAATTATGAATTTAGCTATTCATAATCATAAATAAATATACCTGTTCGGGTAGATTTGATATTTCTGAGCTTTGTTCCTCCATAGATTTTTCCATTGAAATAAATCTGTTTTTTAATTAACTGAGCAAAATATTTGTTGTGGACTGGAGAGAGTATTGCTTCAACACATGAAGGCTTGCCCTGCAATGCCTTCAGTTTCTTTTATTTATAGAATGAAAATCTTTACAAAGTCTTTACATGAATTTACACGTTTAAAAAATTCTAAAATAGCCTTTTGAAAAGTCAAAAAGGCTAGGAGGCTAAAAAAAAGAAAAGTCTATACACTAAGTGCCATAGCCTTTAAAAAAGGCTAGGAGGCTAAAAAGTAAAGTCTAGTCTATACAATAATTCTAACAATTCTAATAATTTTACGTAAATAATTTAATATCTTCTCTTTCTTCCATTGGTATCTTCTCGTTGTCGTATCTGTTGCTTCTTATCTTATCTTTCCAGCTGGCATGCTTATTTTGATTCTTTTATTCTAGGCGAACTTCTGGGATAATATTATCTTCTCCATTACATCTCGAACATTGATGGTCTGGATATTTGTGTCCAATTAGCTTGCAATATCTCGTCAGTAATCCGTCTGAAATAAATCCTCTCTTAATGGCTCTTGTAGTAGACTGTTTTTCTGGGTTAAGTAATGTCATTATCCATTGTCTAACATCTTCCATATCTGCTTGTCGTAGTTCTTTTGAATTTGAATAAATTATCTGATGATCTCTTGAATAATAGCTCCATATTGGGTTTCCATTGGTATAATTATTTGCTAATTCTTGAATAATTGTAGCTAGTCCAATAAGTCGTTTATTTGAGTAGAAATCGGGTATCTCAATTCTGGGTATCTCCGGTTGCTGTGTAATATCTTCTGGTATGATCATATCTCTGGTTAGTCCTATTTTTACAACTTGTATAACTGGTTTTATTTCTTCATATAATATCTCTGCTGGTGCAGTATAACACTTTATGTAAAATAGATTTCCTTTCGTTATCCTTTTGTAGGTGGTGAATATCTTATTTAATTCTTCCATAGCTGTTAGTTCTTCTCCGTCTTGGGTGTATATGGTGTTTAATAATCCATAGTCAAAACAAGTTTTCACTAGGCTTGGGTTGGTTTTGGGTAGTGCAATTAGCTTGTTATATCCTTGTAATTTTTGGGTTATATAGTTTGTGTTCGGTTCTTTGATATTTGTAGCTCTGGGGTTAAGGTTTAGAAAAGTTTGTACTCTATAGATATTTTCTATGTATTTTTGGGTTGTATAGTTGTAAACTTTTTTATCTTGGTTCAGGCTATCTCGGTATGTGGTGATTTGTGGGGGTATGAACAAGGGGTCTTTTTGTGTTTTCGGTATAAATGGTTTCTCAAATATTTTATTCATATTCATGTTCTGGTATCTTGGTCGACTAACTCCTTTGCTTGTACCTGGAGAAGTAGATTGATAAATGTTATGGGTTTTATGGAGTGTCCCATCGTCTCCTTCTAGCTCTGGAACTTTAATGTCTTTCGATCGACATAGCTCTGCACACTGCTGAGTTAGCTGATTTGTAGCTATAGACTTCAGTTTATCTTCATTAGTCTTTAGCTTTTCTATCTCATTACCCATACTGTCCACTTTCATTGAAAGCGTAGTTAGGGTGTTGAGTATTTTTTCTAGAGTATCTTCTTCTATTATATCAGTCTGTGTAGCTTTGTCTTGATATGTAATCTGCAATAACATTTTTGTTAGTACTAATTACTTCAATTGTAAATGTAAAATTTAATATATTCAATACTAGTCTCCGAATTTCTTTTGTTGTAACTGAATTTTGTATTTTCTTTGTTAGCCACCAGCGTACCTGTGTATTATCTGTTCGTACAATAAACTTGTTATATACAATATATGGCTCAAATGTTAATAAACATTTATATAATGAGCATAATTCTTTTTTATTTATTTCCCATTTTATTTCTGTTTCATTAAATGTACCTGAGTAGTATCTACAGTGGTGTTCTAATTTTTCTTCTTCATATTTATATTTAAGTACTCCTCCATAACTACATTCACTAGCATCTGCTTCTACTATATATATGAATTTTCTATTTTCATCTGGAAATTGTAATTTTGGTAATTCTTTACAAAGTATTTTTATTTTCTGAACTTGTTTTTTATCTTCTTCGTTATAATTATATTCTACATCCTTTTTAATTTTTTTCTGTAAGGGCTTTAGATTTTCTGCTAATTTTGGTATATATTCTCTTACTTGGTTTACTAATCCTAAAAATGATTGTAATTTCTTTTTTGTATCTAGTTCTTCTTTTGAATTTATTATTTTTTGTACTATATGTTGTTGCATTTTTACTCCACTTTTATCTATTTGTATTCCTAAAAATTCTATCTGATTTTTCATAATTTCGGCTTTCTTTTTACTTAAACTTATTCCCGATTTTTCTATTATATCCGTAAATTGTTCCAATAATTTTAAATGTTCTTCTTTGGTCTTTGTATATAATAGTATATCGTCTATGTATACTATACAATTAGGTAGTTGTTTAAAATAACTATCCATAAAATGTTGATATCTACCTGGTGCATTTTTATATCCAAATGGTAATACATTCCATTCATAAAATCCTTGTGGTACCGTAAATGCGGTTAATTCCTTAGATTCTTCTTCTAACTTTAGATGGTAAAATCTTGATTTACAATCAAATTTACTAAAATAATTATATCCTTGTCTTATTTTTAATATTTTATTTGGTATTGGGTAATTATAAGTCATTGTTTTTGCATTTAAATTTCTATAATCAATAACCATTCTACTTTTTCCTCTTTTTTGTTCGCTATGTTTATTTACTATAAATGCTGGGCTATTATGTTTACTATTATTTTTTTGTATATATTGTTTTTCTAATAATTCTTCTATATGCATTTTAAATTCTTTTAAATCATCAAAATTATATGTTAATGGTTTCTGGGTTATTATGCTATTTTTATCTATTAATTCAATTTTTATAATGGTTTTATGTTTTTTCCATCCTTTTAATGGATCTTCACTATATAATTGTTCTAATTTTTTCTTAATTATTTCTATCTTATTTATTGAAAATATAGTTATCTCCTTTTTATTTATTGAAAATACGACCAGTTCTATTGTATCTTCAGTATTTTTTATATTTTCTAACTTTTGTGTAATCTTTTCACTTCCTTTTATCCAATCAGTTTTCTTTCTTATTTTATTATTCACTCTTTTTGCTATTACTTTCTGTTTACATGGTGTTGTAAACCACCAATCTGTTCTAGTTATTATATGTGGGTATAATTTATCTAAAAACGGCATTCCTAAAAGTATATCTGTTGATGTCAGTTCATAATTATAAATTTCTTCTATTGTTAATATTTTATCCCATACTTGTGTTTTTACATTCTTAGCTTTGTAAGTAATTAAGCTTCCTTCGTTATTAAATCCTTTAACTATTATTGGTGTTTTTAATTTATCCCATTTACTTTCTGTTAAACAATTATATCTACATAAATTAGCTTCTGCTCCTGTGTCTATCATAGGCGTATAATATCTACTGTAATATCCTTCTACTACTATCTTCATTAATACATATATTTTCATTTTATGTTAAAGCTCTTCTTAAGAATAATTTCTCTCTGTTATATGTTATAGTTAATTGTGTATGTTCTATATTATATGGTTTTACTTGTTCTAACCATTTTATTCCTAATATTATGTCTGTTTTTTGCATTTCTTCTTTTACTTCAAATTCTATTTTTATTTTTCTTATTCCTATTATTATTTCTTTTTCTGCTATATTTTTAGTATTTATTAAACTTCTTGGTAGATCTGGGCATATATTATTGTCAGTTTTTATTTCCTCATTTTTTACTAGATATTTTGTATATAATTTTCTTCTTGTCCTGTATTTAAGAGTATTAAATATTCTTTTTCATTTACCTTCCCTGTTATGTAATATTAGTTTGAATTATCCATTGAACTTGTTTCATAACTTGTTCTTTTTTATGAGCTTGATGATTCCGGTTTATCATAAGCTGTTCTTTTTGTTGTACTTATTCTATCATTTATTATTTCTAGATCTTCTTCTATGTCTATATTTCTGTAACTATAATCATTATTATCAATTGTTTTTACGAATTGTTCAAAAGGGCTTTCTATTTGTATTTTATTAGTTTTAATTTTTCCCGTTATTTTATGTTTTGTTGTTAATACATATAGATTTTTACATCTTGCCGTAAATATTTTACTTCCTGGGGTTAGTTCTATTCCTGATATTTTCCAATATAATACTAATGATTTGTCTATATTTTTATCCGTTACTGCTACTAAATAATTCGTACTTATTATAAATTTAAATTTTTGGTATATTAAATTTCCTTTTATGGCAGTTATTATACTTTTTTCTATAGGTTTTATAATTCTATCATCTGCTAAATATAATTCTATTGGTGTATCTATTCCTTCTCTAAAACATGCTTTTATTAATATTTCTGTACCTCCAATGTGTACATATTTTATTGGGTCTCTACTTTTTATATCGTTTATCTCTTTATTAATTATTCTTTTTGTTACTAGTGGTATACTAGCTTTACCTTTTACATATCTACAGTCTATTACATGTTCTTTTTGACTTACTACATAATATTCTTCCTTTTTTCTAGTAAATATATTTTTTATTGTTGGTATTTTAAATATTTTTTCTACACTTAAGTCTAACTCTTTTCCTTTTATTTCATCAAATACATTGTTATCAAATATTATTTTTTGATCTGTTCCTTCGTCATTTAAATATTCTTCTTTTGTTAATATTTTTATATCTTCTTCAGTCATTTAATTCGTCTAATTCACTATCTATTTCATTATCTGTTTCATTCTCTGAAATTTCATATATACTGTCTTCACTTTCTAATTCGTAATCTATGTAATCTATCTGCATATATTCTGTATTTTCTATTTTTATTTCTGATATTTGTTTATTTTTTGGGTTTTTAGGTAATTTACAATCTCTAGCTAAATGTCCTATTTTTCCGCAATTATAACAAGTACATTCCTTTATAGATTTCTTTTTCCTATATGGTCTTTTGTGTTTATAATTTTTTACATAATATCTTTTTCTTGGTTTCTTATACTTATATTTTGATTTTTTGTATTTCTTATATTTCTTATGTCTTTTTCTTTTTTTATAATATCTTTCTTCGCATCCAAATTGAGGTGCTATTTTATCTTTGCAACATGCTAAATTTCTTATTAATGTTTTTTCCATTTTTATTTCTTCTCTGTACTTTTCACATAGGTTTCTATACCATTGTTGTAAAAATTTTATTCTTGCTCCTAGAGTATCTACTATTTTTGTTTCATCCCAACTTTTTATTATTTTTGAACTAAATGGTTCAGGTAATTTATTAAAATATAATTTTCTTATTTCTTTACTTTCTTCTGTATTATAAGCTCCTTTATAATAATATTCTTTAAATGCGCAAGTATATTCATCTATGTAGCACATATTACATAATGCTAATTTTAACATTAAATTCCTATTTGTATCTTTCTCTTCATTTTGTTCTTCTTCTGTTGTTGTCATGCTACTAAATTCGTCTTTTATAGCTGTTTCATATTTTTTTAATAATTCTATAGGTGTTAATTTTGTTGATGATGTTCCTTTTGTGGGTTTGTCAGTTCTTAATATTCTTTTACTATTTTCAGTTAGATTTAAAAATCATAATTTCACTGTTCCTATTAGTGTTCTTTCTATATATTCTGGTGCATCTATTACACTTATATTATTATCTAATAATTGTTTTGTCATATATCCTATCCATAATTGTATTGTTTTTTCTGTATCTATTACACAATCTAAGTCTAAAAAGTTGTAATTTTTATTAACTATTTGTTTTGGTGTCCATTTGTCATATTCATTCTTTAGATTATATCTTTTAAACTTATTCTTATAATATGTAGGTTTCCTTATTTCTGATGTTCTAGGTATTATATTTTCACCTTCTTTTTTATCAAGAGTATTTATTTCTGTGTTGATATTTTCTAAGTTTTCTTCATTAATTACTTCTTGTTTTTCATTGATTTCTAAATTTTTTGTATTTGTTAATATTTCTGTATATGTTTCACTATCTTCTGAATCATAATTATCTGTTTCTTCAACATCTATATTATTTATTTCTAATTCCTTGTTTTTTATTTCTTTATTGTCTATTTCTAATTTTTCTTTAAATTGATTTATCTCGTTTAATAATTTTTGTTCTTTATCTTTTTCTTCTTTTTCTTTCTGTCTTTTTTCATACAGATCTTTTAACATTTGTAGTTCTTTTTCTAATTCAGCAATCCTACTATTTTTAGTTTCTTCTATTTTTCGTATTTCTTCTGTAGTTTGTTGTTTTATTTTTTCTATTTCCTTTTTTCTATCTATTTCTTCGTTATCCCTTTCTATTCTTACCATAGCTGTCAATTTATCTTCTAATTTTAATTCTTCTTTTTCTAACATTAAATATAAATGTTCGCCTATTTTCTTATATCTTCTTCCTAGATTAGAAAATACTATTCTTATTTTTAATCCTTCATGATTTTCATATATTTTTTCGTCTATTATAAATTCTTCTTTGTTCATTTTATTGTAAATAGTTCATGTTGATATATATATATTCTAAACTATCTATTTGTGATTCTAAATTTGATATTTCATCTTTTTGTGCATTTGTTGAGTTTTTACTAACTCCGGCAAATATATTATAACTTAATCTTTCTATTCTTATTTTTAATTCTTTACGTTTTTCAGAAATAGTTTGTCTTAGTTCTTTGTATTTTTGTATTTTATTCATTTAAACCATATTTATAGTATTTTGGTGGATACCTAAATCTGATTTTATCATAATTAGGTGGTATGTATCGCATTCTTCTAGATTTTAAATGGATTATTAATTTTGCTTCAATACTAGATATTAAGGTAATTAGGTAAGCTAGTCTTTGTGGGTTTTCTTTTGTTTTATTTAGACTTATATATTCTGTATAATTACTAATTAAAGATTCTTTAATTTTTCTAAAAGCTTCTCTGTTTTTAAATGGTCTTCTCATAATTAATCAATATTAATTATTGTCAGGTAAATCCAATCTAAATTCATAAATTTAAACATGTGCGCTACTTCTGTATTTGCTAAAAATCTATGGAGGAACAAAGCTCAGAAATATCAAATCTACCCGAACAGGTATATTTATTTATGATTATGAATAGCTAAATTCATAATTCCCAACAATCATGGTATGATAAAATAAATTCATGTTAGTTACTTTATAGTAGAATTATTCGAAGAATAATATGTTAAGAAGTTTATTAGCAAAGTGGAAACGGAGAAAAATCCCTAAGAACTATGCCATCCTAAAGGTGAAACCAATAAGGCAATAAGCCGTGGTGGGGAGTAACCAGAGTAGAGGCGCTGTTTAAGGGAAAATATCCAGATTACCATGCTAATAGTGACCGAAGAACATGTTATTTAAGAATAATCTAGTATATAGTAATCTAAGATGACCATATTTTGTTATGTACATGGTTGAAGGGAATATTTTGAAAAAAGCAATTTTATGAAAATGAATAATTATTTATCTGATGTGATGGTAGATAAATTTAAAATACTTATTTTGTATGCACTTAAAGATATAAAAGTAATAGATATAAGAAAAATCATATTAGAAAAAGCATTTGGTAAATATTACATGACTAGAGTAAATTATATACCATACCTACCTAACTACTCTTACAAATACTTACCATGATAAATTACATAGAATTTTTAGAAAAAGATATGAGAAACATACAGTTACTACAAAAACAGATGAAAATAAATATAGACAAATACATGGAAAATAAGATATAAAATATATAGAATTTCTTAATAAAAATATGCAAGAACTACTAAGGCTAAAACAAACAACTACAAAATATTATAATAAAATATTTAGTCAATTTTAAATGATAGATAATCTTAAAGTCTTAATCTTATATATACTTAAAGAT
Organism: Capsicum pubescens; assembly: GCA_030864215.1. Lineage (NCBI taxonomy): Eukaryota > Viridiplantae > Streptophyta > Magnoliopsida > Solanales > Solanaceae > Capsicum > Capsicum pubescens. Next base: position 13,616,370 of record CM061546.1, read on the forward strand.
ATAGAAATTATAGATATTAAGAGAATAATATTAGAAAAAGTATTAGACTATGAAATTGAAATTATGAATTGGATAACACAGTTATACCTAGATAATTACCTAGATGGATATTATTCAGATTAAAAGATGTTAGAATATATAAGAAAAACTAGAGAAAATCAAAATAATCTAAATGACGAAATTAATTATAGAAATCGAATTATAAAAATAATGGAGAATCTAAAAGAAAAATTAATATGGCTAGAAGAAACCTTGGAAAATTTAGAAAAAAGTACATGTGATAGTTTATATAATTTAAAAAACTCACTACGAGAAGAACAACACAAGATAATAAATAACATTGAAAATCTCGAATTAGATATACATTACAGTACAATTAGGATAAATTATTATACAGAAATCTGTAACTCTACAATTACTATAGGATAAAATAATAAACTACACAAATTAATGAATACATCTTACGAAAAGAATAAATCATTAAAAGAAATAGAAACCCAACTATATAGTTTATACCTAGAATACAAAAGGTTACATATTACTAAAGAGGATCCTAAAACACTAGATAATTTAATTACGATAATATCTAATCTAGAATATGAATTAATAAAACATCTTAAGTCAAGAACATAAAATGAAAATAATTTCAATCAATAATATTCATTATGAAAATAAATACCTACGTATTTATTATCTAGTTAAATTATCGCACCTAATCCGCACCCCCTACAAATGGTATCAGAGCCCAGTTATTAATATTTTAATACTGTGGAGTATTCATGACTTGAACACACAGGAAGGATGAATCATCCAATTATTAACTACGACTTCATTATCGAAGGATTTGGCCACTGATAGATGAGTCCACAAATATAATGTCCATCATTAATATTTCCCTAGTGTTACACGTAACAATATTAATATTTTAACACTGTGGAGTATTCATGACTTGCACACACAGGAAGGATGAATCATCTTTTAGGAGTCGTTTGGTGTGAGATATATAGACTAAGTAGTCTCGAAATAAAATAAAGAATTATTTTATTTTATATTTAATTGGAGGTATTAGTTAATATCAGGATAATTTATTCACCATTTATATCATAGTGATGAATAAGTTATCCCATATGCATGGTAGAATAAGTAATCCCGAGATAACTATTTCCCAATCAAGCTACCCCATAGTATTCATTTAATCAAGGATTTACATTATCAATTCAAATATTACATGTTGTAGCAAGTGGTCTGTCTTATTTTTCAAGTATATAATTTCTCTTGATATCTATAATCTAAGTTTCTTAAACTTTTCAAAAGAGTTATTGCATCCGTGTCGGATTCTTTAAAGATGCACTTCTAAAGAATCTGACATGCACCCAATGTCACAGGACACCGAACAATATAGTGGTTAATTACTTTATAATTACTATATTTTAGGCGACCTATAGTCTAAAATTCTTTTATATTATCATTGAACAAAAGTTATATACTCTTTTCATTAAGTAAAAACTATGGGTGTCAAGTCCGACCCGGCCCGAGTAACTAACCCGGCCCGGTTTGACCCAGCCCGGTAAGCCTAGGGCTTTAGGGTTTCAGGTCCCGGGACAATTTTTTTTTAAAATGGGACCGGCTAACCCGGCCCGGACCAAGCCCGATCTAGGCCCGCCTTTTAACCGGCCCGGCCCGACCCGGATACCATTATTTAAAAAAAAAAAAGGTTTTTGGGCCAAACTAGCCGTTGGCCCAACGGCTATAAAGCCATTTTTGGATCCAAACGGCTAGTTTGGGCCCATTTATTAAAAAAAAAAAAATTAACTTTAAAAAATATTTTTTAATCCCAAAAAAATTCTATAAATACCCTACAACTTCAAATCATTTTTCACACAATTTTTCACTCTCTCAAATCTCATTCTCTCTCAAATCTCAATTCTCAAATATTCAATATATTTAATTTCTTAAAGTGTTCACTTTAATTTTTTAATTTTTCGTTTACAAAGTACGAGCGGAAGTTTCTAAAGTCGCAATCTTCGGATACTTCTAAAATTTGGTATTGTCGTTCCATCTATTACGTTTAATTTTTATTTATTGTATTAATTATTTAATATTTAATTTTATTATATTTGTGTATTTTGAATATTTTTAGTTTAATTTAATTTATATTATGGATAAATTAAGAAACCTCGCTACTAAAGGTGTTGAAATTGTTTGTCCTGAAAGCGGTAGTGGTAGTAAAAAGCGAATTACTAGCGGTAGAGGTAGTTCAAGTAGTAGATATACCCGTGTGCCTTCGCCTCCAGTACCGCTTGGTACACCTTTTGAGGAAGAAATAGGTGTAGGTGCTCACGATATGGATTATGTAGAAGCTCAGGAAAATTATGGTATAGAAGAAGAAAATGAAGTAGATGCGGTTAATTTAGACGAAGATAATGAAAATATTGCTGAGACACCCGCAGTAGGAGATGCTAACGTTAGATCTGAATCGGTTAATCTCCCTCCCCGTCCTCCCAGTGCCCTAAGACCTCGTAAAAGAACTAGTATTGCATGACAATTTTTTGAACGTATACCAGATATTGAGGTGCAATGCAATATTTGTCAACAAATATATAAGCATAGAAGTGGAGGCAAGCAAGGGGGTACGGGTACGTTAATGAGACATGTAGCTGAAGATCACAAAAGAGAGTTATTGCAAAAGGTGGTGGGGATGTTGGTGGGCCAACGCAAACTAAAATGGACCCAGCAACCGGTCACGTAGCGAAGAAGTATAATAAATTGAGGGACCGGGAAGAAATAGCTAAAATGGTAGCTGTGGGTTGTTTGCCTTTTAATTTTCCTTCTTCTGATGCCTTTATTCGTTATATACAAGCAATCTATAATCATATGTTTAACGGTATTCCTAGAACTACTTGTCGGTCTGATATTTTTAGACTTCATTCACAATATTGTTTTTATTTATCAACATTGTTAAAAAATATTCAATGTAGATTGTCCCTAACTTCTGATCTTGGTCGTGCTGTAAATAAAAATGATTATTTAACCGTTACTTGTCATTGGATGGATAGTAATTTCGTGATGCAAAAACGTATTCTTGCTTTTTTATATGATGAAGATCGTAAACATACTGGACAATTTATTGCTGATTCTATTGTTAAAATTGTCGGATATTATGGTATCGAAAATAAAATTTTATGTATTGGTTTTGATAATGCTTCTAACAACAACACTGCCATAAAAAAAATTAAAATCTACGCTATCTTCGTCCTTGCCTGAAATTTTTCATATTAAGTGTGCATGTCATATATATAATTTAATTGTAAAAGATGGTCTTGAGTTTTTTGAGTTTTATATTGAAAAAATTTGACTTGCTGTTGGTTTTATTCAAGAAAATAATCGTAGATCGAGAATTAGAGAATTTAAAGTTAAATGTCAAGAAAATGGACTTACACTGATTTTGATGCCTGAGGAAATTGATACTAGATGGAATTCTACGTATGAATTTTTAAAAACTTGTTATAAATATAGAATTCCTATTACACTATCTTTTAACCAACATTGCGGTTCATTTGCTGATTCTGCTGATTGCATGCTACATAATTCTGATTGAGTTGTAATTAATGATCTTGTTAAGTTTTTAGAAAAATTTTATGTAGCTACGGTTGAATTTTCCGGTGCTTATTATCCTACTGTTTGTAATATTTTGGCATATATAGCCGATATTTCTGGTTTGCTCAAAGAATATAAAAATAAAGAAGGTTATAAAGAAGCTGTTGGCGCCATGTTTACGAAATTTAAAAAATATTTTTTCCCGATTCCCCCTATTTACTTGGTTGGTGCTATGCTAAATCCGTGCATGAAATATAATAATATGTGTCACTTTAGTACTCTTATTTATACTAACTTAGAAATAAATACTAACCATGATTCTGAACAAGTACAACCTGATTTGTGGACGGCTACGGCTGATGCAAAGGATTACATAGAAAAATTATATAATCACTATGCTGATTTATTTGATTTAGCCGTACCTACAAATATCACTCCAACTGTCGCTCCTCATCCTCCCGAGGATCCATCATCTTCTAAAAGACCGGCACATAGTGGTTTTTCTGATTCGTTTTATGATTTAAATTGTTGGAACAGTGTTGATGAGAGAACTTACACATCAACTTATCGGGAAGAGCTGAAATATTATCTTCAGACGGCACTAGAGGATCGCAGACGACGGATCAACACGTTGGATTGGTGGAGGAGTAATGAAACACAATATCCTGTGCTTTCAAGATTAGCTAGAGATATCTTGAATGTTCCAATGTCAACCGTTGCATCAGAGAGCGCCTTTAGTCAGGGACGACAACAGCTTGGAGACAACCGACACTCATTGGGAAGCAATGCAATGAATGTTCTAGTTTGCCTCAGAGATTGGAATAGAGCGGAAAGAAGAAACCAAGGAATGGAACCGGAGCCAAGCGACGAGCTGAAACTTGAAGAAATTATGACTTCACGGGAGAACTCAGCAGAATCAAGTCCAATGCATGGGTTTGCCCCCGTTGACTTCGACTATCCTATGCAAGTTCCCATTAATATTAACATGAATGAGTTGGAAAAAATGATGCATAATTTATAGGTTTTTCATTCATGTAAATTATAAATTTTGGATCATTTTGCAATCAATAAAATTCCCCAAATTCATTCACTCCTTAGTCCTTGCTTTTTATATTTTTTCATTTAACGATTTAAAATTTAAATTGAATTTTAAATCGTTAAATAAAATATATGCTACAATATACATATATATATACAACTATATATATATACATATTGTAGTATATATATATATGTATATTGTAGTATATATTTTATTTAAAATTGTACATATATATTGAATGGTGTGTATATATGTGTATATATGTGTATATATGTGTATATATCTTCTACAGATGTATATATTTAACATATACAAGTGTATATGTTTTACAAATTAGTATATAACTATATATATACATGTTGTAGTATATATATATGTATATTTTAGCATATATTTTATTTAAAATAGTACATATATATTGAATGGTGTGTATATATGTGTATATATCTTCTACAGATGTATATATTTAATGTATACAAGTGTATATGTTTTACAAATTAGTATATAACTATATTTATACACATATTGCAGTATATATATATGTATATTGTAGTATATATTTTATTTAAAGTAGTACATTATATTGAATGGTGTGTATATATGTGTATATATCTTCTCTAGACGTATATATTTAACGTATACAAGTGTATATGTTTTACAAATTAGTATATAACTATAAATATATACATATTGTAGTATATATATATATATGTATATTGTAGTATATATTTTATTTGAAGTAGTACATATATTTTGAAAGGTGTGTATATATGTGTATATATCTTCTACAGATGTATATATTTAATGTATCCAAGTGTATATGTTTTACAAATAAGTATATAACTATATATATATACATATTGTAGTATATATTTTATTTAAAATAGTACATATATATTGAATGGTGTGTATATATGTGTATATATCTTCTATAGACGTATATCTTTAACGTATACATGTGTATATGTTCTATAAATTAGTATGTAACTATATATATATATATTGTTGTATATATATATGTATATTGTAGCATATATTTTATTTAAAGCAGTACATATATATTGAATGGTGCGTATATATGTGTATATATCTTCTAAAGTAGTATACATTTAACGTATACAAGTGTATATGTTTTATAAATTAGTATGTAAGTATATATATATATATATATATATATATATATATATATATTAATATATTGTAGTATATACTTTATTTAAAGTAGTACATATATATATTGAATGGTGCGTATATATGTGTTTATATCTTCTATAGACGTATATCTTTAATGTATACAAGTGTATATGTTTTATAAATTAGTATGTAACTATATATATATACATATTGTTGTATGTATATATATGTATATTGTAGTATATATTTTATTTAAAGTAGTACATATATATTGAATGGTGCATATATATGTGTATATATCTTCTAAAGTAGTATATATTTAACGTATACATGTGTATATGTTTTATAAATTAGTATATATATATATATTAGTGTATATATATATATTATACTATTATAGAATATGTTTTATTTAAAGTAGTACGTATAGTCATATATAATTATATATTGAATGGTACGTATATATGTGTAATTGTTTATATATTTTTTTAAAAATATATATTGTATATTGGAGTGTATATAGTGTATATTGGAGTGTAATAGTGTATATTGGATTATTTATTTATTTTTTAAACGGGTTTGACTGGGTTTTGGTGGGTTTGACCGGGTTGGGTTAAGTGGGCCGGGTTATGGTGGTTTTAATTTTTTTACTGTTTGGCCCGGCCCGGCCCGGCCCGGATAGTGTCCAAACCGGCCCTCAACCTGGTTAAAAAGGAAGGGCCGGTTCCGGGTTGGCCCGGCCCGGCCCGTTTGACACCCATAGTAAAAACAAAGAAAAGTTTAACCCAAGCTCCTTTATTTATGGAGGACATTTCAAGTTACTAGTATTATTATTATGTGCATTTGAACAACAAAATGATCCTCTTTCTACTTTTTCTCTCCCTTTCTGCTTTACTTATTTTTCTTCTTCTTAATGCAAAAAAGAATGGAAAAAACAATCTTCCACCAGGTCCTATAGGACTTCCCTTCTTTGGAAATTTGCATCAGTTTGATAGTTTAACCCCTCATCTCTATTTTTGGAAACTTTCCCAAAAATATGGAAAAATATTCTCATTGAAATTTGGTTCTTCTACTATGATTGTAGTTTCTGTTATTTCCCACAATATAGTCGGGTATGTAGAATCTGTATATTACAACAACAACTTCAACTCAAGTTCAAGTATAAACAAGAACACAATGAAGTATCAAATACCCTCAACACAAGATCAAAATGACCTTTCCAAGAGGTGTACTTATTTTTCAAAAAAATAAAGATGAAACAGAAATTGAATAGGCCAAGTCGTCCGAATTCACGGAGTTTCCTTAAGGAAATAATCCCCTCACTGTACCCGAGGTTGTGGAATTTTTCCTCCCAGGATAAAATGGCCATCAATCCAACTATAGCGGTACCTCAAATAGTCGAATTCTACGAACGCACTTAACGGTTTTTATGATCACACAGAGTATTTTGATGACAAGAAGAATGTTTTTTAATTCAGAAAATTTCATACTCAAAACCTGTGGAAGAAAGAAGGTTTTTATAGCCATAACATGCCTCTTCGAAAAGGTGGCATTGGTTCAATTTAGAGGTGTAACTTTTTCCTGAAAATGCATATCTGTTTATCCTAAACAGTGCATCTGTTCCGAACAGGTATGTCACTTCGTGAATCAGAGTGTATTTTCGTTGAACAATTGCAACTTTCTGTAGCATCTGTTCAAAAACAGTGCATCAATTCACGAAGCAGTGCAACCTTCTGCAGCAACATCAGTTCGAAAATGTACACCAGTTAATGAATTTAAAACAGTGGCACCAGTTCATTCAAACCAGTGAAGCAGTGCGCTGCATGCATGCATTTATAAATGGAGTTTCAAAACACTATTTTCGAATTGAATTTATTTATTTCTGTTAAATAAAATTTGTCCAAAAAGATAGATCTCATCGATTGATCATTATCCAAATCCAAATCCGAAGCCGAGCCGAGCGAGCGATGACGACGACGGCACGAGGCATCATATAGTTCTTGCCTCACTATCCATGTGGAGTTAGTGTTTCTCAATACAAACACCCTCAAGTTCTCCTCTTCGATCAATGTGGGAAAAAGAGTAAACTTGCCAATTTGGGAGTACACTTTCCATTTTTGTGTCTCCTTCCCTCCACTCTTTTACTCTCCATTTTTCCATTCACACTTCTTTCATCTACTATGAACCCAACAATCCCCCACATGAATGGGGAATGGCTATTTTTCGTAAAAATTTTACGGACAAGTATGTGATCATCAAGCAAAGACTGATTACATCTGGATAAATGGGTTTTTCTTTGAACTTTCCATAGTGAACATGCATCGAATGCACTCGGTCAATCGGTAGATTTGATATCTTTGAATTGTCGAGATTTAATGTACACCTAGACAACATATGTCATACAACCAGCCTTTTACCGTTTATGGTTCTCACGGTTTTGTTCTTTTCAGCCATGAACACGTCCCAGTTTTATGAGAGCTTAGAGAATAGGCCTTTACTAACATTCGGTTTGAAGCGGCTTCCACTTTTCCCTCACATAGGTAATTTCTAAATGTTCAATCCTGTAGATTAAATTGTTTAGTCAAATCTGCCAAATTTAGATAGTCATTAAAAGACTTTTCACCTTAAGTCTTATCCTAGTTTACTATACATTATCTACATCATGAGAAAGGGTTGGGTAATTGACAATGTTGAACCTGTCAGACACAACTTTGTTTGATCTCCTTGAACCTAGATCTTGGGATCTCCAGTCTACTAGGTAGAGTTACCGCCATGCTGACTCGTCCTAGGCCTTAAACCCATTCCCTTGGATGTTCTTTCCACTCCTTCTCTAGATAGGCCTTTTGTAAGTGGATCTGACACATTATCCTTTGACTTTACATAGTCAATAGTGATAATTCTACTAGAGAGAAGTTCTCGAACGGTATTATATCTCTGTCGTATGTGACGAGATTTACCGTTGTACATCATGCTCCCTGCCCTACCTATTACCGCTTGGCTATCATAGTGTATACATACTGGTGCCACTGGCTTGGACCAATACGGAATATCTTCCAAGAAATTCCAGAGCCATTCTGCTTCTTCACCGGCTTTATCTAATGAGATAAATTCAGATTCCATTGTAGAGCGAGCGATACAAGTCTGTTTGGATGATTTCCAAGAAACTGCTCATCCACCGATAGTAAATACATATCCACTTGTGGATTTTACTTCGTTTGATTTGGTGATCTAATTTGCATCACTATATCCTTAAAGTACCGCAAGATATTCATTATAATGCAACGCATAGTTTTGAGTGTATTTAAGATACCCCAAAACTCTTTTCATAGCCATCCAATGAGTTTTGTTGGGATTACTCATGTACTGACTCAATTTACTAATTGCACATGCTATGTATGGTCGTGTACAGTTCATTATATACATTAAACATCCCAATACTCTTGCGTACTCTAATTGTGAGTCACTTTCACTTTCATTCTTTTGAAGTGCAAAGTTCACATCCAATGGAGTCTTGGCAATACCGAATTTCATATACTTGAACTTGTCAAGTACTTTTTCAATATAATGATACTGTGACAATGCTAACCTTTGTGGAGTTTGATGGATTCTTATACCTAAGATCACATCTATAACTCCAAGGTCTTTCATATCAAATTTGCTCTCGAGCATTCGTTTGGTTGCATTTATGTCATAAATGTCTCTGCTGATGATCAACATATCATCCACATATAAACAAACAATGACTTGGTGATTTGGTGTGTCTTTAATATATACACATTAATCACATTCATTTATCTTGAATCCGTTTTCCAACATGGTTTGGTCAAACTTTGCATGCCATTGCTTAGGTGCTTGTTTTAGTCCATAAAGTGACTTAACAAGTTTACACACATTATTTTCTTTTCCTGGAACCACAAAACCCTCAGGTTGTTCCATGTATATTTCTTCCTCCAAATCTCCATTTAGGAATGCGGTCTTCACATCCATTTGATGGATTTGAAGATCATATACCGCCACCAAGGCAATTAACATTCGAATCGAGGTTATCCTTGTTACTGGCGAGTATGTATCAAAGTAATCAAGGCCTTCCTTCTGTTTGAAGCCTTTTACTACAAGTCTTTTCTTGTCTTTGTCAATAGTACCATCCGCCTTCATTTTCCTTTTGAAGATCCATTTAGAACCTAACGATTTATTTCCGGGAGGAAGGTCTACTAATTCTCATGTATGGTTGCTTAAGATTGAATCTATCTCACTGTTGACTGCCTCTTTTCAAAAGGATGAGTCTGATGGCGACATCGCTTCTCTAAACGTTTGAGGCTCATTTTCTAAGAGAAATGTTACAAAATCTGATCCAAACGAAGTTGACGTTCTTTGACGTGTACTACGTCTTGTATTTTCTTCATTATGTACATTCTCACTTGGTTCATCTCGAGGTCGTTTAGATCCTCCACTAGACTGTTCATGTCTAATTTTATACGGGTAAATATTTTCAAAGAATTCAGAATTGTCTGATTCAATTACCGTATTTTCATTAATATCCGGATGTTCGGATTTATGAACCAAAAATCGACATGCTTTACTACTTTTAGCATATCCTATGAACACGCAGTCCACCATTTTAGGTCCTATCTTAACCCTTTTAGGTATAGGAACTTGAACCTTCGCTAAACACCCCCACACTTTGAAATATTTCAAGTTGGGTTTCTTTCCTTTTCATTTTTCGTAAGGAATTGATTGTGTCTTACTATGGGAAACTCTGTTGAGTATACGATTGGCCGTAAGGATAGCCTCCCCCCATAAGTTTTGCGGTAAACTAGAACTTATAAGTAAGGCATTAATCATTTCCTTCAAAGTTCAATTTTTCCTTTCCGCAATTCCATTAGATTGAGGTGAATATGGGGTCGTAGTTTGATGGATTATTCCATTCTCTACACATATTTGCGCAAAGGGAGATTCATATTCTCCGCCCCTATCACTTCTTATCATTTTGATCTTTTTGTCTAACTGATTTTCAACTTCAGTTTTATATTGCCTAAACGCGTCTATTGCTTCATCCTTACTATTTAGCAAGTAGACATAACAATATCTAGTACAATCGTCAATAAAAGTTATGTAATACTTTTTCCACCACATGATGGTGTTGACTTCATATCACAAATGTCAGTGTGTATTAAGTCTAAGGGATTGGAATTCCTTTGCATACTTTGATTCCACACACGTTTGACACTTTGATTTATTGCACTCAATGTTTGGCAAAACTTCTAAGTTAATCAGTTTTCTTACCATTTTGTAATTAACATGGCCTAAATGTTCATGCCATAAATCATAAGACTCAAGCAAATAAGAAGAATTCGAACTTTTATTTATTTCAACAGTCAATACATTCATCTTATAAAGGCCTTCGGTCAGATAGCCTTTCCCTACATACATTTCTCATTTGCTAATTACAATTTTTCCAGAAACGGTTACACATTTGAATCCATTCTTTTCTAGGAGTGAAACAGAAATTAAGTTCCTACGTAACTCCGGAACATATAACACACTGTTCAGTGTCAAGACCTTGCCGGAAGTCATCTTTAAGTAAATTTTTCCTGTTCCTTCCACCTTAGCAGTAGCGGAGTTAGCCATGTAGATCATTTATTCTGCTTGAGCCGGAGAAAATGACGAAAATAACTCCTTGTTGGCACATACATGGCGGGTGGCACCAGAATCCATCCACCATTCGCGAGGATTCCCCACCAAGTTGCATTCTGAGAACATAGCACACAAATCATCGCATTTTTTGTTGGATTCAATCATATTTGCTTGATCCTTTTTCTTGCCTTTCTTCGGGGCTCGAAAATCTGTGGACTTGTGGCCAATTTTGCCACAATTGAAGCATTTTCCCTTGAACTTTTTCTTGGGTTGATTGCTTCCATGTTCAACTTTCTTTATTTTCTTCGAATTGTTTTGGTCATCTTCTACGATATTGCTTCATTAATTGTAGAATTCCCTTTTGACCTTCTCTTGGCAACTTTATTGTCCCCTTCAAGACGCAGTCGGTCAATAAGATCTTCGACAGTCATCTCCTTGCATTTATGCGTTATGTAGTTTTTGAAGTCTTTCCACAAAGGTGGTAGCTTCTCAACTATCACTGCTACTTGGAAAGCATCATTCACAATTAAACCTACAAAATAGTTTATGTGAGTATTAAGAACATTTTAAATTTGTTCAACCAAGGTATTTTTTAAAGATGTCACACCCCTTTTTAAATCCGAAAAAGTTATCGTTTTAAGGTTCGAAAGGATTTTTATTATCAAAGTGACAAAAGATGAAAAAGGATTATTTAGATTTAAACTCAGAGTCGCCACTTGGCATAATCCGGTGTGCCAAGTCACCATTGAAAAATTCTTTTCAAAACCATTTGACTCTTTAAACTGGTTTGCGAACAGAGATTCCGGCTAAGGAATTCTGTTGACCGAGGGGAAGGTGTTAGGTATTCCTCGATCCCGTGGTTCGACCACGGTCGCTTGGTGGAGCGTATTGGCTAATTTTTACACTACGAATGTATAAACCACACAAAAACGAAAAAACAATCAAACAAACAAACAAAATAAAAATGAATCAAAAGCACGACGTCCAGTCCAATTTATACAGTCCAAAATAAAAAAATGCAAAAATAAATCTTATCTAACTTATGCTAATCCTAACTACTCTCCCGTGCTTTACCCGATGCCTCGGGCCTTCATCACGATCCGCCTTCGCCAACAAGCTACGTCGGGACATTTTTCGGTGAATAAATACAATGTGTCTCGGGCCATTCTCCGGCTAAATGAATGCATTTTTTTAAATGCGAGAAAAGAAAACATTCAACGCACAACTTTCACACATTCAACAATATCTCAAAATTCAACAAAATCACAAATTCTAAACCTTGCCTACCCAGCCTACGTTTGCCTAAACCAATCGGTGAATCATGATACTACCAAGTTCAATTAACGTTCATTTCAAGTTAAACAAACAATAAAATCAAACTAACCAAACTCACTAATTACATCAAGTTTTCAATTTTCACCCCCCTTTCTTTTTATCAATCACCATTAAGATTACTCAAATTCATTCATATAGCACCGAAACCAAATCATCTAGCACATAATCATAACATCAACGAGGTCAAACAAACATAGTCAAACCACGTATAATCATGGACCATTCAACAAATTAAAATAAACAATAGAGAACAAGTTAAGAAATGGACCTTTCGGTAATTGATCTTGATAATAATTATAAAGAAGACCCGGATTTGGAATCCCGAACAGAAAACCTCGATGACGAACCAACTAAAATACGAAACCCAAAGTTGCAGTCCGATTAAAACCAAATCCATGAAAAAATGACTTGGGGGTATTCAACACTGTAGACACCTAATTTTGTCCCTCCCAAGTCCAATTTTATTCATTTTTACACTTATCATACACCCTTACCCACGTGATTATACTCTCCATAAAATGACAAAAATAACAACCCTTAATAAATTTTATCTTGTTTTAATCCTATCCTAACAAACTTTATCCTTACACCTCACCTACCCTACCTCTACCCCACCTACCCTACCTCACTACCCCACCCTCACCTCACAGGAATTGAGTTTCAATCACAATATAACAACACTTCACACACAGAATAAAGGGACGGACCATATACACAACTCATTTTTTTTTGACAGAATATATACCCATTCACCACAATTTACACAGAGGGGACATCATCTTCTTCCATAGACAAAATCGCATACCATCTTCTCCACGAGATTCTACACAGTAACATACTCACCATTTTTTTCCATTTTTAGAGAAAACACGCACACATAGTGAGATCTAAATAGAGAGAGATGAGAGAGGGAATTGAAGAGAGACATCAAGTCAGAAGAGAGAGATCGAGATGAAGAGGGAGAGATCGGCTGAGAGAGACGGTGAGAGAGGGAAGTTGAGTAAAAATCAGTGATCCATCACTGATGCCGTCACTGTTCCTGCATCGTGACTCTCATCGGAGCTTCGAATAGGCTGCTAGGACCCAGTGGACTGCTTTGGTCGAACCATCATCGGGCAACGAAGTCCGGCAAACTGAAAACCAGTTCTGTCCGCTTATTCTCGATCAAAATCGATCTCTTTGGGTCAGTTCCGGCAAGATTATGCTGGAATAACATTGAAATCAGATCCACCAGTTGTAGAACGGTGAAACCCGACCCAAAATCCATTAAAAATGCGACCCTATTTCAGTTTTTCCAGCGAAGTTTGGTGGAAATTGTGTTTGGGTTTCTCGGTTTCATAATTTCTGTCTTGGTTTGTTTGATTCTGTCGTCGTCAAATCTGTTCGGGTCATATTTTTTGATACCGAGTCGAGTTTAGTTATATTGAGGCTGAGTTGAGGTTCATGGATGCGGATTCTGTCTCTCCACCCGAGTAATACTTAATCTCAAAAACTTCTTTCGAGGTCCAATTCTAACTCTTCTCATTTCATCTCATTATACGTGTTTGATTTGCATGAGGCATGATTGAATATTGGGTGATATCGAATTGTTGCTTGATTTCATTGAGAAATGATTGTGGATTGTTGAAAGGGAATTTGGGCGGAATTTAGAAATTGATGAAAAGGGTGAATTTAGGTAAATTTTGATTTATTGTTGTTTTGGTTAATTCGGAATAAATATCAAGTTTGTGAACTCGATAGGAGCATATTTCAGGCCGGAAACTTAATAGGCAAAGTTTAGGTTCGGGTAGCCAAATTCGGGATTTGTGGAATATTGAATGCTTAAAATGCGTGTTGAATGGTTTGAATATATTGCTTTTGGATTGTATGTATCATTTGGACGGGGAATGCCTCGAGGTATTGTGTTTATTCGCAAGGGAATGCCCCAAAGTATTTTGTACCCAGAAGACGTTCGTGACAAAGGTCCGAGGCATCGAGTATAGCATGGGAGCGTAGTTAGGATTAGTGTAAGTTAGATAGGATTTATTTTCGCATTTTTATTTATTTATTTTGGACTGTATAATTGGACTGAACACAAAATTTTGGATTTGTTTGATTGTTTGATCAATTGGTTTGTATGTTTTTGTGTGGTTTATACACTCTTAGTGTCGAATTAGCCGATATGCTCCACCAAGCGACCGTGGTCGAACCACGTGGTCGAACCACGAGATCGAGGGATGCCTAACACCTTCCCCTTGGTCAACAGAATTCCTTAGCCGGAATCTCTGTTCGCGGATCAGTTTTAAAGAGTCAAATTATTTCGAAAAGGATCTCCTAAAGGTGACTTGGCACACCCGATTTATGCCAAGTGGCGACTTTGAATAAAAAATGTAAATAATCCTTTTTCGAAACAAATTTTCATTTTTGTCACTTAAATAATAAAAATCCTTTCAAACCTTTAAAATATTAATCTTTTGGAGTACGAAAAAAAGGGGTGTGACAGCTCTGGCGACTCTGCTGGGGACTATTTCAGAATTCGAGCTTTTTTTTTGGAGTCGTATCGGCTTTGTTTGACATTACGAGTGTATAAGCATTGTTTGTGATTTTTTTTTGTGTTTTCACTTTTGTGCATTTTCGTGCTCTTTGTTTACAGTATTTATCCTATGTGTTTACCGCTTTTATATCTGACATCATGTGTATAAGTCGAGTCATTCTTTCCGCAACAAGTCTCGGAGCGCACGTCGTGCGCACGAACTCTAGTTGAGTCACCTTTATTTTAGGGGGGAGCCATTGGATGTATGGAGTAGGTGGAAAGCAAAGCAGCCACTATCGACCATATGCTCTCCCGAACAGCCTTGTTAGTAAACCACAACGTAGGTCAGCCTATAGGACATTCTTATGTGCATCATATTGAGACCTAGCGGGGCCCACACGGTTCTTTGTAGGAGACTTACCCCTAAAGCATCCCTACGTGCTAAATGCTGCATCTTTGAGGATAACGTGGTCATTTGACAGACTGATGTGGGGTAAAGCATGTGTTAGAAGTAAAGTGTGTGAAAGTAAAAAAAAAGTCCAAAAAAAGAGTTTTGTAGTTTTTAGAGTTCTTTATGGCTTTTGTTTTCCACAATTTCACAATTCAAAATTCAAAAAAGATTTTTTTTTACTTTTTGCACTCATTTTTTTTAAAAAAGCATCAAAAAGATTTTCCTTTTGTTTCCTTTAACAAGCATTCACAATTAGAAAACTCCAAAAAGATTTTTTAGGAGCTTTTTATAAAAAATAAAATGCAAAAAAAGGTGGTAGAAGTTTTGTACATTTCATATAACGAAAATACCAAAATAAAAAAAAAAAAATTCTTTCATAGCTGTTGGTGTCATTTTTTATGTGAAGTGTCAAATTGAAAACTCAAAAAAAAAAAAAGATTTTGTTATGTTGTTCATTGTATGTCTTTGGTCGTGTCTCAAGTCAGGGTGCAATCCGTTATTTAATCATTAATTGTCCAATCTGGACGAACTACGCACCCCTGATTCTCTTCTTTCGGGATGTGAGATACGTAGGCAACCTATTGTTCGTTCGGGGATTTTATTTCAAAAAAAAAAAATTTATTCGCTCTTCATTTAGAGTAGGTGTTTCATATACATCTTCAAGAGAAAACTACAAAAAGATTTTTCTTTAATAGTTTCAAGTTTCACTTTCATATGAAATTCAAAATAAAAAATCCAGAAAGATTTTTCTTTGGTAATCGTAGGTTTCATATTGTATAGAGATGTTAAAGTTGATAAATTCAAAAAGATTTTCGTCAATTCTTTTGAAAATTTGTTATTTTCTCTTCTCAAAGTTTAAAAAAAAAAGAGTAAAAGAAGAAAAGAAAAAAGAGTTTAATTGGCCATTTTGGCAAGACTTCACGAACTATGCACACCTGATTCTCCTCTCTCGAGAGTGAGATACGTAGGCGCCCTTCTTGGGTTCGGTGATCTTTTAAAAAAAAACAAAAAAAAGAAGGAAAAAGAGGTTTTGAAAAAGTGTTGAACTCCAACACATTTTTTTTTATTGAGTCAGTTTAAGGTGGTTGGTTTGTGGCATTCTGGCTGGTCCTTCACATCACACCAAATCCAAAGGGTTAGTTGTGTCCAACCAAGATATAGAGAGTGACATAATGGATCAAACAAAGTATCAGGAAAATGAGAGTTTGAAGCAAGAGATTAGGAGGCTAAGACAACAAATGACATAAATGTATCGAGCTTGGGCCAGTGGGTTGCCTCCTCCTCCATTTCCCTTTATTGATCCTACAAATACCTCGATTTTTCCACCAAAATCTCAAAGTCAGTTTTCTACTGTTGTTGATGCACCGCAACATGACTCAAAATTCATTCCAAGCCAAAAGCATCTCAATACTTCCACCACTTTTCCTTTAGCTCCTCAGCATAAGCCTGCTACATTCACAACACCACATGTCGTCTGCGATCTTGTTGCTCAATACTCTACTGGGACTTCCACACTGGCTCGCCCAACGGTTGTGCGTCCCCATGTTGCTAATGAACTTATGTTCAATACTTTTGGTGATCATTGTTATACTCCTGAGCCTGCTTTTAAGTTAACCGAACCACCAAAATTTCTTAACAAGAAGTCCAGTGTGCCAGAAGAGTCGGAGAAAATGGTTGGAAAAATGAAGAGTGCAGAAAATGCTATGAAAAATTCTCTAGGACCTACGGGTAAAGAAGATGTTTCATACAAAGACTAGGGCATGCCTTCAAGTGCTAACCTTCCTCCAATCTTTGAGATGTCAAAATTTGAGGAACAAGATGGGCATGAGAAATCCGTGAAACATTTGGGACAATATTGCAATCAATTGAGGGAACCTGGAGCGAAGAAGAATGAGAAAGATGACACTGCTATTGTAGTTGGAGAACGGGAACATCCAAGAAGACGACGTCGTCGTTGCCGTCAGTCTCAAGCCCAAGTTCATACCCAAGCTCTCCATAATCACTCTCAAAATCCAATATACTCTGTTTCCCGACCTCCATATCTAGTATATTGCGCACAACCATATGTTCAACTCCTTCCTTACCCACAATGGTGCGCACCAAATCTTCAAAGTCATCCTCCAATTCCACAAACATACCAAAGCCCTTCTAGGCCCAATGTTCGATCCAAGTTAAATAATGAAATGAGACAGAAATTAAGGGATAGTTTCACACTAATTGGAGAGTCGTATGTCAGTTTATTTTAGAGATTGGCACAGCGAGGCATGATCACTCCTCTGCTTGGGTATACTCTTGACCCGAATTCAAGAAGTTTTGATCCTAATGTAGGATGTGCATATCATTCTGATGTTCAGGGTCACAGTATTAAAGATTGTCGTGCTTTGAAAAGAGAAATTGAAAAGATGATTCAAGAAAAATTGATTATGGTGCCGAACATTGATGGTGAGGAAAACTCTAGTCATGCTGATATACAAACCAGTGGCTAAGATGTCAGGCCGAGCAATTTAGAAGTCACCCCTCTCCCTACTAGGAAGAGGTCTGGTAGTTTGTTTTGTTTTATTTTCTGTTATTCAAATTATTCCAGGGTTGTAGTTCAGGATCTATCTTGTTTTGTCCATTTGTCGTTATGTTCAAACCCTTCTATCTTTTATTTTAATTAAATGAAGTGTCCTTTTTTCCTTTGTGTTTTAAATATGTTGTTTGTTTGTTTTCTTTACATAGTACATTTTAGGTTAATTCTAGTGATATGACATGCTAGCGGAATTTTCAGCCTGATCTTAAAATTCAATTTAAGCATGAACATTGAATCAGAGGGTTAAAGTTAGAAAAAGAGAGCATCTGAGAAAATAGGTAGTGTGCTGAGACATTTGGTGACAAGTTCAAGCCTTCTTTGAAAATTAAGGCAATTATTTTGAGAATCACAAGAATAACTTGATCATCAATTGAAAAACATGGCTCAATTAGATCAAATAGCGGGTGTATGATACCGAGGGACAGAAAAATCAACTCCACGAAAGCATGAGTCATCCGATAAGAGGATTGTACAACAAAAGTGGAGTGATATGTTGAACAAAGTGCAAGAGTAGTGACGCACAAACTCAGTTAATGTTAATGCTTAAAAAATATCACAATTGATCTTCATCTCTCACTTCCATATTGCGTGATATGTACTTGCATTTTCAAGGATTGATATGACGAAGACATTTTATTCTGCTATCCAAACATCGTGTCATCCTTTGTTTACCCCATTTGAGCTTTAGTCCTATTTTCTTTCATACCCCTCTTTTGGAATCAAGATAGGGTCAGCAAAGCTTAAAAGAAAAGTGTCGAGCAAACCAATAGAGTCAGAAAAAGTTCAAAAAAAAAGAGAAGAAAAAGAAAATATGTCCAAAAAGAAAAAGAAAAGAAAAGTGTCAAGACAAATAGAGTTAGAAAAAATCCAAAGAGAAAAGAGTGTCAATAAATGAAAAAGAATCAAAAGTCTAAATCATGCAAAATAAGCTGCCAGAACTACGCGTGACCTGATTCTCCTCTCTCGGGGGTGAGATACGTAGGCTGCCCTACTCTTGGCTCGGTCCAACGAAATAAATAATTTAGAATTGCCCAGTCAAAAGAAACTGGGGCATGAGTCAATCCTTATTGTTTGAGTCGATTCTAAAAGTTGTAAGTCCCACCCCACTTCAAGTGTCGTTTGGGCCCCATGTCATCCGTTCTTTCTAACCCTATCCAAAAGCCAAGTTACAACTAAAGAAAGACCTTCAGATTAATCTTTGAGAATGTTAGGGCTAAGCATGCAATGGATGTGATGACGCATTTTGGGAACTACTTGTCTTCCTCAACATAAGATATTAGGAGAGAAGTAAAAATGAGAGAGTCTTATTGGTGAAAACCCTTACGGGAACCGTGAGATGAATGGTGAGTTGAGAGAAATAAAAATAAGAGAGTGTTATTGGTGAAAACCCTCACGGGCACTGTAAGGCAACGGTGAGTTGAGACAAATGAAAATCAGAGTCTCATTAGTGAAAAACCCTTATAGACATCATAAGGCAATGATGAGCTGAGGAAAATAAAATAAGAAAGACTTGTTGGCTAAAACCTTTCAACGTGCCACTAGCTGAATGAGTTCTTTGAATGCAATTGACCCAAGAAAGTAACTCAATTTCAGGGTCATTACCTCAACAACAATTGGTAGAAGGTTTGGATGAAATGATCAGGCAGCTTAATCCAAATGCATGGCATAATCATTAGAGTTGATTGTCATTTTAGACAAATTTTTCATTTCTTTGTTTCAAATGGGGACTTTCATTGTCTTTTCTTTCTTCTCTTTATCTTTATTTTTATTTTCTTGAGTCAGTTATCCAAATAAAATAAAAGTTGTTGTCATTTTTCTCTTGTTTTTGAGTTAAGCCCATGTCAAAAAAAGTGAGAAAAGATTTCAAAACTGGCTACCAACTTCTTCAATTGCCCAAAGCAAGACAGAAAAACCAGTGCATGAAAGAGACATGATTGTGAGCCAAAAACGGGGCATGCAAAAATTTTTGTCAACAGACAAGTCTGGCAACTCATGAAAATACCAAGGTTTAAAGGGTTTATTCATGAAGCATGACAAAGAAGAGACGATGTATTTATTTCAGAGTCACTCATCATAATCCGAGTTTGGGTTAATGACACAACAAAGCAGGGGCAAGTGCCAACAATCTGAAATAAATTGAAGGGAATGAACACTGGAGCAGGCGTCGGGACAGCAAAGTGCCGCAAGCCACCACTAAGTTTTTAATTGACAAGATTTTTTGTTGAAAAAAGGGAAAATTCTCTTCACTTAATTCAGCTACCATAGGTAATGCACATTCATGGGATTTTACTTTATATTCAGGACCCTCCTGAAAAAAGGATTTTACTTTCTGTTCAGGACCCTCCTGAAAAATGGAATTTTAATTTTTGTTCAGGACCCTCCTGAAAAATGAGATTTTACTTTATGTTCAGGACCCTCCTGAAAAATGGGATTTTATATTCAGTTCAGGACCCTCCTGAAAAATGGGACTTTACTTTCTGTTCAGGACCCTCCTGAAAAATGGGATTTTACTTTATGTTCAGGACACTCCTGAAAAATGGGACTTTACTTTCAGTTCAGTACCCTCCTGAAAAATGGGAATTTACTTTATGTTCAGGCCCCTCCTGAAAATGGGACTTTACTCTCTGTTCAGGACCCTCCTGAAAAATGGGATTTGACTTTTTGTTTAGGACCCTCCTGAAAAATGAGATTTTACTTTCTGTTCAGGACCCTCCTGAAGTGGGATTTTACTTTATGTTCAGGACCCTCCTGAAAAATGAGATTTTACTTTCTTTTTAGGACCCTCCTGAAAAATGGGATTTTACTTTCAGTTCAGGATCCTCCTGAAAAATGGGACTTTACTTTCAATTCAAGACCCTCCTGAAAAATGGGATTTTACTTTATGTTCAGGACCCTCCTGAACAATGGAATTTTACTTTATGTTCAGGACCCTCCTGAAAAATAGATTTTACTTTCTTTTCAGGACCCTCCTGAAAAATGGGACTTTACTTTCTGTTCAGGACCCTCCTGAAAAATGGGATTTTACTTTCAGTTCAGGACCCTCCTGAAAAATGGGACTTTACTTTCAATTCAGGACCCTCTTGAAAAATGGGATTTTACTTTATGTTCAGGACCCTCCTGAAAAATGGGATTTTACATTCAGTTCAGGACCCTCTTGAAAAATGGGACTTTACTTTTTGTTCAGGACCCTCCTGAAAAATGGGATTTTACTTTATGTTCAGGACCCTCCTGAAAATGGGACTTTACTTTCAGTTCAGGACCCTCCTGAAAAATGGGAATTTACTTTATGTTTAGGTCCCTCCTGAAAAATTGGACTTTACTCTCTGTTCAGGACCCTCCTGAAAAATGGGACTTTAATTTCTGTTCAGGACCCTCCTGAAAAATGGGAATTTACTTCCAGTTCAGGACCCTCCTGAAAAATGGAAATTTACTTTCAGTTCAGGACCCTTCTGAAAAATGGGACTTTACTTTATGTTCAGCACCCTCCTGAAAAATATGATTTTACTTTCTATTTAGGACCCTCCTGAAAAATGGCATTTTATTTTATGTTCAGGACCCTCCTGAAAAATGGGAATTTACTTTCAGTTCAGGACCCTCCTGAAAAATGGGACTTTACTTTATGTTCAGGACCCTCCTGAAAAATGGGATTTTACTTTTTGTTCAGGACCCTCCTGAAAAACGGAAATTTATTTTATGTACAGTACCCTCCTGAAAAATGGGATTTTAATTTCTGTTCAGGACCCTCCTGAAAATTGGGACTTTACTTTGTGTTCAGGACCCTCTTGAAAAATGGGACTTTACCTTCTATTTAGGACCCTCCTGAAAAATGGGATTTTACTATCTGTTCAGGACCCTCCTGAAAAAATGGGATTTTACTTTATGCTCAGGACCCTCCTGGAAAATGGGACTTTACTTTCTGTTCACGACCTTCCTGAAAAATGGGACTTTACCTTCTTTTCAGGACCCTCCTGAAAAATGGGATTTTACTTTCTGTTCAGGACCCTCCTGAAAAAATGGACTTTACTCTCTGTTCAGGACCCTCCTGAAAAAAAAATAGGATTTTACTTTATGTTTAGGACCCTCCTGAAAAATGGGATTTTACTTTCTATTGAGGACCCTCCTGAAGAATGGGAATTTACTTTCAATTCAGGACCCCCCTGAAAAATGGGAATTTACTTTTTGTTCAGGACCCTCCTGGAAAATGGGACAACGCTTTCAAAAATGAAATACTACTTTACTATAATTTTTGTTTGGGATAATTTTCGTTCTAGTTTTAATTTTGGGTTTCAGGAGTCCGCCTGAAGAACAGGGTGATGAAATAGCAAGTCAACGACCTATGTTAATGGTTGGAAGCAAGGTTAAATGTGACGGGGGCAAAAGCGATTGCCGTGAAAGCTAAGCCACA
Organism: Capsicum pubescens; assembly: GCA_030864215.1. Taxonomy (NCBI): domain Eukaryota; kingdom Viridiplantae; phylum Streptophyta; class Magnoliopsida; order Solanales; family Solanaceae; genus Capsicum; species Capsicum pubescens. The sequence continues at coordinate 13,639,052 of CM061546.1, forward strand.
AACCAACCACCATGTTTTTAAACTAACAAATTTTCTTTGTATGAAATAGGAACACATGCTACCTTCGAATCAAGGATTTCAAAGCCTAAACATCAAGGGCCGTAATATTCTCACTTCTACAAATGCAAGAGGCAATGTTGCTGCACATATTTGGTATTCAAACCCATGGTAATTCAAGCGGCATTTGTAAGGAGACGCACTTCCTTGTTTTGGTAATTCTAGCATCATTTGTAAAGAGACGCACTTTCTTGTTTGGGTAATTCCAGCAATATTTGTAAGGAAATGCACTTCCTTATTTGGTAAATCCAGCAACATTTGTGAGGAAACACACTTTCTTGTTTGGTAATTCAAGCTGTATTTGTAAGGAGATGCGCTTCCTTGTGTGGGAAATTTAAGCAACATTTGTAAGGAGATGTACTTCCTTGTTTGATAATTCAAGCAACATTTGTAAGGAGACGCACTTCCTTGTTCGGGTAATTCCAGCAACATTTGTAAGGAGACGCACTTCCTTATTTGGGTAATTCCAGTAACATTTGTAAGGAGACAGACTTTCTTATTTTGGTAATTCAAGCGCTATCATAAGGAGACGCACTTCCAAAGGAGACACACTTCCTTGTTTGGTAATTCGATCGACATTTGTAAGGAGACGCACTTCCTTGTTCGGGTAATTCCAGCAACATTTGTAAGGAGACACACTTCCTTGTGTGGAAAATTCAAGCAACATTTGTAAGGAGATGCACTTCCTTGTTTGATAATTCAAGAAACATTTGTAAGGAGACGCACTTCCTTGTTTGGTAATTCGATTGGCATTTGTAAGGAGACGCACTTCCTTGTTCGGGTAATTCTAGCAACATTTGTAAGGAGACACACTTCCTTGTTTGGGTAATTCCAGCAACATTTGTAAGGGGACGCACTTCCTTATTTGGACAATTCAAGCAACATTTGTAAGGAGACAAACTTCCTTATTTTGGTAATTCAAGCGCTATCATAATGAGACGCACTTCCAAAGGAGACGCACTTTCTTGTTTTGGTAATTCAAGCAACATTGGAGACCCACTTCCTTGCTTGGGCAATTCAAGCAACATTTGTAAGGAGATGCACTTCCTTGTTTGGTTAATTCAAGAAACATTTGTGAGGAGACGCACTTCCTTGTTTGAGTAATTCAAGCGGCATTGGTAAGGAGACACACTTCCTTGGTTTGGTAATTCAAGCGGCATTGGTAAGGAGATGCACTTCCTTGTTTTGAAAATTCAAGCAACATTGGTAAGGAGATACATTTCTTTGAATGGGTAATTCGAACTTTGCTTTTGGGTAATGCACTTCCTAGCAGTCCCCTTGATTTCTAGAAAATGCACTTTCTAGTCAAGTTATTGCACTTAATTCTTTGGAGACGCACTTTCTTGCTAGTTTTCATTTGTTAGGTGACACACTTTTTAACTAAAACTTGTATCTCTAGAAGACGCACTTTCTAGTTAGAATCCCTCACTTTAATTCTTAGGAGACGCACTTCCTAGTCTTGGTTATTCAATTTTACTCTCAAGAGATGCATTCCTTGGTCAGAGTCTTGATTCATCATTGCAACATGCAAGTAGGTATGATGTGACTTTTCCAAAAGTCTTCTGATGATAAACTTGGATTTTTTTTTTAATTTTTGTTTTTGAAACTTTAGTTTTCTGGCAAACGGAATTTCTCTTTATAATAATCTTTGTTTGGGATAATTTTCTTTTTTTAGTTTTGATGTGATTTCAGGAGTCTGCCTGGAGAACAGGGTGAATAAATGGAAAGTCAAGCAACAAAATAAAGAAATGAAAAGTCAAGCAACAAGGTGAAGAAGTTGAAAACGAAGCAACACGGTGAAAAGTTGAAAGTTAACAGATTGAAAAATAGCAAGTCAGGAGCCCGCCTGAAGAATAGGGTGAGGAAATTGTAAGTCAGGAGCCCTCCTGAAGAACAGGGAGATGAAATGTCAAGTCAACAGCCCACCCGAAACACAGGGCAAATAAATGGAAAGTTAAGAAACGAGGTGAAACAATTGAAAGCCAAACAACAAGTTGAGGAAATTGCAAGTCAGGAGCCCGCCTGAAAAATCGGGTGATGAAACTCAAGTCAAAAGTTCAGAAGAAGCTGCATAGATAGGATTTTGTAATTTCGTTTATGTTTTTAACTTGTAATTTTCATTTTTGATGTAATGATAGAGCCGCGGACCGGAACCCCGATAGGGCCTCACTCGACTCTCCAACTCGGTATAATTCGTCTCTTGCCAACCATTTGAGATACCTGTGATTGGACTCTCTCATAACTTGGGTAAGTAAGATGTCAAAGACCCGGTTGCCTTTCTTCCTTCTGTTTCTTTCTTTGAATAATGGTCGGGTCAAAATTTGGTCTCGTTGTCTACTTCTTTGTCTGAAAACACTTCATGTTTACATAAAAAGGGGGCATGCTGTAGATACCTAATTTTGTCCCTCCCAAGTCCAATTTTATTCATTTTTACCTCACTTTATCATACACCCTTACCCACGTCATTATACTCTCCATAAAATGACAAAAATAACAACCCTTAACAAATTTTATCTTGTTTTGATCCTATCCTAACAAACTTTATCCTTACACCTCACCTACCCTACCTCTACCCCACCTACCCTACCTCACTACCCCACCCTCACCTCACTGGAATTGAATTCCACTCATAATATAACAACACTTCACACACAGAATAAAGGGACGGACCATATACACAACCCATTTCAATTTTTTTTTTGATAGAATATATACCCATTCACCACAATTTACACAGAGGGGACACCATCTTCTTCCATAGACAAAATCGCACACCATCTTCTCCACGAGATTCTACACAGTAACATACTCACCATTTTTTTCCATTTTTAGAGAAAACACGCACACATAGTGAGATCGAAATAGAGAGATAGGAGAGGGTAAATTGAAGAGAACATCAAGTTAGAAGAGAAAGATCGAGATCAAGAGGGAGAGATCGGCTGAGAGAGACGGTAAGGAAGGGAAGTTGAGTAAAAAACAGTGATCCATCATTGATGCCGTCACTGTTCCTGTATCGTGACTCTCATCGAAGCTTCGGATAGGCTGCTAGGACCCAGTGGATTGCTTTGGTCTAACCATCGCCGGACAACGAAGTCCGGTAAACTGAAAACCAGTTTTGTTCGCTCATTCCTGATCAAAACCGATCTCTTTGGGTCAGTTCCGGCAAGATTATGCTGGAATAACATTGAAATCAGATCCACCAGTTGTAGACCGGTGAAACCCGACCCAAAATCCATTAAAAACGCGACCCTATTTCAGTTTTTCCAGCAAAGTTTGGTGGAAATTGTATTCGGGTTTCTCGGTTTCATAATTTCTGTCTTGGTTTGTTTGATTCCGTCATCATCAAATCTGTTCGGGTCATATTTTTTGATACCGAGTCGAGTTTAGCTGTATTGAGGCTGAGTTGAGGTTCATGGACGCGGATTCTGTCTCTCCACCCGAGTAATACAAAATCTCAAAAACTTCTTTCGAGGTCCAATTCTAACTCTTCTCATTTCATCTCATTATACGTGTTTGATTTGAGTGAGGCATGATTGAATATTGCGTGATATCGAATTGTTGCTTGATTTCGTTGAAAAATGATTGTGGATTGTTGAAAGGAAATTTGGGGCGGAATTTAGAAATTGATGAAAAGGGTGAATTTAGGTAAATTTTGATTTATTGTTGTTTTGGTTAATTCGGAATAAATATCAAGTTTGTGAACTCGATAGGAGCATATTTTAGGCTGGAAACTTAATAGGCAAAGTTTAGGTTCGGGTAGGCAAATTCAGGATTTGTGGAATATTGAATGCTTAAAATGCGTGTTGAATGGTTTGACTATATTGCTTTTGGATTGAATGTATCATTTGGCCGGGGAATGCCCCGAGGTATTGTGTTTATTTTCCAGAGAATGCCCCAAAGTATTTTGTACCCAAAAGACGTTCGTGACAAAGTCCCGAGGTATCGGGTAAAGCATGAGAGCGTAGTTAGGATTAGTGTAAGTTAGATATGATTTATTTTCGCATTTTTATTTATTTATTATGGACTGTATAATTGGACTGAACACTATAATTTTAGATTTGTTTGATTGTTTGATTGATTAGTTTGTATGTTTTTGTGTGGTTTATACACTCTTAGTGTCGAATTAGTCGATATGCTCCACCAAGCGATCGTGGTCGAACCACGGGATCGAGGGGTGCCTAACACCTTCCCCTCGATCAACAGAATTCCTTAGCCGGAATCTCTGTTCGCGGATCAGTTTTAAAGAGTCAATTTATTTCGAAAAGGATCTCCCAAAGGTGACTTGGCACACCCGATTTATGCCAAGTGGCGACTCTGAATAAAAAATGTAAATAATCCTTTTTCGAAACAAATTTTCATCTTTGTCACTTAAATAATAAAAACCCTTTCAAACCTTTAAAATATTAATCTTTTGGAGTACGAAAAGAAGGGGTGTGACAAACACAAACACCGAACAAACCAAAGCTAGCCCGAACTTACCGGAATTAACCCGAAAAGACTGAAACTGACCTCGAACAAAATAACATCAAACTCAGAGCGGCCGAAATCAACCCAAAATAGGATGATTTCAGACTGGTTTAACTATTCGATCTTGCTTTTCAGCAATGGAGATGGTTTAGATCGAGTTTTTGATGGATTTCAAAGTCAAATCGGAGCTAGGGAAGTGATTTTTGGTGAAAAGTGGATGGAAAACTCGATCTACGGTCGACTTCTTCTTTTTTGGTGTCTCTCTCGTCCTTTCTGTCTCTCTATGATGTTCTTTAATTCATCCACCTCACTATTTTCTCACCGACCTCACTGTGTGCATGTGAGTGTATTTTTTCTGGTGAGAGGGTGCGCATCTGTTGGTAGTGTGTGAATCTGTGAGGTGTGAGTATTGTTGTGATGTTCTGTGTCCTTCTGTGATGTTGAGTATATGTGATGTATGTGTATGTGAATAATTCTGTGAGTTAAGAAAAAAATAGTGAGGTCCCCGAATTGAATTTATATGTGATCTATATGCTATCCGGTCCTCTTGGTTTTTGTGGAAAAGATGATTCTATGCTCAAAATGGTTGTTGTGGTGTTGTTTCTTATATTTCCCTGTGGGTCCCTTCTAAAAAGTGTAAAAATCCCTTTTTTGGAATCTGTTAAGAGAAAAGGGGAAAAAATCGTGACTTGGATGGGGTGGGGTACGTGGGTAGACAGGTGTGGGGTAGGGTAGTGTATGAATAAAGTTTGTTAGGATAAGAGAATATTAAGGATTTTATTTGTTAGGAATTGTTATTTTTTGTATTTTTGAAGGATATAATCATACGGGTGAGGGCACGCTCTAAGATGAGGGTAAAAATGGTAAAAATATTTTCAGGGAGGGACAAAATTACGTGTCTACATCATGACCCTCTTTGCATGTAAACACAAAGTGTTTCCATACAAAGAAGTAGACAACGAGATAGAATTTTGACCCGACCATTATTCAAAGAAAGAAACAAAAGGAAGAAGGACAACTGAGTTGGAGAGTCGAGTGAGGTCCCGTCGAGGTTCCGGTCCGCGACTCTGTCATTACATCAAAAATAAAAATTACAAGTTAAAAATAAATGAAAATTACAAAAATCCTATCTAGACAGCTTCTTTTGGACTCTTGACTTGAGTTTCATCACCCTATTCTTCAGGCGGGCTCCTGACTTGTAATTTCTTCAACTTGTTGCTTGCCTTTCAATTTCTACACCCTGTTCTCCAGGCGGGTTCCTGACTTGCTATTTCATCAACTTGTTGCTATGCTTTCAATTTCTTCACCCTGTTCTACAGGCGGGCTCCTGACTTGCTATTTTTCAATCTGTTTAACTTTTAGTTTCTTCACCTTGTTGCTTGGTTTTCCATTTATTCACCCTGTGCTTCAGGCAGGCTCCTGAAATCACATCAAAATTGGAAAGAAAATTATCCCAAACAAAATTATTATAAAGAGAAATTTCGTTTGCCAGAAAAGTAACGTTCCAAAAACAAGAATTAAATTTTGCTCCAGTTTATCATTAAAGGACTTTCGTGAAAGGCACACCAGTCAATACTACTTGTATGTTGCGATGATTCGACTAGACAGTGCATTTTCTAGGAATCAAGGGGAATGACTCAACTAAAAGGTACGTCTTATAGGAATCAAGGGAGATGACTCGACTAATAGGTACCTGTTATAGGAATCAAAGGGAATGACTCGACTAAAAGGTACGTCTTATAGGAATCAAAGGGAATGACTTGACTAAAAGGTACGTCTTCTAGGAATCAAGTGAATGACTCGACTAAAAGGTATGTCTTCTAGGAATCAAGTGAATGACTCGACTAAAAGGTACTTCTTATAGGAATCAAAGGGAATGACTTGACTAAAAGGTACGTCTTATAGGAATCAAAGGAGATGACTCGACTAAAAGGTACGTCTTACAGAAATCAAAGGAGATAACTCAACTAAAAAGTGCGTCTTATAGAAATCAAAGGGATTGACTCGACTAAAAGGTACGTCTTATAGGAATCAAAGGGTATGACTCCACTAAAAGGTATGTATTATAGGAATCAAGGAAGAATGACTCGACTAAAAGGTACGTCTTATAGGAATCAAAGGAGATGACTCGACTAAAAGGTACGTCTTATCGGAATCAAAGGGGATAACTCGACTAAATGGTACGTCTTATAGGAATCAAAGAGAGTGACTCGACTAAAAGGTACGTCTTCTAAGAGTCAAGGGGAATGACTTGACTAAAAAGTACGTCTTCTAGGAATCAAGTGAATGACTTAACTAAAAGGTACGTCTTATAGGAATCAAAGGGAATGACTTGACTAAAAGGTACGACTTATAGGAATCAAAGGAGATGACTCGACTAAAAGGTACGTCTTACAAAAATCAAAGGAGATGACTCAACTAAAAGGTACGTATTATAGGAATCAAGGGGATTGACTCGACTAAAAGGTACGTCTTATAGGAATCAAAGGGGATGACTCGACTAAAAGGTACGTCTTATAGGAATCAAAGAGAATGACTCGACTAAAAGGTACATATTATAGGAATCAAAGGAGATGACTCGACTAAAAGGTACATCTTATAGGAATCAAAGGGAATGACTCAACTAAAAGGTACGTCTTATAGGAATCAAAGGAAATAACTCGACTAAAAGGTACGTCTTATAGGAATCAAATGAGATGACTTGACTAAAAGGTACGTCTTATAGGAATCAAAGGAGATGACTCGACTAAAAGGTACGTCTTATAGGAATCAAAGGGAATAACTCAACTAAAAGGTACGTCTTCTAGGGGTCAAAGGAATTGACTCGACTAAAAGGTACGTCTTATAGGAATCAGGGGAATGACTCGACTAAAAGGTATGTCTTTTGAGTGTTAAGGGGAATGACTCGACTAAAAGGTACGTATCCTAGGAGTGAAGGTTCAATTTAAGAAGTGTATCACCTAGCAAATAAAAACTGAAATCCCTGGACAAGTGTGTCTCTGAGGGATATAGGACGATGAATTTTTACCATGATTTAATTATCAAACCTGTGCAACAATATTGCTTCCTGCATTTGTGAAAGTGAGGCATTGCAGCCCTTGATGTTTATGCACTGAAGTCCCTGCTTTGAAGGTAATATGTTTCCTGTTTCATCAAAGAAAACTTGTGAGTTTAAAATATGGTGGCTGGTTTGTGGCTTTAGCTTTCGCGACGATTGCTCTTGCCATCGTCACTTTTAACCTTGCTTCCAACCATTAACATATATCATTAACTTGTTGAATCATTGACTCGAACTCAAATTATTAAGAGTGACTGAAACAAACATAGTATCTCTGCTTTGCCATGCTTCTCATATAAACCCTTTAAACCTTTTTATTTTCATGAGTTCCCAAGCTTGTCTATTGACAAAACTTTCTGTATGCCTTATTCGGCTCATAATCATGTCTCTTCATATGCTGACTTTGTCTTGCTTTGTGCAATTGAAGAAGCTGGTAGCCAGTTTTAAAATCTTTTCTCACTTATTTTGTCATGGACTTGACTCAAAGACACGAGAAAAATGACAATGATTTTTTTTTATTTGGATAACTGACTCAAGAAAATAAAAATAAGAACAAAGATAAAGAGAAGAAAGAAAAGACAATGAATGTCCCCATTTGAAACAAAGAAACGAAAAATTTATCTAAAATGACAATCAACTCAAATGATTATGCCATGCATTTGGATTAAGCAGCTTGATCTTTTCATCCAAACCTTCTACCTATTGTTGCTGAGTTAATGGCCTTGAAACTGAGTTGCTTCCTTAGGTCAATTGTATTTAAGACCCCATTCGGCTAGTGGTGCCTTGAAGGGTTTTCGCCAACAAGCTTCTCTCATTTTCTTTTCCTCAACTCACCATTGCCTTATGGTGTCTGTAAGGGTTTTCCACTAATGAGACTCTCTTATCTTCATTTCCCTTAACTCACAGTCATCTTATGGTGCCCGTGAGAGTTTTCACTGATAAGACTCTCTCATTTTTATCTCTCTCAACTTACCATCGTCTTACGGTGCCCGTGAGGGTTTTTACCAATAAGACTCTCATTTTTATTTCTCTCCGATTTCTTATGTTGAGGAAGACAAGTAGTTCCAGACTGCATCATCATATCCCTTGTATTCTTAGCCTTAACATCCTCAAATATTGATCTAAAGGTCTTTCTTTGGTTGTAACTTGGCTTTTAGATAGGGTTAGAAACAAAGGATGACATAAGGCCCAATCGACACTTGAAGTAGGGTGGGACTTATAACTTTTGGAATAGACTCAAACAATGAGGATTAACTCATGCCCCAGTTTATTTTGACTGGGTGACTCTAAATTGTTTATTTGGTTGGATCGAGCCCGGAGTAGGGCAGCCTACGTATCTCACCCCCGAAAGAGGAGAATCAGGTCACGCATAGTTCTGGAAACTTGTTCTTTTGCTTGATTTTAATTTTTTTTCTTTTGTTTTTTATTGACTTTTTTCCTTTGAAACTTTTCTAACTTTATTTTTGACATTCTTTTCCTTTCTTTCTTTTGACACATTTTTCTCTTTTTCCTTTTTTTTCTTCAAAATGTTTCTGACTCTATTGTTTTGCTCAACATTTATCTTTTGAGCTTTGCTAACTCTATCTTGATTCCAAAAGAGGGGTATGAAAGAAAATAGGACTAAAGCTCAAATGGGGTTAACAAAGGATGACACGATGTTTGGATAGAAGAATGAAATGCCTTCGTCATGTCAATCCTTGAAAGTTCAAGCAACACATCATGCAATATGAAAGTGAAAGATGAAGATCATTTGACACTTTAACAACACTAATTTTAATTGAGACTGTGCGTCACTGCTTCTTCTGCAAACTCCATCTTTGTTGTACATTCCTCATGCTTTCGTGGAGCTAATTTTTCTATTCCTTTTAATGTAGGATCACACAGATACTGTTTGACCTAATCGAGACATGTCTTTCAATTGATGACCAAGTTATTCTTGTAATTCTCAAAATAATTGCCTTAATTTTCAAAGAAGGCTTGAACTTGTCACCAAATGTCTCAACACTCTACCTATTTTCCCAGATGCTCTCTTTTTCTAACTTTAAACCTCTTATTCAATGTTCATGCTTAAAATGGATTTTAAGATTTGCCTGAAAATTTCATTTGCATGTCATATCACTAGAGTCAACATAAAATATACTGTGGAAAGAACAACAAACAAACACATACACAAAGGAAAAAAGGACACTTTATTTAATTAAAAAGAAAGATAGAAGGGTTTGAACATAACGAAAAATGGACTAAACAAGATAGATCCCGAACTACAACCCTGAAATAATTCGGATAACAGAAAATAAAACAAAACAAACTATCAGACCTCTTCCTAAGAGGGAGAGGGGTGACTTCTCAATTGCTCAGCCTAACATCTTAGACACTGGTTTGCATACCAGCATGACTAGAGCTTTCCTCACTGTCAATGTTCTTCCCCATAATAGATCTATCTTGAATCATCTTTTCAATTTCTCTTTTCAAAGCCCGACAATCTTCAATACTGTGACCCTGAAAATTAGAATGATATGCACATCGTATACTAGGATCAAAATTTCTTGAATATGGATCAGGTGTATATCCAAGGAGAGGAGTAATCATGCCCCTCTGTCTCAATCTCTGGAACAAACTGGCATAAGATTCCCCAATAGGAGTGAAATTATCCTTTTCCTTCCTCCTCTTTGCGAACTCTGGCCTTGAATGAAACTTAGATTTAGAGGTTCCTTGGTAAATTTGTGGGGGTCGAGGACGATATTGAGTTACAGGTGCATGCCATTGTGGATAACAAGACGGATGGGTACACAATTGTGTATTGATCAAAGGACATTGAGGAATTGGAATGAAACTCCTTGGATTTTGAAAAGAGGAACCTCATTGCAGATGAGTAAGTGGATTTGATATGTAATCTCAGGATTGAGGCTGACAATATTGGTGAGTTGGACCTCTCAAACTTTGCTTTGGCCCTGGCACGACAATCGGTGCGTTTTCTTTCTTCTTTCCATCAGTTTCTCTTGATTGATTGTAATATCGTCCCAAATGTTTCACAAAATCATTCTGTCCACCAAGCTCCTCAAATTTTGATGTCTCAAAGCTTGGAGGAAGGTTAAAACTTGAAAACATGCCCCAGTTTTTATATGAAACATCTTCATAGCTCACATGTCCCAAGGAACTTTTCACATCATTTTCTACACTCTTAACTTTCCCAACCATTTTCTCGAGCTCTACTAGCATGCTAGGCTGCTTGGTAAGAAATTTTGGCGGTCCACTTAGCTTAACTGTAGGCTCAAGAGTACAAAAATGGTCATCAAGAGCCTTGAACATGGGTTCACTAACAGATTGGGACAGTACAACTATTGGATTGATAGCCCAAGTGGAAGCCTCAGTAGAAGGTTGAGAAACAAAAACACAGACGGTATGTGGTGCTGTGAATATGGTAGACTTATACTGAGGAGCTAAAAAAAGAGTGGTGGAAGTATTGAGATGCATTTCACATAGAAAGGATTCTGAGGCATACTGTGGTGCATCAACAACAACTGACTTTGAGATTTTGGTGGAAGACTCAAGGTATTTGCAAGGTCAAAAGTGGGGAACGAAGGTGGAGGCAGCCCACTGGCCCAAGCTTGATACATTTCCATCATTTGTTGTCTTAGTCTCAAATTCTCTTCCTTTAAACTCTCAATTTCCTGACTCTTTGTTTCATCCATGATGACACTCTCTATATCCTTGTTGGACACAACTAACTCTTCCTTGGATTTGGTGTGATATGGAGGACCAGCCAGGAAGCCACAAACCAACCACTTTAAACTAACTGAACAAGAGGCAACAAATATGTTAGAGTTCAACATTTTTTTCAAAATCTCTCTCTCTTTTTTTTTAAAAGAGATCACCGAACCCAAGAAGGGCGCCTACGTATCTCACCCCGAGAGAGGAGAATCAGGTGTGCGTAGTTCGTGAAGTCATGCCAAATGGCCAATTGAACTCTTTGTCCTATTTTTTTTTCTTTTTTTCTTGAAACTTTAAGAAGAAAAGAAAAAAACAAATTGTCAAAAGAATTGACGAAAATCTTTTTTTGCATTTTTTAAGGCTTAACATCCCTATACAAAATGAAACCTATGTTTACCAATGAAACTCTTTTTGGTTTTTCAATTTTGAATTTCATGCAAAAATGAAACTTGAACCTATTAAAGGAAAATCTTTTTGTAGTTTTTCTCTTGAAAATATATATGAAACACCTACTCTAAATGAAGAGTGAAGAAAATCTTTTTGGATTTTTGAATAAGATCCCCGAACCAACAATAGGCTGCCTACGTATCTCACTCTCGAGAGAGGAGAATCAGGGGTGTGTAGTTCGTCCAAATTGGACAATTAATGATTAAATAACAGATTGCACCCTGACTTGAGACACGACCAAAGATACACGATGAACAACATAACAATTTTTTTTTTTGAGTTTTCAATTTGACACTTCACATAAAAAATGACACCAACAGCTATGAAAGAAAATCTTTTTGGTATTTTCGTTATATGAAATGTACAAAACTTCTACCACCCTTTTTTTTTGAATTTTTCTTTAATAAAAAGCTCCTGAAAAAATCTTTTTGGTGTTTTCGAATTGTGAATGCTTGCTAAAGGAAACAAAAAGAATTTTTTTTTTTGACTTTTTTTTCTTTTTTGAATTGTGGAAAACAAAAGCCATAAAGGACCTAAAAACTACAAAACTCTTTTTTGATTCACCTTTACTCTTTTTTTTCCTTTTTTGTTTTTTTTATTTTTCCATGTCTACACACCCTTCTTTAATTCTAGCACATGCTTTCCCTAAATCAGTCCGTCAAATGACCCTGTTACCCTAAAAGATGCAACAATTAGCACGTAGGGATGCTTTAGAGGAGAGACTCCTACAAAGGACCAAGTGGGCCCCGCTAGGTCTCAATATGATGCACATAAGCATGACCTATAGGCTGACCTACGTTGGGGTTTACTTACAAGGCCATTCGGGGGAGCATATGGTCGATAGTGGCTGCTTTGCTTTCCACCTACTCCATACATCCAACGGCTCCCCCTCCTAAAATAAGGGTGACTCAACTAGAATTCGTGCACACGACGTGCACTCCGGAACTTGTTGCAGAAAAAATTGACTCGGGTTATAGACATGATGCCAGATATAAAGCAGTAACACATAAGAGAAAAATTGTAAACACGTAGCACTCAACAATGATAAAATAAACAACAAACGATAACACAAACAATGTTTATACACCCATAATGTCAAACTAAGCCGATACAACTCTAAAAAATAAATTCAAATTCTGAAAAGTTCCCAACAGAGTCGCCAGAGCTGTCATACCCCTTTTTAAATCCGAAAAAGTTATCGTTTTAAGGTTCGAAAGGGTTTTTATTATCAAAGTGATAAAAGATGAAAAATTATTTCGAAAAAGGATTATTTAGATTTAAACTCAAAGCCGCCACTTGGCATAATCCGGTGTGCCAAGTCACCATTGGAAAATTCTTTTCAAAACTATTTGACTCTTTAAACTGGTTTGCGAACAAAGATTCTGGCTAAGGAATTCTGTTGACCGAGGGAAAGGTGCTAGGCATCCCTCGATCCCGTGGTTCGACCACGATCGCTTGGTGGAGCGTATCGGCTAATTTTGACACTACGAATGTACAAACCACACAAAACATGAAAAAAACAATCAAACAAACAAACAAAACAAAAATGAATCAAAAGCATGGTGTCCAGTCCAATTTATACAGTCCAAAATAAAAAAAATGCAAAAATAAATCCTATCTAACTTACGCTAATCCTAACTACGCTCCCGTGCTTTACCCGACACCTCGGGCCTTCATCACGATCCGCCTTCGCCAACAAGCTACGTTGGGACATTCCCTGGTGAATAAATAAAATGTGTCTCGGGGCATTCCTCGGCTAAATGAATACATTTTTTCAAATGCGAGAAAAGAAAACATTCAACGCACAACTTTCACACATTCAATAGTATCTCAAAATTCAACAAAATCACAAATTCTAAACCTTGCCTACCCAACCTACGTTTGCCTAAACCAATCGGTGAATCATGATACTACCAAGTTCAATTAACGTTCATTTCATGTTAAACAAACAATAAAATCAAACTAACCAAAATCACGAATTACATCAAGTTTTCAATTTTCACCCCCTTCCTTTTTATCAATCACCATTAAGATTACTCAAATTCATTCACATATCACCGAAACCAAATCATCTAGCACATAATCATAACATCAACGAGTTCAAACAAACATAGTCAAACCACGTATAATCATGGCCCATTCAACAAATTAAAATAAAGAATAGAGAACAAGTTGAGAAATAGACCTTCCGGTAATTGATCTTGATAATAATTATAAAGAAGACCCGGATTTGGAATCCCGAACAGAAAACCTCGACGAAGAACCAAATCAAATACGAAACCCAAAGTCGCAGTACGATTAAAACCAAATCCACGAAAAAATGACTTGGGGGTATTCAACACAAACACCAAAAAAACCAAAGCTAGCCCGAACTGACCAAAATTAACCCCAAAAGACTGAAATTGACCTCGAACAAACTAACATAGAACTCGGAGCGGCTGGAATCAACCCAAAACAGGATGATTTTAGACTGGTTTAACTATTCAATCTTGGTTTTCAACAATGGAGATGGTTTAGATCGAGTTTTTAATGGATTTCGAAGTCAAATCGGAGCTAGGGAAGTGATTTTCGGTGAAGAGTGGCCGGAAAACTTGATCTACGATCGAATTCTTCTCTTTCAGTGTCCCTCTCGTCCTTTCCGTCTCTTTTCAATGTTCTCTAATTCATCCACCTCACTGTTTTCTCACCAACCTCACTGTGTGCGTATGCGTGTATTTTTTCTGGTGAGAAGGGTGCGCATCTATTGGTAGTGCGTGAATATGTGAGGTGTGAGTATTGTTGTGATGTTCTGTGTCCTTCTGTGATGTTGAGTATGTGTGATGTATCTGTATGTGAATAATTTTGTGAGTGAAAAAAAAATAGTGAGGTCCCGAATTGAATTTTGTATGTGATCTATATGTTGTCCGGTCCTCTTGGTTTTTGTGGAAAAGATGATTCTATGCTCAAAATGGTTGTTGTGGTGTTGTTGCTTATATTTCTCTGTGGTCTCTTCTAAAAAGTGTAAAAATTCCCTTTTTGGACTCTGTTAAGAGAAAAGGGGAAAAAATCGTGACTTGGTTGGGGTAGGGTATGTGGGTAGAGAGGTGTGGGGTAGAGTAGCGTATGGATAAAGTTTGTTAGGATAAGAGAATATTAGGGATTTGATTTGTTAGGAATTGTTATTTTTTGTATTTTTGTAGGATATAATCATACGGGTGAGGGCACACACTAAGACGATGGTAAAAATGGTAAAAATATTTTTGGGGAGGGATAAAATTACGTGTTTAAAAAAGATATACCTTCTTTTAGGAGATCATGTATGATGACTTGCAACTCCTGTACTTGAGAGACAACAGATTTGTTATCTATCATTTTGAAGTCCAGGAACCGTGCAACAAGGAATTTCTTAATTCCCGCATCCTCCATCTTATATTTTCGTTCAAGTGCCCCCACAGTTCCTTTGATGTCTTGGTTCCACTATAAACATTGTAGAGGTCGTCTTGGAGACCACTCAGAATATAATTCCTGCAAAGGAAGTTCGAATGTTTCCAAACTTCAATAATAACGAAGCGGTCTTTTTCCGACGTTCCCTCGGGCACCTCAGGAGCGTCTTCGCTAGTGAACCATTTTAGACATAAAGTGGTGAGGTAAAAGAACATCCTTTGCTGACACCTCCTAAAGTCAATGCCTGAAAATTTTCTGGGCTTCTCCGCCGGTGCCATTGTTGGTGGAGCATTTGTGCGACTTGATGTGGCAATATTAGTTGCCCCCACAGACGTTGTCGTATCCATCATTTGACTTTCAGTTTCCATTTTTCTGTGACCACAAGACAAAAAATACTTAGTATTTTCAGAATACTACTTATAAAAATTAAGCAACTTCAATTTTTTCTTCTTGTTTCTAGTTAACAATGAAGTTTTTATGACTTCCAATTGTCAACCGAATGATCTTTAACTTGTGACAAAGTTTTTATGACTTCAAATCACTAGTTAAGTTCAGGCGGAGTAGAAAGTAAAAACTTTAATCTCCAAAAATAAGCTATACAGATTATGTAATAGTGTTGTTTCCTTAAGATTGTTATTTTCCATAATATAGTCGGGTATGCAGAATCTGTATATTACAACAACAACTTCAACTAGAGTTCAAGAATAAACAAGAACATAATAAAGTATCAAATACCCTCAATACAAGATCAAAATGACCTTTCCAAGAGGTGTATTTAGTTTTTTAAAAAATAAAGATGAAACAAAAATTGAATAGGCCAAGTCGTCCGAATTCACGGAGTTTCCTTAAGGAAATAATTTCCCTCACTGTACCAAAGGTTGTGGAATTTTTTCTCCCAGAATAAAATGGCCAACAATCCAACTATAGCGGTACCTCAAATAGTCGGATTCTACGAACGCACTCAACAGTTTTTATGATCACACAGAGTATTTTGATGACAAGAAGAATTTTTTTTAATTCAGAAAATTTCATACTCAAAACCTGTGGAAGAAAGTAGTTTTTTATAGCCATAACATGCCTCTTCGAAAAGGTGGCATTGGTTCAATTTAGAGGTGTGACTTTTTCCTAAAAATGCATGTCTGTTTATCCTAAACAGTGCATATATTCCAAACAGGTATGTCACGTCGTGAATCAGAGTGTATTTTCATTGAACAATTGCAACTTTCTGTAGCATTTGTTCGAAAATAGTGCATCAATTCATGAAGCAGTGCAACCTTCTGCAGCAACATCAGTTCAAAAATGTACACCAGTTCATGAATTCAAAACAGTGGCACCAGTTCATTCAAACCAGTGAAGCAGTACGCTGCATGCATGCATTTATAGATGGAGTTTCAAAACACTATTTTCGGATTGAATTTATTTATTTCCGTCAAATAAAATTTATCCAAAAAGATAGATCTCATCGATCGATCCAGATCCGAAGCCAAGCCGAGCGAAGACAACGACGGCGCGAGGCATCATCTAGTTATTGCCTCATTATCCATGTGGAGTTAGTGTTTCTCAATATAAACACCCTCAAGTTCTCTTCTTCCACTAATGTGAGAGAAAGAGTAAACTTGCCAATTTGGGAGTACACTTTTCATTTTTGTGTCTCCTTCCCTCCACTCTTTTACTCTCCATTTTTCCATTCACACTTCTTTCATCTACTATGAACCCAACAATTTCTTCAGCAATATTAGCAAGAGAAGTATTGAAGACACAAGATTTAGTATTTTGTAGGAGACCTTCTCTTCTTGGCCAACAAAAATTGTCTTACATTGGTCATGATATTGCCTTTACACCTTATAATGACTATTGGAGAGAAATGAGAAAAATTTGTGTGCTTCAACTATTTAGTCTTAAGAAAGTGAAATCATTTCGGCCAATTCGTGAAGATCAAGTCTCGAGAATGATCAACAAAATATCTCAACAAGCTGCCTCTTCTCAAGTTACAAATTTGAGCAATATAATGATTTCACTAACAAGTACAATTATTTGTAGAGTTTCTTTTGGTGAGGTTTGACGAAGAAGCTCAAGCTATGATGGCTAGGTTTTTTGTATCTGACTTTTTTCCTTCTCTAAGTTGGATTGATAAACTTACTAGAATGACAGATAGACTTGAAAGGAATTTCAAGGACTTGGATGAATTTTATGAAGACTCATTGAGCAACATCACGATCCCAATAAACCAAAATCCATGAAAGGAGATATTGTTGATCTTTTGCTTCAATTGAAGAAAGAAAAATCAACACCAATTGATCTCGCTTTGGAGGATATAAAAGGACTTCTCATGGTAATTTTCCATGTCTTACCCTCAAAAATTTGTTTGAGATAAAATGAGTTGAGTTAAGATAAGACTAAGTAACGGGTCATAATTCAATATATGATGCAATCTCTCATCCTATAATTTTGTATTTGATTGTTTTAACCAAATATGTAGTTCAACACTATAGGATATAGTGGAATTCAATAAAAAAAATTAGAGAGATCTTTTAAAAGTTAATTTGAACATACACCCCTTAAAGAATATCGTAATAGATATTTTTGAGGTGTTCTAAAATTAAAAGAGCATTAGTAATGAGGATTTGGATATTACATATTGATTGACAAAAAGGAGATCAACAACGAATTAAAAAGAAAGATTGATTCCTTGAGATCCTTCCTATATATTATTTCGAATTTAACATGTTAATTCAAGTCAACAAATAGGTCAGTGCACAACCTGTTTAAGCTAATTAGTCGGGCGGGATTATATTGCTAAAAGATGAAATATTTTTGTACCTCTAATATGTAGCACGAATGTGTCCCTTGCATCAATGATTTTTTATCTCCCTGTCAATTTTTATGTAGAATGTGTTAGTTGCTGGATCAGACACTAGTTAAGCTGTAGTAGTATGGGCTGTGACAGAACTGGTGAAGAATCCAAAAGTCATGAAGAAAGTTCAAGAAGAAATCAGAAAATCAATTGGGAACAAAAGAATTGTGAATGAAGATGATATTCAAAATATACCGTACTTTAAAGCCATAATAAAAGAGACATTTCGATTACATTCACCAGCTCCACTTCTACTACCAAGAGAATCAATGGAAAAATCCACTCTAAAAGGGTATGAAATTCCGCCAACAACTATAATTTATATTAACTCATGGGCAATTGCAAGGGATCCTGAAATATGAAAAAATTCAGAAGAATTTATACCTGAGAGATTCTTGAATAACGATATCAATTTCAAGAGAGAAGACTACGAGTTAATTCCTTTTGGAACAGGAAGAAGAGGATGCCCGGGGATTACACTTGGGATTGCAGCCATAGAACTTGCATTATCAAATCTTCTTTATGCATTTGATTGGGAATTACATTGTGGACTAAAAAAAGAGGACATTGACACAAATGTTAGGCTTGGAATCACCATGCATAAGAAAAATGAGCTTTGTCTTATCCCTAAAAATTATTTCTAAATTACGCTCGATTCTATGTGAATTTAGGGCTAGTTCTTAAGGTTAGTCGAATTCATTGTTGCTTTCAGCTAGAATTATGTACACATATTGTAAATATTATGAAATCAATATAATAAAATAAGCCTCATGCTAAACCCACGGATGACTTTAAATCTTTGAATCAATATTTTTACATCCCCTAATAACTCACGTTAATTATGCTCGATTTTTGTCTACGGATGGACTAGGTCGCCTAACTTATTTCAGCAGAAGCAGTAAATAAAGAATACGATAGTTTTACGTGAAAAACACCTGACTCACAAAAGATGTAAAAAAACCACGACTTGTACCTCTACAAAATTTTAACCCAACTTCACTAAATACAATGAACCTCTCAACAAAAAGATTACAAACTCTATAACCTAAGGAATTATAAACTCTAATTTCTAATGTTCAACAATCTCCCTAGACCGTTGAAACTCACTTTAAGTTCTTCCACTTGAAAATCAGATTACAAACTATAGCAATTCTAGGAACTAACTCTAATTTCTAAAATCATACAAATCTCCCAAGGTTTATGTTTCAAAGTTTTTGAGTTATTCCAACTTGAAGACTAAACTCCTAAACCAATTTATTAACACATTGACACTAAGAAAGTATGAAAATTATAACTCAATAAACTTCCTAATACATAATAACTAGGATAGAAGACTGCTAGACACATAGATAAAATGAGTTCTTCAATATGATTCTTTAATTTAGTTCACTGAATTAGGCTGCACTTCAATAACTGAGCAGAAGTCTCTTAACTGTTATTCTTGCTTATATTTATAACTCCAACAAAGCAGACTTCTAACTCCACAAGTACTCTCATGCTTCTTGGACTTTCTTGAGTGTTGTAGTCACACACTAACTCTCATTTTTAGCACATGATGATCTCCTTATGTTTATCTAAAGTAAGAAACTTCTGTTCCTTTATTTTTGCAAATTTATTCACAAAAAGTCCTCTTGCAAGTTGAACTCTTTTAAAGCAGTTTTTCGTAAACCAACTAAGCTTACTTGTTCCATGGACTCTTGTCAATCATTAAAACTTCACAAGTCTTATCAATTTTTTCCTTTTTGATGATGACAAACTACGTACCTTGTGCATTTCATTTTGATATCAACATTTTGACCTGTGAACACTAAAGCATGGAGTACTTGACTCATGCTTTTATGCATTCCCTTTCAATACAAAACATCTTGATCTGTGAAAGTTAAAGAATGGAACAATTGAATAAGCCAAGTTAGTTAATTAGGTTACAAAATCTACATAATCCTTATCTTTCCCATTTTGGTATCATCAAAAATTATTTCAACCACACGAATGGCAAAGAATTATGAACTGTGCATGACAGAACAGGTAATAGAAACATATTTCATATACCCGATTCATCATTTTATCGATCATCAAAATATAGCAGTCCATTAAGAACTCTTTCTTGACAAGGACTGCCATCTTCTTGGATACTTGAGCTTGCATATTTGTAGACTATTTATATGGATATGCTTTTTCTAGGTCTATAAGAGCTTTTGCTTGACAAGGACTTCCATCTTGCTTAGATGCTTGAGTCTGTATGCTTTTGAATTCTTATCTTGACTACGCATTGTACAGACTTTATGGTCTTTTCTTCTTGAGACTTTCTTTAATTCAAAGATACCTTATACAAGTTAGATTCCAGATGCGGGAACATGTTGACCAACCTATTTCATGTACGTATTTGATTACTTTATCAATCATCGAAACATACGTGAACACAACAACGGATAATATCACTAGCGAGCTGTACCATTACGAATAAAATTAGAGTCACTCATGTGCTAGACTTATTGATGTGGTCCTGTCACGACCCGACCCGAGGCCCTATCCGCGACGGGCATTCAGAACCACACAGGCCCAAGATACCCCTGTAACTCCCCAATCTACTAGTGATATTATCCGCTTTGGGCCCAGCCCTTACGGATTTAAAATGCGTCACTAGGGAGTAAGGCTTTCTCACTTATATACCCAGCATCCCTCCTGTGTTTTTCCGATGTGAGACTCCTTCCTAAGTTGAGGTGTTACATACACCCCCCTCACGGACTCAGCGTCCTCGCTGAGGTTCGCCCCACCGAATGAGATTTGCCTAGACTCAGGACAGAGGTTTGCCCCGCCTTACCAAGATTTTCCTACACTCAGTTTGAACTCTAGCCCATATCGATTGGGACGACACAGGAGCGACTCTGATACCATTCTTAAAAATACAGTGCAGAGTGGGTTTTGAGCCAGTATTGTTGGAGTTAAACCCAATAATTTCGACCACTTACTCCACTAGTCCCTTTTAAGACCTAACAATCCATGGAGACTCCTCCAAAAATGTCATGACCTGAGCTGAGGCCCTGGCCGTGACGGACATCCCGAACCACACAGGCCCGAGATACCCTTGTCTCTGCCCAACCCACTAGTGATATTGTCCGCTCTGGGCCTAGGCCCGCACGTCTTTAAAATGCGTCAGTAGGGAGTAAGGTTTTCTCACTTAAATACCCAGCATCCCTCCTGTGTTTTGCCGATATGGGACTCCTTTCTAAGTTGGGGTGTTACATACACCCCCCTTGCAGATTCAGTGTCCTCGCTGAGGTTTGCCCCACCGAATGAGATTTGCCTAGACTCAGGACTGAGGTTTTCCCCGCCTTATTGGGATTTTCCTACACTCAGTTTGAACTCTGGCCTACATCGATAGGGACGACACAAGAGCGGCTCTGATACCATTCTGTCACGACCCGAGCCAAGGCCCTGGCCGTAACGGGCATCCCGAACCACACAGGCCCGAGATACCCCTGTCTCTACCCAACCCACTAGTGATATTGTCCGCTCTGGGCCTAGGCCCACACGACTTTAAAATACGTCAGTAGGGAGTAAGGCTTTCTCACTTATATACCCAACATCCCTCCTGTGTTTTGTCGATGTGGGACTCCTTCCTAAGTTGGGGTGTTACAGGGCCAAAGTTTAAACTGATTTTAGACAAATCCCATTAAGGTGGGACAAACCTTAGTATGAATCTAGGCAAATTCTATTTGGTGGGGTAAACCTCAATCAAGACGCTGAGTTCATAAGAGAGGTGTATGTGACACCCTAACTAAGGATAAAAAGTCACATATTGACAAAATACATTAGAGATGTTGGGTATGTAAGTAAGCAGACCTTACTCCCCAGCGATGTATTTTAAAGTCGTATAGGTCTAGGCCCACAGTGAACAATATCACTAGGGACTGGGTCGTTAGGAATGGTATTAGAGCCACTCTTATGTCAGCCTTGTTGATGTGGGCGAAAGTTGTAATTGAGTTTAGGAAAATTCTGGTAAGACGAGGTAAACCTCAATCTTGAGTCTAGGCAAATTCTATTCGGTGGGGTAAACCTTAGCCAGGACGTTGAGTCCATAAGAGGGGGCGTACATGAAGCCCCAACTTACGGTAAGAAGTCTTACATTAGCGAAACACAAGAAAAATGTTGGGTAGATAAGTAAATAGGTCTTACTCCCTCGCGACGCATTTTAAAATCATGCGGATCTAGGCCTAAGCGGAAAATATACTAGCGGGCTGGATCGTTACAATCACGTATAAATATACATGTGTATAGTCAGATTTCACATAGGCTTCAATCTTCAGTAATTGATGATGTTCTCCATCCTTCCGAAAGGCATAGTTTAGCTTATGCTTTATGTCATTTAATTTCTTCTTTTAAGACCTTAGAATTCTAAAGTCATGTGTATTTTTTAAAATTTCGTGCAAAATCAAAACACGTCAATTAATTGAGATGGAGTGTAAAATTTAGCTAAAGCGTGTCAGTATTATCCTAATTATTTATCTGTAGGGAAAAGGTATTTCATCAAGAAGTTAACTTACATGTGAAACCAACAACGTGCTATTTTGTCTTTCTCTTGTTTGATACATTCAATTTTCTGATCCAATCCTAAAAAGGAGCAAAAGAGATTATAATTATAATAAAAAATTGAAAGCAGGTTTCATCAAGAGAAAAAAACAAATATTATGGGGGTAAAAAAGAGAATAATAATTAGTTATAAAAATTTGAAGAAACAAAATTTAATTACTCTTTTTTTTTTCTTAGAAAAAACAAACCAAGAAGTCAAATTTATGAAAAGAGATTGTGGTGGAAGAATAAGTACTCTCTCTATTTAATTAAAAATCTTGAATTTAAATTTCAATAAAGATATATTTCTAAAATCCTGGTAAAATTAGAAAAAAGTTCATTGAAATAAAATAGAAGAAGGCTTGAAGGAAGAAGGAAGTTCAAGATACAACCCGAGATGAATTATATATCTCATTTTATATATGATGATGCTTGACTAAATATGAAGTTTATAAAATTAAAAAAAAAAAAAATTACATTTAAGCCAAATATATGTGAAGTACTAACAATCTTCTTTTAAATAAGTGATGGTAAGAGTTTACGTGTGTTTTTCATTCAAATGAGTGGCGGTGAGAGATAAAATAGGAATACTAAAATTAAAGTATTAAACCGGTGAAAAACACAATTTGTTATTTTGAATTTAATATTTGAACTGTTAATTGTGTGATTTTTTTATCTGATCAAACTACTAACAATTAACTGTTCCTGAGTTTCATACTTGAACTCTTATGTAAGAAAAGTAACAATTAATAGTTGAGAAATGTTATGATAACTAGTTGTTGATAGTTCAAATAAAAAAACTTACAAATTTAATAATTCAGTAATGAAACTCAAAAGACTGAGCTATTTAAAGCATGTTTGATTGGGATCTGTAAATAATTTAAGTTTCTAATGACTGAATTATGAGATCTATGTTTAAATCTCATACAAATCTTCTATTGATAGGGTCCAAGCCAAACCCCCGCCGCCTCAAGGCGGCTTTGGAAAATAAAAGGGCCTTCCTGATATGTCTGATACTCCCTTCGTTTAGAATTAGTTATCAATTATTTTATTTAAATTTTTATTTTTACATGTTTTTTTTGACACATTAAAAAAAAAAAAAATTAAAAATATTTTATTGTTATCATTAATTGTTAATTCTTCAAATTATTTTTTAATACATATTATAAAAGATCAATTAATAAAAATTATATAAAATCATTATATTAATAATTTTTTAATAATTGTATTAAGTCAAAAGTTCCAACTAATTCTGAATAGAGGGAGTACATTTTTTTCAAATATATAGAAGACCATTTAAATAATTTTGAGTTTTGTTGACTAGTCTACTCTGATCTATTAGTATTAGTGGTCTTGAATAACTAATTAATTTCTCCCTATATGTTCCCACATTATCTTTATCTTTATCTGCTCTTTCCTCCTTTCTTTTATAATACTTCACTATAAGCATTAGAAACGGGGTGAGACTTTGAAATTTATGAATTTAGAATTTTATTTTTCTAAGTTATTAAATTTTAAATTATATTTTATATATATTAGATGAAGTTTTTAAAATAAATATAAAATTAAATTCAAAGTTAATAAGTTTAGATAAATTCATATCTCGAAAATTAGCTTCGCTCTTGAAATTAATTAGTCTTTTAATCACTAAGTATTGACAAAAAAGAAGTGTTACATATATATTTTTTAATGGAAATGGAATAATGATTTGCTCTCTGTTACAAAAATAATAACTTATTTGTTTTAAATCTATTTTAAATGAATGCGATTAATCAAATTAGTAAAATAGATATTAAGAGTTACTTTCTCCGTCCGTTAATAGTTATTCACTATATTATTTTTAGATGTCCAATATTACTTGTCCAGTTTGAAAAATCAATAGATAATTTATTTGTTTTTACCTATTTTACCCTTGCTATTAAATATTAAGTATTCATCACTCAATGCATTTTTTAAGGCATAAACTTTATTATATTCAGAGGGTGATATAATAAAATTATTTATATTATTTATTATTTCTTAACATGTACGTTAAATTAGTTATAGACAAGACGGAAGAAATAGTGATTGAAAACAAGCTTAATTACTATCATTTTTTTAGCAAATTTCAAATCTCAGCAATTCTTTCTTCTTTTGTATTAAAAGTTAAAACATACATCAACATACTGCATGGCCGAATTGTTGTTTCCAATCAACAATAGGCATATGTACGTCAATTCAACATTGAAGTGTGTGAGAATATAAAAGGAATAATAATTAAAGTATGAAAATCGTTAAAATATAATAATTTAAATAGATAAATGAAATAATGAATAATTACAAAAGTTGAATTCTTGATTTGTGCAAAAAAATCAAACTTTCTTCAATTATTAACTAGACTTTATTACCAAAGGATTTGGTCATTGATAGATGAGTCCTCAAATATAATATCCCATTATCCCCTAGTGTTACACATAACAATATTAATATTTTAATATAGTGGGGTAGTAAATTGCACACACGAGGAAAGACCAATCATCGATAGCATTGTCGGACCAGGATTTAAGGATTATGGATGTTTATTATAAAAAAAAAAAAGGAAAATCACCTTAATCGGGTTTAAATCCGGAACTCACATAGCAATGGAGAGTCTTAAAATCAACCTAAATGTCAATGCACCCAACCAATTTCTTGTTTTAGTGGGTATTTTTATATTATTTATACCTATTTTTGTATATTTCTTATGTAATTATACTTATTTCACGTCGAGTTTAATGGGTGCCGAAATACCCCAAAAGTATGCGTAGGTCCGCCTTCGAGAGACCTCCTTTTAGTATTTATTTAATTAAGGATTTACATTATCAGTCCAATATATATAACATATTAATTATAGTCAGTCGTTTGTCTTATTTTTGAAGTATATGATTCCTCTTGATATGTATAATTTAAGTTGCTTAAATTCTTCAAAAATATTAGTGCATTTGTCTCGAATCCTTTGAGAATACACTACTTTTAAAGGATCCGACATGCATTCAATGAAATTTTCAAAAGAGATTGAACAATATTGTGTATAATTACTTTATGCACCCAAAAATGTGTAATTACTATATGTTGGGTAAACTTTAGTCTAAAATTCTTTTATATTATCATTAAACAAAAGTTATTTAAAAAAAAAAAGGAAAAGTTTAACCCAAGCTCCATTATTTTATTTATAGAGGACATTTTCAAGTTACTAGTATTATTATGTGCATTTGAACAACAAAATGATCCTCTTTCTACTTTTTCTTGCCCTTTCTGCTTTTCTTATTTTTCTTCTTCTTAATGCAAAAAAGAATGGAAAAAACAACCTTCCACCAGGTCCTATAGGACTCCCACTCATTGGAAATTTGCATCAGTTTGATAGTTTAACCCCTCATCTCTATTTTTGGAGACTTTCCCAAAAATATGGAAAAATATTCTCATTGAAATTTGGTTCTTCTACTATGATTGTAGTTTCTTCAGCAAAATTAGCAAAAGAAGTATTGAAGACACAAGATTTAGTGTTTTGTAGTAGACCTTCTCTTCTTGGGCAGCAAAAATTGTCTTACAATGGTCATGATATTGCCTTTTCACCTTATAATGACTATTGGAGAGAAATGAGAAAAATTTGTGTGCTTCAACTATTTAGTCTTAAGAAAGTGCAATCATTTAGGCCAATTCGTGAAGATGAAGTTTCAAGAATGATCAAGAAAATATCTCAACAAGCTGCTTCTTCTCAAGTTACAAATTTGAGCAATATAATGATTTCACTAACAAGTACAATTATTTGTAGAGTTGCTTTTGGTGTTAGGTTTGACGAAGAAGCACATGAAAGGAAGAGATTTGATTATCTCTTGGCGGAAGCTCAAGCTATGATGGCTAGCTTTTTTGTGTCTGATTTTTTTCCTTCTCTAAGTTGGATTGATAAACTCACTGGGTTGATAGGTAGGCTTGAAAGGAATTTCAAGGATTTGGATGAATTTTATGAAGAACTCATCGAGCAACATCACAATCCCAATAAACCAAAATCCATGGAAGGAGATATTGTTGATCTTTTGCTTCAATTGAAGAAAGAGAAATCAACACCAATTGATCTCACTTTGGAGGATATAAAAGGAATTCTCATGGTAATAATTTTCCATCCCCCTTTATTTATTTGTACGCATGTAGAGGTGGTAAATGGGATGGTTGGATCAAATATGAGTAGACCAATATGGGTTATGATCCAACCCGTTTAATTATTTTTTGAGATAAAGTGAGTTGAATTAGGATAAGTCGATAAGACAAGTAATGGGTCATAATTCAATACATACACCATAATTGTTTTAACCCAATACATAGTTTAACACTAGAGGCTATATATAGTGGAATACATTGAAAAAACTACAAAGATCTTTTAAAAGTCAATTCGAACATACACCCCTAAAGAACATCGTAATATAGATATTTTTGAAGTGTTCTGAAATTGAAAAAGCCACAGTAATGAAGATTCAGAATATTACATATTGATTGACAACAGATTCAGTAACGAGTTAAAAAGAATGATTCCTGGGGATCCTTCCTACATGTTATTTCGAACTTAGCATGTTAACCTGTTTAAACTAATTAGTCGAGAGTATTGCTAAAAGATGGACTATTTTTGCCACCTCTAATATGTAGCACGGATGTGTCTATAGCATCAATGATTTTTTATCTCGTCAATTTTTGTGTAGAATGTGTTAGTTGCTGGATCAGACACTAGTGCAGCTGTAGTAGTATGGGCAATGACAGCACTGATGAAAAATCCAAAAGCCATGAAAAAAGTCCAAGAAGAAATCAGAAACCTAATTGGGAACAAAGGCGTTGTGAATGAAGATGATATTCAAAACATGTCTTATCTCAAAGCAGTGATAAAAGAGACATTTCGATTATATCCACCAGATCCACTTCTAATACTTAGAGAATCAATGAAGAAGTCCACACTTGAAGGGTATGAAATTCATCCAGGAGCTTTAGTTCATGTTAACGCTTGGGCAATTGCAAGGGATCTTGAAATATGGGAAAATCCATCAGAATTTATGCCTGAGAGATTCTTGAGTAGCGACATTGATTTCAAGAGAGAAGACTACGAACTAATTCCTTTTGGAGCAGGACGAAGAGGATGTCCGGGGATTACACTTGGAATTGTAGCCATAGAACTTGCATTATCAAATCTTCTTTATGCATTTGATTGGGAATTACTTTATGGATTGAAAAAAGAGGACATTGACACAGATGTTAGGCATGGAATCACCATGCATAAGAAAAATGAGCTTTGT
The DNA here is from genome assembly GCA_030864215.1 of Capsicum pubescens. Taxonomy (NCBI): domain Eukaryota; kingdom Viridiplantae; phylum Streptophyta; class Magnoliopsida; order Solanales; family Solanaceae; genus Capsicum; species Capsicum pubescens. The sequence continues at coordinate 13,666,932 of CM061546.1, forward strand.
CTTATCCCTAAAAATTATTTCTAAATTAAGCTCGATCCAGTGTGAATTTAGGAAGAGTTCTTCGCTGAATTTATTATTGCTTTCAGCTCGAATTATGTACACATTGTAAATATTAGTATGAAATCAATATAATAAAATAATCCTCATGCTAATCCTACAGATGACTTTAAATCTTTGAATCAATATAGCAAAATCATGCTCAACGTAATTTACATCTCTTCTTGTTGCTTACTGTAATTTTATATTGCATTCATAATTCACTTTTATTAGGTATTGCAGATTTCTTACCTAATAAACATAATACACTTTAAAACACTTATCTATATTGCATATATAATTCACTTTGATAAATATTTTCTAAATATATGATATCTATATAATTTTTCCTTAAAATAACCACCAAAATAGGAACCAAAAACATATAAATAGCATCGCTAATCAAGTAATGGCACCCAAGTTTCACGTATTCATGCTTAATTAATTGAATAAAATAAGAAGATTGTCAAATTAAGATTGACTCTCTGAATTTAAAAAAGAGAAATTAAGAAATGTTGTTTGAGTTTTCTTGATAAAATAGGAGACACTCAAGTGAAAATACTTGATTTTCAAATGAATTAAAAGATACCAAGTCACAAGAATTAATTTTTTTAGATAAAATAAGAGATACCCGGATAAAAATAATTCATTTTTAGATGAAATAAGAGATGCCAAAATGAGAAAATTAGATGATTTGAGATATCATAAGAAAAAAAATTAATTTTTAGATGAAATAAGAGATGTTCAAGTGAGAGAATTTGATTTATTATGGTACTTTGTTAATTTAAGTTCTCTGTTTAATTTATTTTAGACTTATTTTGTTAGTATTTTTAATATTTTGAGGTTCATTGTGTTTTATCTTTAGTTATTATTGGCGTAATTATTTATTTATTTATTTTTTTGGTGGTGTTGGGGAGTTTAGCAAGATACAAACCTATCAATATATGAAATTAAATATTTTTTTCCTCCATATGAAATTAAATATAAAGATGTGTTAAAAAAGCAAATTAAAGTAATTAATGAGATGAATATTGTTTGTTAAGCCTTTAAGTGAGGGTAAGGGTGTCAAACGGGCCGGGCTGACCCGGCCCGACCCGGCCCTATTAGCTAACCCGGCCCGGTTTGACCCGGCCCGGTAAGCCCTAGGGCTTAAGGGTTCCGGGTCCCGGGCCGGTTTTTTTTTAAAATGGGTCCGGTTAACCCGGCCCGGACCAAGCCCGGTCCAGGCCCGCCGGTTAACCGGCCCGGCCCGGCCCGAAATATATAAAAAAATAAAATAAAAAAATAATTTTGGGCCAACTAGCCGTTGGCCCAACGGCTATATAGCCGTTTTTGGGTCCAAACGGCTAGTTTGGGCCCATTTAATTAAAAAAAAAAAAAAAAAACTTTAAAAAATATTTTTTAATCCCCAAAAAAAATCTATAAATACCCTAAAACTTCAAATCATTTTTCACACAATTTTTCACTCTCTCAAATCTCATTCTCTCTCAAATCTCAATTCTCAATTCTCTAATATTCAATATATTTAATTTCTTAAAGTGTTCACTTTAATTTTTTAATTTTCGTTTACAAAGTACGAGCGGAAGTTTCTAAAGTCGCAATCTTCGGATACTTCCAAAATTTGGTATTGTCGTTCCATCTCTTACGTTTAATTTTTATTTATTGTATTAATTGTTTAATATTTAATTTTATTATATTTGAGTATTTTGAATATTTTTAGTTTAATTTAATTTATATTATGGATAAATTAAAAAACCTCGCTGCTAAAGGTGTTAAAAATTTTTGTCCCGGAAGCGGTAGTGGTAGTAAAAAGCGAATTACTAGCGGTAGAGGTAGTTCAAGTAATAGATATACCCGTGTGCCTTCGCCTCCGGTACCGCTTGGTACACCTTTTGAGGAAGAAATAGGTGTAGGTGCTCACGATATGGATTATGTAGAAGCTCAGGAAAATTATGGTATAGAAGAAGAAAATGAAGTAGATGCAGTTAATTTAGACGAAGATAATGAAAATATTGCTGAAACACCCGCAGTAGGAGATGCTAACGTTAGATCTGAATCAGTTAATCTCTCTTCCCGTCCTCCCAGTGCCCCAAAACCTCGTAAAAGAACTAGTATTGCATGGCAATTTTTTGAACGTATATCAGATATTGAGGTGCAGTGCAATATTTGTCAACAAATATATAAGCATAGAAGTGGAGGCAAGCAAGGGGGTACGGGTACGTTAATGAGACATATAGATGAAGATCACAAAAGAGAGTTAAATATTGCAAAAGGTAGTGGGGATGTTGGTGGGTCAACGCAAACTAGAATGGACCCAACAACCGGTCAAGTAGCGAAAAAGTATAATAAATTGAGGGACAGAGAAGAAATAGCTAAAATGGTAGCTGTGGGTTGTTTGCCTTTTAGTTTTCCTTCTTCTGATGCTTTTATTCGTTATATACAAGCAATTTATAATCCTATGTTTAATGGTATTCCTAGAACTACTTGTCGGTCTGATATTTTTAGACTCCATTCACAATATTGTTTTTATTTATCAACATTGTTAAAAAATATTCAATGTAGATTGTCCCTAACTTCTGATCTTGGTCGTGCTGTAAATAAAAATGATTATTTAACCGTTACTTGTCATTGGATGGATAGTAATTTCGTGATGCAAAAACGTATTCTTGCTTTTTTATATGATGAAGATCGTAAACATACTGGACAATTTATTGCTGATTCTATTGTTAAAATTGCCGGATACTATGGTATAGAAAATAAATTTTTATGTATTGCTTTTGATAATGCTTCTAACAACAAGACTGCTATAACAAAAATAAAATCTACGCTATCTCCGTCCTTGCCTGAAATTTTTCATATTAAGTGTGCATGTCATATATATAATTTAATTGTAAAAGATGGTCTTGAGTTTTTTGAGCTTTATATTGAAAAAATTCGTCTTGCCGTTGGTTTTATTCAAGGAAATAATCGTAGATCGAGAATTAGAGAATTTAAAGTTAAATGTCAAGAAAATGGACTTACACCGATTTTGATGCCTGAGGAAATTGATACTAGATGGAATTCTACGTATGAATTTTTAAAAACTTGTTATAAATATAGAATTCCTATTACACTAGCTTTTAACCAACATTGCGGTTCATTTGCTGATTCTGCTGATTGCATGCTACATAATTCTGATTGGGTTGTAATTAATGATCTTGTTATGTTTTTAGAAAAATTTTATGTAGCTACGGTTGAATTTTCCGGTGCTTACTATCCTACTGTTTGTAATATTTTGGCATATATAGCCGATATTTCTGGTTTGCTCCAACAATATAAAAATAAAGAAGGTTATAAAGAAGCTGTTGGCGCCATGTTTACAAAATTTAAAAAATATTTTTTTCCGATTCCCCCTATTTACTTGGTTGGTGCTATGCTAAATCCGTGCATGAAATATAATAATATGTGTCACTTTAGTACTCTTATTTATACTAACTTAGAAATAAATACTAACCATGATTCTGAACAAGTACAACTTGATTTGTGGACGGCTACGGCTGATGCAAAAGATTATATAGAAAAATTATATAATCACTATGCTGATTTATTTGATTCAGCCGTACCTACAAATATCACTCCAACTGTCGCTTCTCATCCTCCCGAGGAGCCATCATCTTCTAAAAGGCCGGCACATAGTGGTTTTTCTGATTCGTTTTATGATTTAAATTGTTGGAACAGTGTTAATGAGAGAACTTACACATCAACTTATCGGGAAGAGCTGAAATATTATCTTCGGACGGCACCAGAGGATCGCAGACGACGGATCAACACGTTGGATTGGTGGAGGAATAATGAATCACAATATCCTGTGCTTTCAAGATTAGCTAGAGATATCTTGAATGTTCCAATGTCAACCGTTGCATCAGAGAGCGCCTTCAGTCAGGGACGACAGCAGCTTGGAGACAACCGACACTCATTGGGAAGCAATGCAATGAATGTTCTAGTTTGCCTCAGAGATTGGATTAGAGCGGAAAGAAGAAACCAAGGAATGGAACCGGAGCCGAGCGACGAGCTGAAACTAGAAGAAATTATGACTTCACGGGAGAACTCAGCAGAATCAAGTCCAATGCATGGTTTTGCCCCCGTTGACTTTGATTATCCTATGCAAGTTCCCATTAATATTAACATGAATGAGTTGGAAAAAATGATGCATAATTTATAGGTTTTTCATTCATGTAAATTATAAATTTTGGATCATTTTGCAATCAATAAAATTCCCCAAATTCATTCAGTCCTTAGTCGTTGTTTTTTATTTTTTTTTGAATAAATTTTGAATATTTGTGCATATATCTTCTATAGAAGTGTATATTTAACGTATACATGTGTATATGTTTTATAAATTAGTATATAAGTATATCTATACATATTGTAATGTATATATAATGTAGTATATTTTATAAGTAGTAGTATATATACATTTAATGGTGCGTATACACGTGTATATATCTTCTATAGAAGTGTATATTTTATGTATACATGTGTATATGTTTTATAAATTAGTATATAACTATACAAATATATATTGTAATGTATATACATTATAGTATATTTCATTTAAAGTATTACATATACATAGAATAGAGTGTATATATGTAAATGGATCTTCTATAGACGTGTATATTTAACATATACATGTGTATATATTTTATAAATTAGTATATAACTATACAAATATATATTGTAATGTATATATATTGCATATATCTCATTTAAAGTATTACATATACATAGAATAGAGTGTATATATGTGAATAGATCTTCTATAGACGTGTATATTTAACGTATACATTACTTTATGTTTTATAAATTAGTATATATATTGTAGTATATACTTTTTTTAAAGTAGTACATATATATTGAATGGTGCGTATATATGTGTATATATCTTCTATAGACGTATATCTTTAAAGTATACAAGTGTATATGTTTTATAAATTAGTATGTAACTATATATATATACATATTATTGTATATATATATATGTATATCACTATATTGTAGTATATATTTTATTTAAAGTAGTACATATATATTGAATGGTGCATATATATGTGTATATATCTTCTAACGTAGAATATATTTAACGTATACATGTGTATATGTTTTATAAATTAGTATATATATATATTGTAGTGTATATATATATATATTATACTATTATAGCAAATGTTTTATTTAAAGTAGTACGTATAGTCATATATAATTATATATTGAATGGTACGTATATATGTGCATATATCTTCTATAGAAGTGTATATTTAACGTATACATGTGTATATGTTTTATAAATTAGTATATAAGTATATCTATACATATTGTAATGTATCTATAATGTAGTATATTTTATAATTAGTAGTATATATACATTTAATGGTGCGTATACACGTGTATATATCTTCTATAGAAGTGTATATTTAATGTATACATGTGTATATTTTTTATAAATTAGTATATAACTATACAAATATATATTGTAATGTATATACATTATAGTATATTTCATTTAAAGTATTATATATACATAGAATATAGTGTATATATGTGAATGGATCTTCTATAGACGTGTATATTTAACGTATACATGTGTATATATTTTATAAATTAGTATATAACTATACAAATATATATTGTAATGTATATATATTGCATATATCTCATTTAATGTATTACATATACATAGAATAGAGTGTATATATGTGAATAGATCTTCTATAGACGTGTATATTTAACGTATACATTACTTTATGTTTTATAAATTAGTATATATATTGTAGTATATACTTTTTTTAAAGTAGTACATATATATTGAATGGTGTGTATATATGTGTATATATCTTCTATAGATGTATATCTTTAAAGTATACAAGTGTATATGTTTTATAAATTAGTATGTAACTATATATATATACATATTATTGTATATATATATATGTATATCACTATATTGTAGTATATATTTTATTTAAAGTAGTACATATATATTGAATGGTGCATATATATGTGTATATATCTTCTAAAGTAGTATATATTTAACGTATGCATGTGTATATGTTTTATAAATTAGTATATATATATATATTGTAGTGTATATATATATATATTATACTATTATAGCAAATGTTTTATTTAAAGTAGTACGTATAGTCATATATAATTATATATTGAATGGTACGTATATATGCGTAATTGTTTATACTTTATATATTTTTTTTAAAATATATATTGTATATTGGAGTGTATATAGTGTATATTGGATTTTTTATTTATTTTTTAAACGGGTTTGACCGGTTTTTAACCGGGTTTGACCGGGTCTTGGTGGGTTTGACCGGATTGGGTTTAGTGGGCCGGGTCCGGGTGGGTTTTAATTTTTTTACTGTTTGGCCCGACCCGGCCCGGTTAACGCCAAACCCGGCCCGGAACCGGCCCGAAACCCGGGTAAAATGGGAGGGCCGGTTCCGGGTTGGCCCGGCCCTGCCCGTTAGACACCCCTAGTTAAGGGTAAAGAGATCATATCCATCCACCACACCTATTGATGGTCTCATGTGCTAATTGAGATCAAGATGACAAAAGTATATAGGTTTGATATGATGGAACTATTTTTCACGAAAAATATTTTCCATGAAACTTATTTTCGTGGATAGTGTTTTTAAATTGTTTGGACACTTGGTGGAAAATACTTTTTAGAAAAAAAAAGTTATATTGAAGATCAATAATATATTATATTTGATGGTGTTTTGATAAACTTTTAATGTCTAAGTGTTAGTTGGAGTGAGTGATATGAAATTAGAAGTTAAGATAATTATGTAAGGAGAAGGACTACCGCGCGCATATTAGTGAGAGATGATACAAAATGTTATCTTTAGAAAATACTTGTATCAATTATCAAACATTAGAAAAGATGACTTAATTCTTGGAAAAAAATAGTAAAATTTCTTTTGTAGACATCGAAATTTTACCGAACTCAATAAGATGAGCTCAAATTCTGTTTGGATTCTTAGGTGTCGTACGGTTTGAGGTATAAGTAATCCCGGGATAAAATATAAAGATCAATTGAATGAGTGTTTGGTTGGAGGGATTAATCAATGGTGGGATAACTTATCCCACGATTTACATCATAGTGATGGGATAACTTATTCCATATACATGGTGGGATAAGTTATCCGGGATTACTAAAGAGATTAAGGTATCATTTTTAATAATCATGATAAGTACCAAGAAACGATGGAAGTACTTCAAAAAGCTTACAATAGCAGGGTAGAGTATCAAGTGGGGCCCGCAATGAAGCAAAGTCATATACACACGTGCAAGAATTATTTGAAAATATCCATGTATTTGAAATTACTAAACTACCTTCATGAGTAAGCATGCATGTCGACGGAGTATTGCTTGCTTCTCTAGATAGTATATCCACATGTCCTAGAAAGACCTAAATTTGGTAAGAGTCATTAGACGTACCCATAGTCCCATATACTATTTATACTGACCTAACTTTTTTGGTTTATAGAGAATTTTACACTATAATCATCCTTAAGATTTATTTTAAGTTCACTTGATTTTTAATTTTGATTAGCTTATAATTCTCTTAGCCACATTAATTATGCTCTGCATATACGTGGCTTCACCCTCACTTAGGGGTGTCTAACGGGCCGGGCCGGGCCAACCCGGAACCGGCCCTCCCATTTTACCCGGGTTTCGGGCTGGTTCCGGGCCGGGCCGGGCCAAACAGTAAAAAAATTAAAATCCACCCGGACCCGGCCCACTAAATCCAATCCGGTCAAACCCACCAAGACCCGGTCAAACCCGGTTAAAAACCGGTCAAACCCGGTTAAAAACCGGTCAAACCCGTTTAAAAAATAAATAAAAAATCCAATATACACTATATACACTCCAATATACAACATATATTTTTAAAAAAATATATAAAGTATAAACAATTACACATATATACGTACCATTCAATATATAATTATATATGACTATACGTACTACTTTAAATAAAACATTTGCTATAATAGTATAATATATATATATATATACACTACAATATATATATATACTAATTTATAAAACATATACACATGTATACGTTAAATATATACTACTTTAGAAGATATATACACATATATATGCACCATTCAATATATATGTACTACTTTAAATAAAATATATACTACAATATAGTGATATACATATATATATATACAATAATATGTATATATATATAGTTACATAGTAATTTATAAAACATATACACTTGTATACTTTAAAGATATACGTCTATAGAAGATATATACACATATATACGCACCATTCAAAAGATATGTACTACTTTAAAAAAAGTATATACTACAATATATATACTAATTTATAAAACATAAAGTAATGTATACGTTAAATATACACGTCTATAGAAGATCTATTCACATATATACACTCTATTCTATGTATATGTAATACTTTAAATGAGATATATGCAATATATATACATTACAATATATATTTGTATAGTTATATACTAATTTATAAAATATATACACATGTATACGTTAAATATACACGTCTATAGAAGATCCATTCACATATATACACTCTATTCTATGTATATGTAATACTTTAAATGAAATATACTATAATGTATATACATTACAATATATATTTGTATAGTTATATACTAATTTATAAAACATATACGCATGTATACATTAAATATACACTTCTATAGAAGATATATACACGTGTATACGCACCATTAAATGTATATATACTACAACTTATAAAATATACTACATTATATATACATTACAATATGTATAGATATACTTATATACTAATTTATAAAACATATACACATGTATACGTTAAATATACACTTCTATAGAAGATATATGCACAAATATTCAAAATTTATTCAAAAAAAATTAAAAAACAACGACTAAGGACTGAATGAATTTGGGGAATTTTATTGATTGCAAAATGATCCAAAATTTATAATTTACATGAATGAAAAATCTATAAATTATGCATCATTTTTTCCAACTCATTCATGTTAATATTAATGGGAACTTGCATAGGATAATCAAAGTCAACGGGGGCAAAACCATGCATTGGACTTGATTCTGCTGAGTTCTCCCGTGAAGTCATAATTTCTTCAAGTTTCAGCTCGTCGCTCGGCTCCGGTTCCATTCCTTGGTTTCTTCTTTCCGCTCTAATCCAATCTCTGAGGCAAACTAGAACATTCATTGCATTGCTTCCCAATGAGTGTCGGTTGTCTCCAAGCTGCTGTCGTCCCTGACTGAAGGCGCTCTCTGATGCAACGGTTGACATTGGAACATTCAAGATATCTCTAGCTAATCTTGAAAGCACAGGATATTGTGATTCATTATTCCTCCACCAATCCAGCGTGTTGATCCGTCGTCTGCGATCCTCTGGTGCCGTCCGAAGATAATATTTCAGCTCTTCCCGATAAGTTGATGTGTAAGTTCTCTCATCAACACTGTTCCAACAATTTAAATCATAAAACGAATCAGAAAAACCACTATGTGCCGGCCTTTTAGAAGATGATGGCTCCTCGGGAGGATGAGGAGCGACAGTTGGAGTGATATTTGTAGGTACGGCTGAATCAAATAAATCAGCATAGTGATTATATAATTTTTCTATATAATCTTTTGCATCAGCCGTAGCCGTCCACAAATCAAGTTGTACTTGTTCAGAATCATGGTTAGTATTTATTTCTAAGTTAGTATAAATAAGAGTACTAAAGTGACACATATTATTATATTTCATGCACGGATTTAGCATAGCACCAACCAAGTAAATAGGGGGAATCGGGAAAAAATATTTTTTAAATTTTGTAAACATGGCGCCAACAGCTTCTTTATAACCTTCTTTATTTTTATATTGTTGGAGCAAACCAGAAATATCGGCTATATATGCCAAAATATTACAAACAGTAGGATAGTAAGCACCGGAAAATTCAACCGTAGCTACATAAAATTTTTCTAAAAACATAACAAGATCATTAATTACAACCCAATCAGAATTATGTAGCATGCAATCAGCAGAATCAGCAAATGAACCGCAATGTTGGTTAAAAGCTAGTGTAATAGGAATTCTATATTTATAACAAGTTTTTAAAAATTCATACGTAGAATTCCATCTAGTATCAATTTCCTCAGGCATCAAAATCGGTGTAAGTCCATTTTCTTGACATTTAACTTTAAATTCTCTAATTCTCGATCTACGATTATTTCCTTGAATAAAACCAACGGCAAGACGAATTTTTTCAATATAAAGCTCAAAAAACTCAAGACCATCTTTTACAATTAAATTATATATATGACATGCACACTTAATATGAAAAATTTCAGGCAAGGACGGAGATAGCATAAATTTTATTTTTGTTATAGCAGTCTTGTTGTTAGAAGCATTATCAAAAGCAATACATAAAATTTTATTTTCTATACCATAGTATCCGGCAATTTTAACAATAGAATCAGCAATAAATTGTCCAGTATGTTTACGATCTTCATCATATAAAAAAGCAAGAATACGTTTTTGCATCACGAAATTACTATCCATCCAATGACAAGTAACGGTTAAATAATCATTTTTATTTACAGCACGACCAAGATCAGAAGTTAGGGACAATCTACATTGAATATTTTTTAACAATGTTGATAAATAAAAACAATATTGTGAATGGAGTCTAAAAATATCAAACCGACAAGTAGTTCTAGGAATACCATTAAACATAGGATTATAAATTGCTTGTATACAACGAATAAAAGCATCAGAAGAAGGAAAACTAAAAGGCAAACAACCCACAACTACCATTTTAGCTATTTCTTCCCTGTCCCTCAATTTATTATACTTTTTCGCTACTTGACCGGTAGTTGGGTCCATTCTAGTTTGCGTTGACCCACCAACATCCCCACCACCTTTTGCAATATTTAACTCTCTTTTGTGATCTTCATCTATATGTCTCATTAACGTACCCGTACCCCCTTGCTTGCCTCCACTTCTATGCTTATATATTTGTTGACAAATATTGCACTGCACCTCAATATCTGATATACGTTCAAAAAATTGCCATGCAATACTAGTTCTTTTACGAGGTTTTGGGGCACTGGGAGGACGGGAAGGGAGATTAACTGATTCAGATCTAACGTTAGCATCTCCTACTGCGGGTGTTTCAGCAATATTTTCATTATCTTCGTCTAAATTAACTGCATCTACTTCATTTTCTTCTTCTATACCATAATTTTCCTGAGCTTCTACATAATCCATATCGTGAGCACCTACACCTATTTCTTCCTCAAAAGGTGTACCAAGCGGTACCGGAGGCAAAGGCACACGGGTATATCTATTACTTGAACTACCTCTACCGCTAGTAATTCGCTTTTTACTACCACTACCGCTTTCGGGACAAAAATTTTTAACACCTTTAGCAGCGAGGTTTTTTAATTTATCCATAATATAAATTAAATTAAACTAAAAATATTCAAAATACACAAATATAATAAAATTAAATATTAAACAATTAATACAATAAATAAAAATTAAACGTAAGAGATGGAACGACAATACCAAATTTTGGAAGTATCCGAAGATTGCGACTTTAGAAACTTCCGCTCGTACTTTGTAAACGAAAATTAAAAAATTAAAGTGAACACTTTAAGAAATTAAATATATTGAATATTAGAGAATTGAGAATTGAGATTTGAGAGAGAATGAGATTTGAGAGAGTGAAAAATTGTGTGAAAAATGATTTGAAGTTGTAGGGTATTTATAGATTTTTTTTGGGCTCGGTCCAGGCCGGGTTAACCGGGCCCATTTTAACAAAAAAACCGGCCCGGGACCCGGAACCCTTAAGCCCTAGGGCTTACCGGGCCGGATCAAACCGGGCCGGGTTTGCTAATAGGGCCGGGCCGGGCCGAGTCGGGTCAGCCCGGCCCGTTTGACACCCTTACCCTTAACTAGAAAGATTTGCGCTTTGAGCCTTGAAAATAAAGAAACTCTTGATAGGAGCAAGGGCAGAGCCAGCTGCTTGGCAGGGTTTCATTCGAACCTCCTTCGACAGAAAATATATCATTTACACATGATTAAAATTATTTTTTATGTATCTATAGTAGGTGTTGAACCCCCTTCGGCTAGGTTTTCTTCAAATATTGAACCTCCTGAGTTGAAATCCTGGTTCCGCCTTTGGATAGGAGAGTGTTTCGGTCCCCTTTTTAGGCTCTACATGGAGCAAATCTAGATTTGGTACTAAATTTCAAATATCATATTTTTTTTGGAAGGTCATGCAACACATAAAATGGTAGAGCTTGCAACTTTCTTATATAACAAATTTGTGAAAGTTAAAAGGAAGAGAGTGAGAGAGATCAATAGCATAATGGATTACCATACACTTGTGATGGGATCAATTTTTGCCTTGATCAGTTTTCTTTATATTCTAACAAAAATATGCAGCACAGGCAGCAAAAATCTTCCACCAGGGCCATCACCGTGGCCAATTATTGGAAGCCTTCACTTGTTAGGTGCAAAACCTCATGTATCACTTGCCAATCTTGCAAATATTTATGGTCCAACCATGAGTTTAAAACTAGGACAAATAACAACAGTTGTCATTTCTTCGTCAGCCATGGAGAAACAAGTCCTTCAAAAACAAGACTTAGCCTTTTCAACTAGATTTTTCCCTGACGCTCTTCAAGCACACAACTATTGCAAATTTTCTGTGTCATGGCTTCCTGTTTGTCCTCAATGGCGAACAATTAGGAAAATATTGAACGAAAATATTGTGTCGTCCAATAGGCTTGATGCAAATCAACATCTAAGGTCTCAAAAGGTGAAAGAATTGCTTGCTTATTGTGCAAACTGTTGTGAAGAAGCTAAAGTTGTGGATATAGGTCAAGTTGCTTTCAAGACTAATCTCAAATTTGTTGTCAAACATCCTTTTCTCCAAGGATTTGGCTGACCCTCTTTCGGATTCAAAGGTAGAGTTAAAGAATGCGATTGTTTCACTTAATTTTTCTGTGTTGAATGATACATTGATATACTACAATGTTGACATAACTGTTTATGACTCTTTTCAAAATTTAAGGTTGAGTTGAAGGATGTGATCTGGGGCATCGTAAATGAGGCTGGGAAGATCAACCTAGTGGATGTTTTCCCCATACTTGAAAATATTGATCCGCAAAGAAGGAAATAATTGGCAAAGAAGAACTTTTGCAAAACTATTTTGCCAAATACCCACTTAATTTCTTTTTGATTTATTTTTTAGGTTTAGGGTGTAAAAAGTGGGGCCCACACGTGGGCCAAGGGACCAATTCATCATTTATACAACTTTACAAATTTAATATAATACACCTAACCCCCTACACTTATTCCAATATCCAAAAAAAAAACCCCTCTCTCTCCTCTTCAATTCCCAACTCCCGCTTTCAAACAACTTCTCCCAAAAATGCCATTTTCGTACGTTTTTCGTCTGCAGCTGCTAAGGGGGCGTTGTTGCTTCGCAAGGTTAGTTAAAATCGAGTTTCATTTCTAGATCCATTTAAATGTTTTTTCTTTTTGCTAATCGATTGGTAGTGATGTAGGATTTTTTTTTTTCGAATTTGGTGTTTTGATTTAATCGTGTTTTTTTTTTTAGCAACGAAGTGTTGAATGGTGGTTTGAAGAGTTATTTTGGCATTTTGATTTGAACAGCGTCCTGTTTCTGTCCGTAGACCCGCAGTCTATTCGTAGACCCGTGATCTATGAAATGAGAATGCCCTAGATATATTTCAATTTTCAGACGTATGAAATTCTTATAAAATATGATTTTTGAAATAGTGAAAATTGAAATATTAATAGCTAATTAGTTTGATTAGGTGCACTAGTTTGATTTTTAGCAATTATTGTGTTTTGATATTTTGCATGTTCGATTTTGGTTCAATTATTGTATGTTTGTGTAGTGAACTATTTAATGGTGGGGTGTTTGTTAATTTTTTTTATTTTTTTTGGGGGGGGGGGGGGATTTCATTTGATCATTGAGTTATTTCTGTTAATAGACTTGTGGTCTATGAACTGAAAACGGGAGATTTATTCTTTAGGTTTAGACTGTGTTGAAAATGGGTAGAAAAAATATTATTCCTAAACAGAAAGACGATACCGCTGGTAGTAGTAGAAAAAGAAGAGCTGCGGCAGTTGAAAAAGTGTCAAAAAGAAAGAAAATTGAAGAGTCAGTGTCCGAATCAGATTCGGAGTTAAAGGAGATAAGCGACTACGTCGATTCTAGTGAAGATGTTGCCAAGCGGAGTGTCAGTGGTGACAGTAAAGAGTGCGAGGGAAGTGGGAGTAATAGTGATGATGGGGATAATGATTCGTTGTTCGTGCCATATCTTTCAAGGTGCATTTTCGTGGAGCGGTATGACCTTCGAACGATAATTGACGAGGTCGGATCTTTTTCGAAAAAGATATTGGTCAGATCAAGAATGATTGCTTATCAAGAATTTAAGCAAATTCTTGTCGACCAAGAATTAAAGAAAAGATTCAAGCGGTCCTATTTTGGACACCTGAGAAACCTGTCGGAACATCTCAAGTTCAATGGGCAGTTGGTCTATTATTTGCTGTTGCGACGCGTTAAGAACGATAAGATGCATCATGAGATATGGTTCTGCGTTAACAATAAGCCTGCCTGTTTTGGCTTGAAAGAGTTTTGTTTGATCACGGGGCTAAACTGCTCATCATACCCCAGTGAATCAAAAATGAAGAAGGTGTTAGCAAAGGGAGACAATTTTTGTTTTAAGGTGACAAAAAATAAAAACATCACGGTGGCCAACTTATTACACCTGATCAGAGGGAATAAGTTGAACGAGGACCAGAAGTTCAAGTGTTGTCTACTGTGATTCTTGCACACCATGTTGCGTGCGAAAGATTAGACGAAGGTAGTCAACACAAAACTGATTCGAATGGTCGACTCTTTGAGTTTCTTCAAGAAGTATCCGTGGGGGAAAGAGACATTTCAACTGACCATAGACTATCTGAAGAAGAAAAGTGACCTGAAGAAGCAGGAGAAAGTATTTGATGAGAAGCAGAAGGCATCCTATGCTCTATTCAGATTTCCCTAGGCATTCATAGTATCTACCATA
Organism: Capsicum pubescens; assembly: GCA_030864215.1. NCBI lineage: Eukaryota > Viridiplantae > Streptophyta > Magnoliopsida > Solanales > Solanaceae > Capsicum > Capsicum pubescens. Next base: position 13,682,135 of record CM061546.1, read on the forward strand.
AACCCTTTAGTGAGTTTATCGTAGATTATCATTTTATTTATACTATGTCATAGATTCATAGTTATTTTTTTCACTGCTGTACTGCTTACAGATTTGGATCTATGAGGCCTTTCCTCATCTTGGAGAATTTGCTGGAAAATCAATGGATAAGCCCTTACCCATCCCCCGCATCCTCAGATGGCACACTTCAAAAAGAGACAAGATAATCGAAGGTGACCCATTCAAGTATAAAGGAAAAGTTACCGAGGTATGAACTTATTTTCTATAATGCAATAATAGTACCGTTTTATCGAATGTTATGTAATTGTTAATTGATATTTGGTAGAACGTGCACCCGTACATCATCCCTACTGTTCGTGAGACGAAGATGGATTACATGATTACGTTTGAGCCATATACGTACGAGGTGAAGAATAACGTCCTCGATGGCTTGAAGAAAGAGTTAGAAGGGGTGACTGTCCTCACTTCAAATGAGGACAGTGATGATGACGGGGATTTGGGTGGTAACCCCATTGGAGTACGCGTTGGTGATGATGATTCTCCGAGCACCTCCAAAGATGCAGCGGGAAGCTCATTCCCGGGGATCTTTATAAGCGTGTGGCTGCGCTCGAGAAAGCGGTATTGGATATTGCTGCCTATATCAAAGAGAAAAGAATGAAGAAAAAGGAAAATGATGAGCGACAACATGAGGGAGGTAACTTTATTCATTAATTGATGTTGTTAATGAATATTCAGCTTTAAATATCAGTAACACTTTGTAATATTATGAAATAGTGCATGTGCATGAATCAAAGAGGAATGAAGAAGGAGAAAAAAAGAGCAAAATGGATGTGTTGGCCGCTGTTGTGGCAGAAGAGGAAAAAGAAGAAGAAAAGAAGGATGGTGAAGAAGATAAGAGCCAAGAAGAAAGTGGAAAAGTAGCAGCAGGAGCAGAAGAAGAAGAAGCGGTAGCAGATGAACAAGGAGGAGCGGAAAAAGAAAAAACTGTTGAAGAAGAAGCTGACAAAGCTGACAAAGAAGAATTTGAGCAAGAAGCAGTAGGTGAACGAAAATAAGAAACTGAGGAAGAAACAGCTGCTGAAGCTGAGGAAGAAACAACTGCTGCAGGTGAAGTAAGAAAAGAAGGTGTGGAAGAAAAGAAAACTGAAGAAGCAGCTGATGCACATGCTGAAAAAGAAGGAGAAGAAGGTGAGAATGAAGAAGCAACTGCAATTGTTGAGAAAAAGAAGTTGAAGCTGTCCAAACAGATGTGGTCATGGACATTGTTGATGAAATCAACAGTAACACTTGTGTTGATGAGGAACTTAGGGAAAGAGACATTTAAATGATAAGATGTTTAATTTGTTGTTAAATGATGAGTTGTTACGATATGATAATTTTTTTTATTTCACAAATATGAAGTTTGAAGGATCTGGTGGTAGGATATGACAATTATTCTTTTATTTTATGAAACTTGTTATGATTCTGAGTTGAATCTGTTTCTATCAAATTGATTTGTGGCATGGAATTTGAATATGCAGGGTGTGTTCATAGTTGGTACATTGTATGCTTGATATCATAGAATGCATACTTAATATTCCATATACCGAATGCATAGTCTATCATTACCCTGCTGGTCGAATTTAAGTTGACGTGTTGTTTAATCGACTATGGTTCTATCAAAAATAGTATTTAACATTATACAAAAGTAGAACTATTATTATTTATTCAATATCACTACATCCATGTTACACTTTTTCAAAGAACGAATACTAGCATTATAACACATAACATCATTTTTAGGACATTCTCTCTTTCTTCGGCCAAAATCAATTTTTATTTTAGTTGATCCCTCTCTATTTGGGTGTCATGAAGCAATAGTTTAAAGTGATCCCTCTGTTCTTCGGCTTCTTTGAACAAACTCATGAGAAAATCTTTATTTTCTTCGCATTGTTGGAGCCTTTGTAGTAGATTAAATTTTGCCAAGCCTTGAAAATTTGATGTCTCGAGTCCCGGAATAAACGTTGATGGACTGGATGGAGGTGATAGCTCATCAAGCCATTTGAAAAACGATCATGCGCCATTATCCTAGGAAAAAATAATAATTACATAACCATTAACTTAACTTTTTTAAAAAAACACGCACACCTCACCTTTGCAATTGCACAATTATAAAATTTGCGACCTGGATTTGAATCCGTGCGTGACGTCCTCAAGACAGCCGCATTTCCACAATGAAAAATTAGAGTATTTTTAGAATTGGATGATTGAGATGCTTGCGACATTGTAGAATTTTTAAAAACAAAATAAAGTTGATGAAATAAAATAAGGAGGGATGTACACCTTATATATGAAGTAAAAACAAAGTGTTCACATTGATGGATTACAAAAGTAGTCGTTTTTTACCGTTGGCAAAGTAATTTTTCTCTTTTGAACTGGTGGTGACACTAAATAGACTGTCGTAGATCATGACCTATGTCAGCCATCGATTTGTATGGTTTACCATAGACTTACACCTTTATTAGTGCATCGACTGATATCTTGATTATGTGTAGACTATTGTGATCTATGTACACATCTATAGACCATCACGTGGAGGTAGTTAAAAAATGAATAATTAAATTAAATTTTTTTTAAATAGATAATAGTAACATGTTTTGAGGCTGGTGAAAGAAAATAATTAAATATAATATGATTTAAATGGATAATCACATGTTTTGGGGCCGGTGGAAGAAAACAATTACATTAAAAATGATTTAAATAGATGATCTTGGACTAGTGATGACACTTAATAGACCGTCGTAGATCATGAACTATGTCATCCATCGATCAGTATAGTCTATCGTAGACTTACACATTTATTATTGCATCGACTGATATCATGATTAGGAGTAGACCACGATGATCTATGTACAAGGTTATAGACCATCACTTGGATGTAGTTAAAAAATGATTAAATAAATTATAAATAAATGTGGTGTGAATTTCTACACATGTGAAGGAGTGTAAACAAGTTACATAATCATATTATAGATTAGACAAATTAGGGAGGGTGAATTAAGAAGTGTGTGGATGGGTAGTGGTTGAATTCTCAACATCGTAAGAGTAATGTTTAAACAAAGAATAAGTATGTATATAGGATATGTATTTTATTTGATGCCTACACATTCCACATATTTCTTTCATCACCACCCCTAAATCAAAAGAGTGCATGCAATTGATAGTGGTAAAATAATTATCATCCTCAATACATACTTGTGCTTTGAGAAACATTACTCTTACGATATTGAGCATTCAACCACTACCCATCCACACACTTCTTAATTCACCCTCCCTAATTTGTCTAAGCTCTAATATGATTATGTGACTTGTTTACACTCCTTAACATGTGTAGAAATCCACACCATATTTATTTATAATTTATTTAATCATTTTTTAACTATCCAAGTGATGGTCTATAACTGTGTACATAGATCACCATGGTCTACACATAATAATGATATCAGTCGATGCGATAATAAACGTGAAAGTCTACGATATACCAGACTGATCAATGGAGGACATAGTGCATGATATACGACGGTCTATTAAGTGTCACCACCAGTCCAACATCATCTATTTAAATCCTTTTTAATTAAATTATTTTCTTCCGCCAGCCATAAAACATGTGATTATCTATTTAAATTATATTATATTTAATTATTTTCTTCCACCAGCCCAAAATACATGTTACTATTATTTATTTAATATTTTTTAATTTAATAATTGTAAGACCCCGTAAAAATCGCATGTCAAATTCAGCTCGTAAAGCTCCATGAGAGATTCCAACACTAAGAAATTTTTTTTGCTAAGTGTTCAAGTTCAACACTTACTCTCATTTTAGACCTCCTAACTTCGGGGATTTATTTGATGACCTTTCCGACCTTTGATTTTAGATTTTCAAGTTGTGTTGCGATGTGGAAAGTCCCTAGTATGTATTGGACACATTCTGGGCGCATTTTGGGCGCATTTCAATGGCTAACTCACTGGTTTTAAATGCTCCCGCATTCCGGGCGCATTTCAGGTCAAAAATTTCAGTCAACTTCAAATTATCATAACTTCCTACATATAATGAACTGTGAGAGATGCTATATATTAATAGAAAAATCTTTGAGTCTTCTTTCCAATGCAATTAGTTTCATCCAATTTTAACATTGGAGTAAAATATTATGATCAATTTACTTCAGCCTATCAGCCTGAAAACAACAGAGGACAGCTGCACCTTTCTCTCTTTCTCCAGGGATAATTTAGTCTTTCCCACCTCTATATATATACACACAAACACGAGATTCAGCATAATTTAGCAAAATATGCTTGATTTCTCTCAAAATTCATCAAGAACAATAAGAGGGTTTGCAATTGGGGATTTAATTTCAAGAAATTCTCTCAGTCGATCTTCGTAAAATGAAGAACTAAGGTATGCATAGTGTTCATCCATGGATTCCTTTCATCCATGGAGCTCAAGAATCAAGTTTTAAGTTATGTATCATGAATATTTTGTGGTGGGATGATTATGTTCATGTTGATGATGTTAAATTGAGTTTTTAATTCCATGAGTTATCTCAAGAATCATGAAAACTAATTTATTTTGTAATAATATTCATATGAACTTTATGTTGAGTTCTTTAAATTGCAAGTTGGACGTTGATGATCATGTTGTTGGTGTTGAATGATTCCCAAGTTGGGATCTTTATGTGAAATCATGAAACTATGTTGAAATATAAGTTGAAGTCCATGAATTTGGTGATTTATACTTTGTGAAAATTTTATTATTTCACCTATGCCTAAGTTGTGCATGAAAGGTGTTTGATTAAATGTTTAAGAGAAACAAGAAACATGTAGTATGGATTAATATGGCCTAAAAGGTGAATTCATGCCATTGACCTCATGCTTGAATGGCTTACATGCTATTGTTGTACAATGAATATGTTTTTGGAATATCATGATGTTAGAGTATGAAATTATGATCTTGATTTTATACATTCCTACCATGAACAAGATTACGTTAACCATGTACTTCATGAAATCCCCAACTTATTTTATTATGAATGGTTGATATTGATCATGTATTCAAGAATGTCAAGAAGTGTCAGTTTCCTTCTATCGAGTCCTGGGGGTACTTGTACCCGAAAAATATAGCTGTGTGCCTAGAGCCATGTCATGTTTTCACGATACTCTCAGTAAATCCATGTTCAGTAGACTTCAGTCAGTCTCATGACTCAGGAAAACTCATGTAAAGGCAGTATCAGTTCAGTTTTACTCAGTACTCAATAATCTACGTAATCTCAGTAATATTCCATCAGTCTATGGAATTCAGTAAATCTCAGTATCAGTACAATTTAGTTCAGTATTCAGTTCATACATCAGTAAACTCAGTCAGCTAACAGAACTCAGTAGCATTTAGTTAGTTAACAGAATTCAGTAGTGTTCCGCTAGTCATCGAAACTCAATAAACTCAGTCCATGTTCAATTCAGTTAAACAGAAAAATCAGTAACAGTTCAGTTAATTCTAGTATGAACTAGGAAATCAGTTCAGTATAATCAGTTCAGTGTCATTCAGTTGGGAGTAGGATTCAGCACCGAGCGAACCCAAGGATTGGAACTCACTTGCCAGTAGAGGGTGTGATTCTTAGAAGCAGTCCTTGCGTTCCAGAACTATGTAGACAACATAGATTGAGACATCAATACCTGTCAGTTGAGGGTAGATGGGGTGGCTTAACCTGTCAGATGAGGGTTCCTACCATTCTCATTAGAGTACCTGCCAGATGAGGGTCACTCACAGCTTGTCCTTACCAGTGGCGCGGTATTGACACCCTTCCAATCAGGGCAGAGATTGGGACCCAACTTAGCTATTATAGCGTATTTGGGGCATGTCAGTTAGATAACTACTTCCCACAATTTCAGTATCAGTCTCAGTAAAAGAACTCAGATAGTTCTTCAGGATATCAGGACTGTCAGATATAGTCAACTCAGATACAATACGAAACTCAGCTAGTTCCATCAGATTTAGGAATGTCAGATACAGTCATTCATGCTATCAGTTATCAGAACTCATGTTATCAGATATATCAGTTATCAGAATTCAGTTATTATTCATGATATGTTATCAGTAAATACATGTCATTAGTATTCATACTCAGTAGTCATGTTATCATGAGCTCAGTTTCAGGACTATTATATACGGTCAATCAAATCAGTTCTTCATAATCAGAACTATCAGAAACAATCATTCCTTTATCAGTAATATAGTATTAGTCTCCCAATATTTAGTAATACAGTATCAGTTCCTCATTTATTAGTGAATTACATATCAATATTAGTAAACTCAGTCATTTAGTATCTCAATATCAGTAAACTCAGTCATTCAGTATCTCAGCATCAGTAAACTCATGTTGTCAGTATTCAGACTCAGTAGTCAGTATCACAACGAGTTTAGTTGCAGTTACGTATGTATGTATGTATTCTCACGTTCATATCAGTCAACATTGTTCATGCATATAAAACCCTTTGCATTTAGCCTACCTCACTCGTATACTCAGTACATTCAGTCGTACTGACGCATTCGCGCTATGGTGTTTTATTTGACGCCATAGGTACAAAGGCACGAGTTTTAGAGCAGCAGTAGCATTGTAGATTTCAGCAGTCACTACTCCTTTTCATTCGAGCACAATATTATTATTACTTTATTACAATATTTCATATTAGTTTATCAGTTCATGGAGTTAGTTGTAGACATGTTCCTTCAACTCCTTATTCAGTTTAGTTAGAGGCTTTCGGACTAGATGTCAGATTAGATGTTCAGACTTCAGTATTTATGTTTCTTTTTAGTATTGTTATACCATGTTTTTCAGATATGTATCAGTATTGAACCTTATGGCCTTACAATTCATGTTTCCGCATATTTTATGAGATATTATGCAGTTTACAGGTACAGATATCAGTCATGGGTTAGCTTGTGGTCCTTCAGGGTCATGAGCACCGTGTAGCGTTTCGGTTGAGAAAATCAGGGCGTTACAATAATTGTTTTTCATAATTCCCAAAACGTGTGATTATCTATTTAAATCATTTTTAATTTAATTATTTTCTTCCACCATCCACATAACATGTGATAATCTGTTTAAATATTTTAAAATTAAATTATTTTTTAAAAATCTGTTATTATTTATTTTAATTTACCCGATAATCCATCGACTCATGTAGTCTACGATCGACTAATATGTACAGTCGACAATATACTTTGTATAAAATCTAATCATTAGATTTTACTCTTCAGGAAATTAGTCAAGCCACAATACTGTAACTTGAAAAGGCAGACATATTTGATTCGAGTTTTCAAACAAGGGATCAGAACAAAGATGACAAACATACAATGTTAAAAGAAACTAAAACATAGTTGTATTAAAATTGTTCATTGCATTACATAATAAAATTTACATAAAAAAAGAGAAAATGGAAGAAGCTTTCTTCTAACAAGACCCTACAAAGAAAGCTTCTTCAGCAATGAACAAATAAAAAAAACTTAAAAACATATACTAAAATAAAACATTTAAACTAAATTATGGGGATGGGGGGGGGGGGGGGAGTGATGTAGTCAGGTCCTTCCATTCCGAGCCTTTCCAGAATTTCCCTCAAGAAACGAGCAATTCGACGGAGCTCCCGCTCCAGGTAGATGCGGTCTTGACTTAACCCGTAGAAAAGTCGGTCCAAATCATTCCTTAGGAGGAGGAGGTCGTAGTGCCTCGGAGGAACACGTCTGATGGGGCGCAGGGGTATCCTTCTTGGAGGTATTTTTTTTATTTGGGTGAAGAAGAAGAAGAGAAGACAATTTCTGATATTTTTGGTTTAGGGAAAACTGAAGGGTTGAGTAGAAAGAGGGCCTGTACTTATAGACCTGTAGATTGCGTCCGTTCATATATCCACCCAATGGTAGGTCGACGTGTCTGACAAGAGAAAACATTTCGTATGCGTATACCAGCTGTTTTTCCTTGTGAAGAGACGTTTTGTGCAGCTTTTTAATAAATGAGAACGAGAAACAAGGGAAATAATGATTCATTGCATAGATTGGAGAGATAAGCCGGGAAAATGACCAACATAACGTGTTAGATCAGCAATAATATAATCAATACATAATATTTTATAGACCATATATTATATATACCGTAGACTATAGGTAGTCTATCGTAGATAAAGCTTTAGGCCGATAATAACTGAACGTTAAAATCTACAGAAATGCACATTCCTCCCCCAAAATAGTAGCTTTACAACTGAAGCTAAAAAAAGCCTATTTATGATTTGATTCCCATTCTACACGTGGTTCTTTTATGTCCGGATTTCTTGTATATTGAACACCTATTCCTTCTTTTGGAATTGAATGTCTCACCGACGCCCTTAGTGCATTTGACTTTCTTCCTTCCGAGTTTGGGATCGTACGGGGGTGGAGAAATTTTGGTGTCTACCAATTCCTGTGGCACAGTCCATTCAACCTCCGGAGGGACCACGTTAATTGATTTCGAGTATGCGAGGAGGTAACTTTCAGCTTTATAAATTGGCGAAGAGTAGTCGTAGATGGAGTTACCATAATCTTCGCCATCACCGTACTTTGATCGCAAAGCTGCCATCGCGTGTTCGCACGACATTTTGACCAAGTCATATTTTCGACAAGAACAACTCCTCTCCAAGAGATTAACCTTGGCAGTAACACCATTTCCGAACACCGTATACTCGTCGAGAACCCCGTTTGGATTACCCACATACAAGGAATCGCTCGCTCTCTTATTATCCCTTAGGATCCTTTCCGCAGAAGGTACAAATATGTTCTCTTTACCACCGACAAATGCATGCTACTCCCTAAACTTTTCACCAAATTTTTTAGCAATTGAATTGAATATGTATGACACGGGGTACTCCCATTCATCCATCAAAATCAAGTTGAGCGACTCGGCGATGTTTGTGGTCATCATGTCGTACCTATTGCTCGAAAAGTGTGCTCTACTCCATTTTTCAAAACCAAGCACATTTTCAAGGACATGAGCTGCCTCGAGGCATTTACTCTTCAACTCCACAAAATTATCGCTAAAATCATCAAAGGAATAAGCCTTTGCCGCGACATAGAATTGATAAAGATGTTCTCCGCAGTGTTGATTTACACAAAAAATTTCAGCGAGGTGCCTCATGCAAAGTCCATGATGTGCACGACTGTATACAAGGGAGAAGGCATTGGCGATGCTAATGTGCCTGTCGGAGATGAAGCATAGATCTGGTTCATCTTCTATGATAGACTTCAGCTTCTATAAGAAGAAGGTCCAAGAAGCATCTTTCTCTTTATCGACGACACAAAAGGCGATTGGAAATATATAATTTTCGGTGTCCTGTACAACTGCGCTCAGCAGAACGCCCCCGTACTTGCCATACAAATGTGTGTCATCGATGGCAATTACCTTTCTCATGTGGGCATATCCTTGTATGCATGCTCCGAATGCTAAGAAGTAGTAAACGAACGATCCATCCATCCAGTTTACCATGATAGAGTAAGAAGACTCGGGATTCAATAACTCCACCATGTGGGAAAAAGCCGGCAAGCAAGCATATCCTTGCTCCGGTGTCCCGCGAATGATGTTCTTCGCAATTATACTTTCTTTCCAATACATCCAATAGCTTGCGTTGCAACGCAACTCCTTAAATACAATTCTTTGAATTTCTCTTATGCTTGGACCCTTACCATCCCGAAAATGATTTACGCATACTGAAGCAATCAATTCAGATGAGATTTTTTTGTGCCTGCGGGTGGCATTTTCAACGCCGCACGTGTGCATCCCGATATACTTTTATATGCAAAATCTGTCCAAGGTGTCGTACTTTTTTGCCTGCAACAGCCATCCACAACCACGAGATAAGAATTGTGCCTTCATTAATTTTGTGCAGCTTTTCTCCATATAATAATCAAAAGACTGCCTCGCCGCTGCTGCGTCTAGTTGCATTTTCAGCTCTTTTTTATCTGCGAATGTTTGACCACAACAGAAATTGGTTCCATCGGTGAAGGAATGTCCTGCTTGTGATTCCGTTTCACGGTCTTCTTCATCATCTTGCGAGTCAAATGAAAAGTCTTCCATTTGCATAGAATAATCTTCCATATTAATTGTATCATTGACATCATTCTCATAATCATTCAAATCGCCGTCGATCAAATCATCGTCGACTATCGGGCGCCACGGTGGGGGTGCTGATAAATTCAGCGGTCCTTCAAAGGACCTTTCAACCACATTTATCCTCAAAATTGGCCTAAAGTCATCTGTATCAGCATCCATTATGTACGTTAGCACACGTACATCGCTATTTATGATCGTAGGATTCACCTTTTCCCTCGAATGCATTACATAACTAATCACCACGTCGCTCGGCGCTCAATCTAGATCCCCGCTCTGCATTACGCTTGCAACAAATTCGTCGTACGAACTATTGCGGCGAACAGGAATGGAAATTGTCACCTTGATAAATGATCTCCATTTCCAACATTTCGAAGTCTCCACCCATTCTCCCATGAAATCACCAGAAAACAGAACAAATTCTGCAATAGACATCCTAGAATTAAGCTTCAGTCGATGGTAGATTATGCTTATGGTCTATGTCGTGTTGTATGCACGATCGATGACTGGCGAGAACGGGTCGATGACTGCGCAGATTTTTGTACAAATACTTGAAATTGCAAATATTGCTTGTAATCAATGATTGTTGGGTTTATGGAATAAAGAAATGGACTTGGATTCACCTGAGCTGCTGTAAAGCACTTTCTAAAGTGGTTTTGAGTAATGTGAGTGATTTAAAGATTTTTAACAATGGTGGAAAGTGTGTTTGAGAAGATAGGAAACAAATGGAGTAACAATGGATGCAATGGACAAACTTATGATGTTTGTGGACTAATTTACAGCTGATCGTCGGAAAATAACGCCGGAAAAGTGGCCGGAATCGGAGCTTTTTGGTGGAAAAAATAACCACTTTCTATTTTTAGCTTTTGGAATTATTTTTTTAATATTTTTGGAAACCTAGATATTATTTTTATATATATAGTGGTGGATGAAGGAGTGGGTTGAAGTGTATTATTAGAAACTTGTGGGTGAATTTATTAAGTTGGAAGTATTGGCTTAAAGTGAATTATTATAAAGGTTGGGGCTGAAATTGTTAAGTTGGAAAAGTTGGTGGTGAGGTGGAATTAAGTGGTTATTTGGCAAAGGATTTAAAACTTGTGGGTATTTGACAAAATAGTTTGGATAAATAGTCTTTTTGGCATAAAGGCCCCGCAAAGAATAAGGCGCCGCACATGCAAGCATCCATTTTGCTAAGTTGTTTAAACTTTTTGGTGATTTGATCAATGAGAGGTTGAAGGAAAAGAAAAAGAACCACAGTGAAAAGAGTGACCTTTTGGAAGCGTTTCTCAACCACAGTGCGGAAAATCCCATAGAGATGGATGAGAATTACATAAAATCCACATTCCTGGTTCGTGCTCTACTGTTTATCTTTTAAATTTGGCATAATACATAAATGTGTCATTTAACTTGAGTTCAACTAGCATCTATGACTGCCAACTTTGGATGTGTACAAATAGACACTTAAACCTGTATAAAGTTGAAACAAGTAGACACACGCGTCCTATGTAGAACAAAACACATAGGACACCACGTAGGACGCAAATTTCCACTTTGACAAACAAGTTTTTTCTTTTATTGGTAGCTCATTGTATTTGATGCATTGTTAAGATAACAAGATGTGCTAGCTTGAAATGCTTTTTAAGTTTATTTGAGATAATGACAAAATGTTACAGGACTTATTTATTGGTGGTACTGATACAACTACAAACACAATAGAATGGGCAATGTCAGAAATACTTAGACAACCAGAGATTATGAAGAAAGCTCAAGCTGAGCTTTCAGAAGTTGTTGGAAAAGGAAAACTAATAGAAGAAGCTGATGTATCCCGACTCCCTTATTTGCAATTTATCGTCAAAGAGACATTAAGAATGCACCCACAAGCTTCATTCTTAATCCCCCAAAAAGTAGACCAAGATGTTGAGTTGTGTGACTACATCATCCCAAAGGGTTCGCGAATACTAGTCAATGTGTGGGCGATTGGTCGAGATTCTAATTTTGGGGAGGATCCTTTAGTGTTTAAACCCGAGAGATTTCAGAGTTTAGAAATAGATGTACGAGGAACAAATTTTGACTTAATTCCATTTGGTGCTGGCCGAAGAATATGCCCCGGTCTACGACTGGCTTTGATATTCATTCCAGTAATGTTGGCCACGATGTTGAATTCATTCAATTGGAAACTTGAGGCAGGCTTTGAGCCAAAAGACTTAGACATGGAACAGAAATTTGGTTTCATCACATCCAAAGCTCATCCTTTACGAGCTATCCCATCTCCTCTTTGATGTTGCCAGTCGATCTATAAATACTTATTTGTAGCCAAGTTTACACCAAATCATCTATCTTGCATTCAGTATTGGTATGATGTACACATTGAGTGCATGTAAATTTTACCTTGTCAGGGCTATATGATTCATCTAAATGAATCTAATCATGGTACTTATCCTCCCTATTCGAGCATGTCCATATTTAGTGTTTTATTATTTTCTTTAAACCATAAAAGAATAAAACTAAGAAGATTATGATGATCAGAATAAATGTTCAAATTTACACTTTGTATTTACTTCCAACCAGCAACAAATGTCAAACATATGTTTTGCAAACATATACTTATCACTTGATTATATATGGTTAAGAGATATGTATTAATATTACTTCAATCTACAACTGTTGATGCTTAAATATATTTCTGATGAGAATAAGTATACTTCGACTAGACAACATCGAAGAGGAGATAGGATAGCTCGCAAAGGATAATCTTTGGTTAAGGTGGTACCGAATTTCTCCTCCATGTCTAATTCTTTTGGAGCGATGTTTGTCTCAAATGTCCAATTGAAGGAGTTCACTAGTGAGCCCAACATTACCGGAACTATTCTAAATGCCAAGTGGCGAACCAGGACATATTCTTCGACCAAGACCAAATGGAATCAACACAAAGTCTTTCCCTTTATGAAATTCTTTGCATTAATCATTCAAATAGATATACATGGACATTTGGAACTTCTTAATCTATAATGTTGTCTTAGAACAAGTCAACGGTTTGCTAGACACCTCGAAATTGAGGCACAACATTTTCATCTCAAGAATAAAAATTTCACAAATAATATTATCCTTACAACTTCATAAGAATGATATTCATTTCATTTTTCTAAGTTTAGATCATGAAGTCTATCTGTGATACAAATCCTCTAACAAATTAAACTAATATATTGTCACGACCCGAACCAGGGCCCTAGCCGTGACGGGCATCCCGAACCAAGAAGGCCCGGACGCCCTTCTGTGTTTGGTAATCATGCACAATATTTATACTGTAAAAGAAGATGCGGAAATACATAGCTAAATGGGAACATGGTCATAAATCTAATATGAATTTAGCAATGAAGAACGAAATACAAAACTAACTGACAACATCTGCAAATCGTCTGGGAAATCTCTGCTACATGATCGCTACCAAAATCTGAAGACTGGGACAAGGCCCCCAGTAGACCAAAATCATATCTACTAATAATTGTTTGAAAGTAAACAGACCTTCCAAAACATAGAAGGCTCGCCAACTGGACATGACAACTCTGTCTGATGAAATCTACTGCTTATCTGTACCCCTAGACCGAGCCTTAGAACCTGAGAGGTAGGGGGAGGGGGTCAATATAGATGTACTGGTACGTAAAGTAATCCAAAATAAAACTTGTATATAAATAAAATAGTTGGAGAGCAATTTGTCAAAATATCATGCATGAAATAGTTCTTAAACACATGGGCACTTTCTGAAAATCATAAATCATTCTTGTCAATGAAATGTCTGATCTTTGAATTACTTCTGAGCTAGGTGGCACTCCCCTACAATTCTGATATTCCACGAGCGGTATGGAATCCACCATTGACTCGGTGGGGAAGCCCCCAACCCGAGTGTGCCGCAAGGGTTGGAGTTTCTGATTCTGATACGCCACACGGCACTAGGCCAGTGTAATATAATATACCCGGATCAGAAAATCATGGTTTCGAGCAACGAGTTGTCTAAACTCGTGCCTTCTACGGGGAACCACCTAACATCTCTTTATGCCCAATTTGATCCTGTTCTGAATCATGCATTATTCTAGTATCAACATTTAAAAATTCTGACTTCAAACATGCATTCTATTTTGTTCTGAATTACCATGGCAATCTGAATTGGTGTCGTCACACCAAGACTTGAAAATCCTCTTTTCTAAGCCATAATGTATCATGTATAATTCTTTCATTAAAACACAGTTCAGACCACCCAAACATGCAAACAATATAAAAGATTTCATGTTCCGAAAACACAAGTCAAAACTATGCTGAGATTATTCAAACATATGGTGGTCAGGTGTTCTTTTGGAAAACCATGCTACTCTTTGTTATATATATATATATATATATATTTAACATTTATGAACATTCATAACCCTCTCTTTTTATTTCGAAATCATATTTAAGTCATAGCATAAATCAAGACATTTCATATCATGCTTTCAAGATGCAATTTAGAACAATTCATATCATATGGAAGATGGGAAAAATCATAACAAGTGAGGGGTTCATTATAATTCATGCTCTCAGTTGAATATTCATTCTTAAACACATTCATACACACACACACATACACACACACATATATATATAGATAGATAATTTTTCAATCAATTTTGGGGGAAGATCTAAAGTCCAAAACAATACCGTCAAAACTTCTAAAACATGATTGTTACACCCCTTTTTTTTTAACTCCGAACGGAATATATTTAAAGTTCGAAAAGGGTTTTTATTGTTATGTGACAAAAGGTGAAAATTTATTTCGAAAATGGATTATTTACTTTTTTATTCAAAACTCAGAGTCGCCACTTAATATAAATAGGGTGTGCCAAGTCACCTTTGGAAATCCTTTGCTAAATGGTTTGACTCTAAAACTGATCCGCGAACAGAGATTCCGGCTAAGGAATTTTGTTGACCAAGGGAAAGGTGTTAGGCACCCCTCGATCCCGTGGTTCGATCACGGTCGCTTGGTGGAGAATATCGGCTAATTTAACACTACAAATGTATAAACCACACAAAAACACGCAAAACAATCAAACAAACAAACAAAAACAAAACAAATAAAAAATATAGTGTCCAGTCCAATTATACAGTCCCGAATAATAAAAAATGCAAAAAATGTAAACCTATTCTATTCTAAACTATCCTTAAATTACTCTTGAATGAAACTCCACCCGACGTTCGGGCCTTGACCGTGCGCCGTCTTGATGTACATGATACTTTGGGGCATTCCCCGGTGAGTAAATACAACTCCTTCGGGGCATTCCCCAGCAAATGAATACAATTTTCAATTTCATGAGATAAATTAGAAAAGCATTTAACACATTCAATATTCCACGCATTCGATCCAACATCATTCCTAAATTTTCCTACCCGAACCTAAACTTTTGCCTATTCCTTTGATGGCCTAATCATAATACTACCACATTCGACCTTCGTATTTGTTCCAAAATAACCAATGACAGTAAACCAAGACTAAAAAAAATTCATTTTATCCATTTCTATCATCCAACCCCCCGCATTCCTTTTTAACACCAAATTTCAACAAATTCAAGATTACTATTTCAATAATCCACAACCATCTATTCAACGAAGCCGAGCAACACAAATCAATATCACCTAATATTTAACCAAATCAAACACATATGATGAAATAAAATAAGAAATGATAGAATTGGACATTTCAATGACTGATTTCCGTTGATAATAATATTCAAGAAAAGCCGAATTTGAAATCCCGAATAGAAAACCTCAACGACGAACCCCAACTCGGTAAAACCTTCACTATTTCTCACCAAAACTGAACCAAAATCGAGAAATAACAAAGACCCGTATCCGAAATCAATTCGAACACCGAACCCACGAGTCGTCAATGTTGGGTTCTGTGTTTGAATTGATTTCAGATATGGGTCTCTGTTATTTCTCGATTTTGGTTCGATTTTGGCGAGAAACAACGAAGTATTTCCCGAGTTGAGGTTCGTCGCTGAGGTTTTCTGGTCGGGATTTCAAATTCGGATTTTCTTGAATATTATTATCAACGGAAATCAGTCATTGAAAGGTCCAATTCTATCATTTCTTATTTTATTTCATCATATGTGTTTGATTTGGTTGAATATTGGGTGATATTGATTTGTGTTTCTCGGCTTCATTGAATATATGGTTGTGGATTGTTGAAATAGTAATCTTGAATTTGTTGAAATTTGGTGTTAAAAAGGAATGCGGGGGGTTGGATGATAGAAATGGATAAATGAATTTTGTTTAGTCTTGGTTTGCCGTCATTGGTTATTTTGGAACAAATACGAAGGTCGAATGTGGTAGTATTATGATTAGGCCATCAAAGGAATAGGCAAAAGTTTAGGTTCGGGTAGGCAAATTTAGGAATGATGTTGGATCGAATGCGTGGAATATTGAATGTGTTAAGTGCTTTTCTAATTTATCTCATGAAATTGAAAATTGTATTCATTTGCTGGGGAATGCCCCGAAGGAGTTGTATTTACTCACCAGGGAATGGCCCGAAGTATCATGTACTTCAAGACGTTGCACGGTCAAGGCCCGAACGTCGGGTGGAGTTTCATTCAAGAGTAGTTTAGGGATAGTTTAGAATAGAATAGGTTTACATTTTTTGCATTTTTTATTATTCGGGACTGTATAATTGGATTGGACACTATACTTTTGATTCGTTTTGTTTTTGTTTGTTTGTTTGATTATTTTGCGTGTTTTTGTGTGGTTTATACGTACGTAGTGTTAAATTAGCCGATATGCTCTACCAAGCGACCTTGGTCGCACCACGGGATTGAGGGGTGCCTAACATCTTCCCCATGGTCTACAGAATTCCTTAGCCGGAATCTCTGTTCGCGGATCAGTTTTAGAGTCAAACCATTTTGAAAAGGATTTCCAAAGGTGACTTGGCACACCCGATTTATGCCAAGTGGTGACTCTGAGTTTTGAATAAAAAAGTAAATAATCCATTTTCGAAATAAATTTTCACCTTTTGTCACATAACAATAAAAGCCCTTTTCGAACTTTAAATATATTCTGTTCGGAGTAAAAAAAAGGGGTGTGACAATCATGTTTTAAAAGTTTTGACGGTATTGTTTTGGTCTTTAGACCTTCCCCCAAAATTGATTGAAAAATTATCTATCTATGTATCTATATATGTGTGTGTGTGTATGAATGTGTTTAAGAATGAATATTCAATTGAGAGCATGAATTATAATGAACCCCTCTCTTGTTATGATTTTTCCCATCTTCCATATGATATGAATTGTTCTAAATTGCATCTTGAAAGCATGATATGAAATGTATTGATTTATGCTATGACTTGAATATGATTTCGAAATAAAAAGAGAGGGTTATGTATGTTGATAAATGTTGAATATACATATAACAAAGAGTAGCATAGTTTGCCAAAAGAATGAAGGTCTATCTTTGAAAAACATTTAGCACCCTGGAGTTGGTCAAACAAATCATCAATTTTAGGCAGAGGGTACTTATTTTTAATGGTGGACTTATTCAGCTGGCGGTAATCTATGCACATTCGCAGAGAGCCATCCTTCTTTCACACGAAAAGTACAGGCGTACTCCAGGGAGAAATACTAAGACAGATAGAACCTTTATCTAGGAGATCTGCTAGCTGCTCTTTCAACTCTGTTGGAGCCATTCTATATGGAGGAATAGAGATGGGACAGGTATCTGGAAATAAATCAATGCCAAAATCTATCTCCCTATCAGGGGGTATTCCTGGAAGATCATCAGGAAAGACTTCTGGAAACTCATTTACCACAGGGACTGAATGAAGAGGTGGACTCTCAATATTAGAATCTTTTACTCAAATCAGATGATTTAGATAACCCCTGGAAATGAGCTTACAAGCTCTGAGGTAAGATATAAAGTGCCCTCTAGGTGCTAAAGAATGCCCCTCCCATTTTGCCACTGGTTCATTCAGAAAGGAAAAAGTAACCTTCTGGGTTCTACAGTCTAGTGTGGTATAACATGAATTGAGCCATTCCATCCCTAAGATGGCATCAAAATCGATCATATCGAGCTCTATGAGGTCTGCCACCTTATCCCGTCTAAAAATAGACACAACACAATTCTTGTACACCCTCCTAGCCATAACAGGGTCACCCACCGGGGTGGAAACGGAAAAAGGTTCAGCAATCGCATTGGGCTCAAACCCAAAACCAACAGCCACATAAGGGGTCACATAGGATAAGGTAGACTCGGGATCTAGTAACACATAAACATCACGAGAAAAGATTTGCAACATAATGGTGACTACATCGGGTGAGGCCTCTACCTCTTGACGGTTGGACAAAGCATACAGCCAGTTGCAACCACTCCCGGCAGCTGAAGTGGCGCCCTTTTGAGGCGGTGGTAGTGCAGAAGAGTTGACCTAGGACTTGGCGCCCCCAGCATTCCTTCTAGCCGAAGGACAATCTCTATGTAAATGACCCATCTGGCCGCAAGAGTAACACACAAATGAGCCTAGCTGACACCTTCCTAGATGATGCTTACTACAAGTCTCACACCACGGAAAGTTGTAGACACGTAATTTTTTTCCTTTCCCGAAAATATTTTAATCAGTTTTTTTATTTTTAATTTTATTTTTATTTTATTCACCTTACCATGCTTTTTTTTAATTGATAATTTCTCCCAACAAAAAAATTAAAAAAATTTAAATACATAGCATCTTTGCCACCTCACTATGCCACCTCAACACCTCACTTTTCATTTTTTATTGGATACATGCAAAAGGCACACGCCCTACTCATTTTTCCACACGCCACCCTTATCTTTCCACATGCCACACTAACTTTTCCACATGCCACACACTTATTACCACAAGCCACCAATTATATGCTTCCATATAAGTTAATAAATAAAGAAAAAGAAAAACCAAATAAAAAATATAAAAGGAAAATTCTAAAAGGGGAAAAGGGAGAGACTCATTCTTTCATCATCATCTTCTCCACAATAACAATAATCACAAAATCATCTTCCTCACAAGAATAACAAAAAAAATTGAGGGAGAAAAGAGAGAATCGCGCTAGAGAAAAAAAATTGAGAGAGAAACAGTACCTGAACAGTGTCGGTTTTTGAGTTCAATTGGATTTACGGAGCTTCAGTTTTAGGTCTTAAATTTTTCAATACGGAGTTGGAGTTCGTCATTGTTGAGGTCCTGTTAGGAATTCTATAGTCCGGGCTTTCTTGATTTTATTATCAATGAAATCGATTCTTCAAAGGATCATCTCTCAACTCTACTTTTTTATTGTATCGAAGTTGGTTAATATCGTGATTTTGTGGTGTGGTTTTGAATATTTCGAGCAAAATGTTAATTGTTGTTGTGGATATGAATGATTGGTATGCTTAAATGTTTGAATCTTCGTTGGGGTATGTGTTGTTGGTTTCGGATTTTGAAAAGTTATTTGATAGTCGAACTGGTTTAATAATGTGGTTAAAAATGAATTTGGGGGATGGAATTGAGAAATTGATAAAAAAGTTGAATTTAGATTAGCTTTGGTTTATTGTTGTTTTGTTTAATTCGTAATGAGCATGAATATTGTTGGAATGTGATAAAATTATGATATGTTGAAATGGATAGGCGAATGTTGGTTCGGGTAGGCAAAAATTTAGGAATAATTTTTCTTGTTGAATGTTTGAATGTGGAATTTGAGTTGAACGGTTTGGTTTTAGTTCTTGCATATGGAAATGTATTCATTTAATCGGGAAATGCCCCGTGATCACTTGTATTTATTTGCCGGGGAATGCCCCAAAGTATTTTGTATTTGGAGGACGTCCGTGATGAAGGCCCAAGGCATCGGGTAGCATGGGAGCGTAGTATAAAAGTAGTGTAGGGTAGAATAGGATTTACATTTTCACATTCTTTTTCTATTTTGGACTGTATAATTGGACTGGACATTGTTTTGGATTTGTTTGTTTGATTGATCATTTTATTTGTGTTTGGTGTGGTTTATACATTCATAGTGTTCAAATTAGCCGATATACTCCACCAAGCGACCGTGGTCTAACCACGGGATCGAGGGGTCCCTAACACCTTTCCCTCGGTCAACAGAATTCCTTAGCCGGAATCTCTATTTGCGGATCAATTTTATAGAGTCAACAGTTTTGAAAAAGGATATCCACGGGTGACTTGGCACACCTGATTTATGCCAAGTTGTGACTCTGAGTTTTGAAACTAATGAATCCTTTTTGGAACAATTTTCATCTTTTGTCACTTTAATAATAAAGCCTTTTTCAAACTTAAAATCTAATCTTTTTGGGAGTTAGAAAAAAGGGGTGTGACAGCTCTGGCGACTCTGCTGGGGACTTTTTAGAATTCGAGCTTATTTTTTTGGAGTTGTATCGGCTTAGTTTTACATTATAGGTGTGTAAATATTGTTTGTGTTATCGTATGTTGTTTATTTTATCATTGTCGAGTGCTTGTGTGCTCTTTGTTTATAGTTTTTCTCTTATGTGTTACCGCTTTATATCTGGCATCATGTGTATAACCCAAGTTAATTCTTTCTGCAACAAGTTCTGTAGTACACGCTATGTACACGACCTATAGTTGAGTCACCCTTATTTTAGGAGGAGGGAGCCGTTGGCTGGTATGGAGTAAGTGGATAGCTAAAGTAGCCACTATGAACCATACGCTCCTCCGAACAACCTTTTTAGTGAACCCCAACATAGGTCATCCTTTAGGTCATACTTATGTGCATCATATTGAGACCTAGCGGGGCTCATTTGGTCCTTTATAGGAGACTCATCTCTACCGCATCACTACGTGCTAAATATTGCATCTTTGAGGGTAATGGGGTCTTTTGACGGACTGATTTGGGGAAAACATGTGTTAGAAATAAAGTGTGTAGGCAATGAAAAAAAAGTGAGTCGAAGAAAAAGATAAAAAAAGAGAGAGTTTCGTAGTTTTTAGAGTTCTTTAGGGCTTTTGTTTTTCACAATCCAAAAATTCAAAAAATCCTTTTACCTTTTGCACTCATTTGTCAAAATCAAAAATATCAAAAAGATTTTTCTTTTGTTTCCTTAAGCAAGTATTCACAATTCGAA
This sequence comes from Capsicum pubescens, assembly GCA_030864215.1. Lineage (NCBI taxonomy): Eukaryota > Viridiplantae > Streptophyta > Magnoliopsida > Solanales > Solanaceae > Capsicum > Capsicum pubescens. Next base: position 13,703,404 of record CM061546.1, read on the forward strand.
AACTTCAAAAAAGATTTTTATTCATATGAGTTTTTATAAAAGAAAAATGCCAAAATTGTAGCAATTTTGTACATTTCATGAAAATACCAAAAAGATTTTTTCTTCCATAGTTGTTGGTGTCAGTCTTATGTGGAGTGTCAAATTTAAAATCCCCAAAAAGATTTTATTTTCATCGTTGTAGTCACGTCTCTCAAGTTAGGGTTCAGTCGGTCCTTTAATCTTTAATTGTCCAATCTGGACGTACTATGCATACCTGATTCCCGTCCCTCGGGACGGGATACTTAGGCAACCCTCGGTGGGTCCGATAATCTTATTTTAGCCATTGTCTTAGCATTAGCCTAGGTCTTTCTCCTTGTAATTTAGTGCTGTTAGCAGGTCTTAGACAAGTAGACTGATTTTATTCAGTGATACTGTTCGACAAATTGAAGTCATAAAGTGGTCTGTCCCTTCGACATATGTCCGCGTCAAATTTCCAAGGGTTGGGAATCTTTCGTTCCTGTCGAATTTTGAGATAATGTCTTATGTGTTATTATAGGATGGATCTGTCCACAAAGTCCAGAGTCCGGATGGTTGGCAAGGTGCCCAAAAATTTAATCAAATGGTGGGGCACGTTTAACTACGTCGAGCAACAGGGGTTATCAAAGAAGTTAGGCACTCTCACTTCCATCCTAGATCTTACGCCCCGCCCAGACCTGATTGAGGCTATATCGACTTTTTGGGATCCAAGTTGTTTGATTTTTAGGTTTGGAAATTGTGAAATGACGCCTACTCTGGCAGAGATATCTGGTTTCTTTAAGTTGCCTTACATTAAGAAAACAATGATTTAGGCACGGACTCATTCTCCCACACGGTTTCTTCATGGTTATGGTTTTAAGGCCAATAACCACTTGACGTGCCTTAACCAATCTTGGGTCTCCTTTGATTATTTGTATGCTTGGTTTGGGCCTTCAGACGGTTTTGATTGCTTTTGGGATGAGTTCTATACAACCAATGAGAATTGGGAGAAACGTTGTCTAGAAGTCTTCACTCTCGCCTTGTTGGGCATTTTGGTCTTCCCATTAGAAGAAAGACGGGTTAATACTCACTTACAGACTGTAGTGATGGCCTTATTTCATAAAAATCTAGGGGAAACGTTCACACTCGTACCCATGATCTTGGTAGAAATATATAAAGCTTTAACCGAGGTGAAGGGCGGGATGAGATTCTTTGAGGAAAGCAACCTGATATTGCAATTGTGGATGATGGAGCACTTGCATGAGCCTTCTTTGATTAGGTTGGATGTGATTGATCGTTGTATGCATGAGCGAGTGAACGCCATGAATCAGAGAATGCATTTTGATAAGTTCTCGCTGCCGATAGGGATCGATGCTTGGATTGAATTTATTAAGTCAAGAACTGAAGACAACATTATGTGGACCTATCTCTGGTTTCGTCTAAAAATAATCTTGTGTGGTTGTCGGATGCAACCTCTTTTAGTCTTGTTAGGAATCAATTGCACCAGACCGTACTCTCGTACTCTCCTTTTAGGGTAATGCACCAGTTGGGTAGACTGCAGGACGTTCCACGGGTAATGGACCTTCTGAAGGATGTCGAGCATTTTAAGGATCAAGCCTTAGGTGAAAGTAAATTCGAAGAATTCTGGAATCACGTAATAAAGCTAGGTGTGGATACTCTCAAAGTAGGTCTGGATAATCTAGGGTACACTCAAAGATATGAAATCTGGCTGCAAACCATACCTCGGGGTATTAGTAGTCCATTGCCCTTGCAAATTAGAGGAAGAATACATTGTTGATGACAGCCAGGATGAAAGTGCGGGGTCCAAAGTGGAGACACTGAGAGTTCAGTTATCAGATTTTCTCAAGACTATAGAAAGGTGTCAGAACAATCTTTCCAGGTGCACTCCCCATGAGGTGGGGATACGTGTCAAAAACTTATTCCCAAATATCAGGGTGTCTTTGCAGGATATGCTACAAAATTTGGATGGGAGGAAAAGAACTTCACAGACTAGTCCATCTCTGCCAGGGTCATCACGCAGAGCACCAGTTTGAAGGAGCATTTCCTATCTTTTGTTTAGTTTGAGTCCTTTACTTTTCTGCCATTGTAGTATTGTGTCTTTGTTAAGTCGGTGTCATGTTTGTTTTAACATTAAGAGTCTCTACTAGGAGTATGATGCATGTTATCTTAGGGGTCTAGAATGTTGTTTAGTCTTTGTTAATCAGTTTTAAAGTTGTCTTAAATTCGAAGTTTGTTTAGTTGTCTCTTTTATAAAATGTAGTGAAGTTGCGCGGTTGTTTCCTTTTACGTGTTCTTTGAAAAAAAAAATCAAACATCCAAAATCTTCAACTTTGTGGTGCATGCATGCATCTCTCGAACTATGCAAGATCTGATTCATGTACAACATGATACGTAGGCAACCTACTTTTGGGTTCGATCTAATCATTTTGTTTCTTTGATTTTCCCTAATTTTCCTCTTTTAAAGAAAAACAAAAGCCATAAAGAATGCTAAAAGGAAATGAGATCGCGAGAGCAGGAAAGAAAGAAAGAGAAATAAGAGCAGAAAAGAGGAAGAGAAGAGACTGATGCAAAGGAAGAGAGAAGCGAAGGTGAAAAGCAAAAAGAACGAGGTGTGATAATGTAATAGAGAAATCGCGATGATGTTAAAATGGCCTCATTACCCTCAAAGGCCGGTAGAAATGTGCATAAACCTAGGATGTATACAATGTGATTTCTATGCTTGTTGCCTGACCTAATCCTAACGGGTTTTGTCTTTGATGAGCATGTTCTTTCAGATAAGTGGTTGGCTTGTATCACTCTGGCTAGTCATCCGTACTTCACTAGATCAAAAGCGAAGCTTGCCATAGCTAGTAGGGAGATTAAAAATTCACTCATTAACCCAGATCAGGATCCCAGGGAAGAAAGTTCATAACACAATGATGAGGTATTGAGACTTAGAAAACAATTGCTAGATCTGCACCGAGCATGGGCTAGTGGCATGCCTCCTCCTCCACTCCCTGAAGATCTTGGGAATATCCCCAATTTCCCACCTCTCTCTCAGGCACAATTCTATGTTCCCATTGAGTCACCGGAGCACGCACCAGGATTCACTCCGCGGCAATATTACCCTGGCACTTCTAGTGTGCCCCTTGCAGTTCCTCAACCAAGGCCCGTGGATCAGCCAGCGCCACCGGAAGCGCCTGTGTTCATGGCTCCGCCACCACCTGAAGCTCCCACATATGCTGTGCGTCTGACAATAGTGCTTCCTCGGTCTACCAGAGATCCAGTATTAAAGGTTTCAAATAGTCAGTATTATGCCCCGGAGCCTACTTTGAGAATGAATGAACCGTATGGGTACGCTCAGCCACCTGCATTTCCATTTGATACGGAGAAACCTGTCACAACAGAGGAACAGGAGGTCATAGCACGGAAATTGAAAAGTTTGGAATAGGCCATGTCATACCCCTTTTTTTTCAAAAGAATTATTTTTAAGTTTGAAAGGGTTTTATTGTTAAGTGACAAAAGATGAGAATTTGTTTCGAAAAGGATTATTTACTTTTAAATTCAAAGTCGCAACTCGACATAATTGGGTGTGCCAAGTCACCTTTGGGAATCTTTTTTCAAAACTGTTTTTGACTCTTTTAAACTGATCCGCGAACAGAGGTTCCGGTGAAGGAATTCTGTTGACCGAGGGGAAGGTGTTAGGCACCCCTCGATCCCGTGGTTCGACCACGGTCTCTTAGTGGAGCATATCGACTAATTCGACACTAAAAGTGTATAAATCACACAAAAACATACAAACGAATCAATCAAACAAACAAACAAATCCAAAATTATAGTGTTCAGTCCAATTATACAGTCCAAAATAAATAAATAAAAAATGCGAAAATAAATCTTATCTAACCTACACTAATCCTAACTACGCTCCCATGCTTTACCCGTTGCCTCGGGCCTTCATCACAAATATCTTCCTCCAATATAGTACGTCGGGGCATTCCCCGGTGAATAAATACAATGTGTCTCGGGGCATTCCCCGGCTAAATGAATACATTTGAATTAAATACGATAAACTAGAAAGAAAAATTCACACGCACATTCCAACATTCAACCAAAACAACAAGTTCTAAAATTTGCCTACCCGAACCTATATTGCCTATCCATTTCAACACATCATAAATATATCACGATTCATATCGATAATAAATCAAAATTAAACTGAATCTATCCTTTTTGTCAATTTTCAATTCTCACCCCAACTTCATTTTTTTATCAATCACACCCATGCTTCGATTATCAATTCACTTTTCAAAGTCCGAAACCAACATCAACCAACACACAACAAGGATTCAAACATACCAAACAACAAATCATTCACGTTACGTAAATTTAAAAGGGAGAAAAGATAGAATTGGACCTCGATTGAAGCTTTTATTGTGCCAAACTATGTGATTAGAAGACAAATCCGGATCCGTGAACTTCCTATTCGAACCTCAATAACGACTCAAAATCACACTTTGATATAATCCTTACTATTTATTGTCGTTCCAAATTGAGAACCCAAAAACGAAGATAAATCAGTATTAAATTCTTGCTCCCGTTATTGTTTCAAACGTCCTCCGACTGACTTTATCGGAATCGAGAATGGTTGGGTGGATTTTGTTGCTCGCCAGTGGATTTCGGTGTTCTCCGATGGATGATTTCCGGAGTCGGCACTTGGGGGTCGGATTCAGTGATTTTCCAACTATTTTTTGACCAATTTTTGTTGGCTATTCATCGGAGATAATATTTCGGTGGAATTTTTAAGCCGGAGAAGGCACTGCTCTTACTATTTCCCTGATTATCCTCTCTTTCACTCCTTCGATATACTATTTTTCCATGCCTCTATCTCTCTCTCGCTCTCTCCTCTCTTTCAATTCTCTCTTCAATGGAAAGAAAATGGAGCTTTGTTTATCGATATGTAGCTGTGAGGGTCCGTGATGGTGTGTTTCTCCAGTGTGAATGGCTGTTGAATTGTATATGGGTATTGATGGATATATGTGAATTGTGGAGAAGATGGATGTTGATGGTTTCCACCCTCCATATTGTTACTCCCTCTATGCATGTATGTTATGTGCATATATATACATTCTGTTGAAATTATGTGGGTCCTGATGGGAATTGTACGTGAGGTATGGGGGTAGGGGGTGGTATGATAGGTAGGGGAGGGGTAGGGGTAGGTTGTTAGAATAAGGTTTGTTAGGATAAAATTTGTTAGGGTAGGTGGGGTGGTGGTTGTTTATTATTTTGTCTTTTTGTGGAGGGATAATTACACGGTTGAGGGTACATGGTAAGACGAGGGTAAAAAAGGGATAAAAATATTTTTGGGGAGGGACAAAATTACGTGTCTACATCATGCCCCTCTTTGCATGTAAAAACAAAGTGTTTTCATACAAAGAAGTAGACAACAAACCAAATTTTGACCCGACCATTATTCAAAGAAAAAAGCCAAAGTAAGAAGGACAACCGAGTTAGAGAGTCAGTGAGGTCCCATCGAGGTTCCGGTCCACGGCTCTGTCATTACATCAAAAATAAAAATTAGAAGTTAAAACATAAATGAAATTACAAAATCCTATCTACGTAGCTTCTGTTGGACTCTTGACTTGAGTTTCATCACCCTATTCTTCAGGCAGGCTCCTGACTTGCAATTTCTTCAACTTGTTGCTTGAATTTCCATCTCCTCACCCTGTTCTCCAGGAGGGCTCCTGACTTGCTATTTTAAATTTGATACTTTTAATTTCTTCACCTTGTTTCTTGACTTTCAACTTCTTCACCCTATTCTTCAGGCAGGCTCCTGACTTGCTATTTTGCAACTGTTGATTTTCAATTTCTTTCTCTTGTTGCTTGCCTTTCGACTGCTCCACCTTGGTTCTTGACTTTCCATGTATTCGCCCTGTGCTTCAGGCAGGCTCCTGAAATCGTGTCAAAACTTGAAAGAAAATTATCCCAAACAAAAATTATTATAAAGAGAAATTTTGTTTGCCAGAAAAGTAAAGTTCCAAAAACAAGAATTAAATTTTTCCCTAGTTTATCCTCAAAGGACTTTTGTGAAAGTCACATTATTATAGGAATTAAGGAGAATGACTCGACTTAAAGGTACGTCTTATAGGAGTCAAAGGGGAGACTCGACTAAAAGGTATGTCTTATAGGAATCAAGAGGGATGACTCGACTAAAAGGTACGTCTTATAGGAATCAAAGGTGATGACTCGACTAAAAGGTACGTCTAATAGGAATCAAGAGGGATGACTCGACTAAAAGGTACGTCTAATAGGAATCAAGAGGAATGAATATACTAAAAGGTACATCTAATAGGAATCAAGAGAGATGACTCGACTAAAAGGTACGTATTATAGGAATCAAAGGGGATGACTCGACTAAAAGGTACGTCTTATAGGAATCAATAGGAATGACTCGACTAAAAGGTACGTCTTATAGGAATCCAAGGGGATGACTCGACTAAAAGGTACGTCTTATAGGAATCCAAGGGGATGACTCGACTAAAAGGTACGTCTTATAGGAATCAAAGGGGATGACTCGACTAATAGGTATGTCTTATAGGAATCAAAGGAATGACTCGACTAAAAGGTACGTCTTATAGGAATCAAGGGGGATGACTCGACTAAAAGGTACGTCTTCTAGGGGTCAAAGGGAATGACTCGACTAAATGGTACATCTTATAGAAATCAAAGAAAGATGACTCGACTAAAAGGTACATCTTCTAGGAGTCAAGGGGAATGACTCGAATAAAAGGTACGTCCTATAGGAATCAAAGGGGATGACTCAACTAAAAGGTACGTCTAATAGGAATCAAGAGGGATGAATCGACTAAAAGGTACGTCTAATAGGAATCAAGAGCGATGACTCAACTAAAAGGTACGTCTAATAGGAATCAAGAGGGATGACTCGACTAAAAGGTATGTCTTATAGAAATCAAAGGGATGACTTGACTAAAAGGTACGTCTTATAGGAATCAATAGGAATGACTCGACTAAAAGGTACGTCTTATAGGAATTAAAGGAATGACTCGACTAAAAGGTACGTCTTATAGGAATCAAAGGGGATGACTCGACTAAAAGGTACGTCTTATAGGAATCAATAGGAATGACTTGACTAAAAGGTACGTCTTATAGGAATCAAAGGGAGATAACTCGACTAAAAGGTACGTCTTATAGGAATCAAAGGGGATGACTCGACTAAAAGGTAGGTCTTATAGGAATCAATAGGAATGACTCGACTAAAAGGTACGTCTTATAGGAATCAAAGGGTATGACTCGACTAAAAGGTACGTCTTATAGGAATCAAGGGGGATGACTCGACTAAAAGGTACGTCTTCTAAGAGTCAAAGGGAATGACTCGACTAGAAGGTAAGTCTTCTAGGAGTGAATGTTCAATTTAAGAAGTGTAACACCCAGCAAATGAAAACTGAAATCCCTGGACAAGAAAGTGTGTCTCCGAGGGATATAAGATGATGAATTTTTACCATGATTTAATTATCAAACCTATGCAGTAACATTGCTTCCTGCATTTGTAAAAGTGAGGCATTGCAGCCCTTGATGTTTATGCTCTAAAGTTCTTGCTTTGAAGGTAGTATGTTTCCTGTTTCATCAAAGAAAACTTGTGAGTTTGAAACATGGTGGCTGATTTCTGGCTTTAGCTTTCGCGGAGATCACCCTTCCCCTCATCACATTTAACCTTGCTTCCAACCATTAGCTCATGTCGTTGACTTGCTGCATCATTGACCCAACTCAGTTTATTAAGAGGGACTCTGAAACAAACACGGTATCTCTGCTTCGTCATGCTCATCAGATAAACCCTTTGAACCTTGGTATTTCCATGAGTTCCCAAACTTGTCTGTTGAAATAATTTTTGCATGCCTTATTTCGGCTCACAATCATGTCTTTTGCATGTGCTGGACCTTTTGTCTTGCTTTGTGCAATTGAAAAAGCTGGTAGCCAGTTTTGAAATCCTTTCTCACTTGTTTTGACATGGACTTGACTCCAAGACAAGAGAAAAATGACAATGACTGTTATTTGGACAATTAACTCAAGAAAATAAAATAAAAATAAAGAGAAGAAAGAAAAGACAATGAGTGTCCCTATTGGAAACAAAGAAATGAAAAGTTTATCTAGAAATGATAGTCAACTCTAATGATTATGCCATGCATTTTGGATTAATCTACCTTATCTTTCCGTCCAAACTTTCTACCAATTTTTGTTGAATTAATGGCCTTAAAACTGAGTTGCTCTCTTAGGCCAATTGCCTTTGGAGACCTAATTCGTCTAGTGGTACCTTGAAGGGTTTTCGCCAACAAGCCTCTCTCATTACTTTTTATCACCTCCTCATTGCCTTATGGTATCCGAGAGGGTTTTTCACCAATGAGATTCTTTTATTTTTATTTCTCTCAACTCACAGTCGTCTTATAGTGCCCTTAAGGGTTTTCACCGATAAGACTTTCTCATTTTTATCTCTCTCAACTTACGGTGCCCGTGAGGGTTTTCATAAGACTCTTATTTTTATTTCTCTCCTGATTTCTAATGCTGAGGAAGACAAGTAGTTCCTAAAATGTGTCATCACATCCATTTCATGCTTAGCCTTAACATTCTCAAAGATTGATCCGAAGGTCTTTCTTTGGTTGTAACTTGGCTTTTGGATAGGGTTAGAAAGAAAAGATGGTATGGCGCCCAAACGACACTTGAAGTGGGGTGGAACTTACAACTTTTGGAATCGACTCAAACAATGAGGATCAACTCATGCCTCAGTTCCTTTTGACTGGGCAATTCTAAATTGTTTATTTGGTTGGACCGAGCCCAGGGTAGGGAAGCCTACGTATCTCACCCTTGAGAGAGGAGAATCAGGTCATGCGTAGTTCTGGCAGCTTGTTCTTTCACTTAATTCTAAGTTTTTTTTTTCTTTTGTTGACTCTTTTTCTCTTTGGGACTTTTCTGACTTTATTTTTCTCGACGCTCTTCTTTTTCTATTTTTGGAAACATTTTCTCTTCTTTTTTTTTTTTGAAACTTTTCTGACTCTACTGTTTTGCTCGACACCTTTTGTTTTGAGCTTTGTTGACTCTATATTGATTCCAAAAGAGGGGTATGAAAGAAAATAGGACTAAAGCTCAAATGGGGTAAACAAAGGATGACACATATCAATCCTTGAAAATACTAGTACATAGCATGCAATGTGAAAGTGCACCATCAAAATCACTTATGACATGTTTTACAACACTAACTTTCCCCGAGCATGTGTGTCACCTCTTTTTCTATACTTTTCAAACATACAACTCCACATTTGTTGTATATCCTTCACTTTGAATGACTCATGCTTTCATGGAGTTGATTTTCTTTCTGCTCCTCTTGATAGGATCTCGCAGATACTATTTGACCTAATTGAGACATGTCTTTCAATTGATGACCAAGTTATTCTTGTGATTCTCAAAATAAATGGCCTTAATTTCAAAGAAGGCTTGAACTTGTCACCAAATGTCTCAGCACTCTACTATTTTCTCATACGCTCTCTTTTTCTAACTTTAACCCCCTAATTCAATGCTCAAGCTTAAACCGGATTTTAAGATCTGGCTGAAAATTTCCCTAGCACGTCATATCACTAGAGTCAACCTAAAATGTACTATGTAAAGAAAACAAACAAACAACACATATTTAAAACACAAAGAAAAATGGGATACTTCATTTAGTCGAAACAAAAGATAGAAGGGTTTGAACATAAACGACAAAAGGAAAAAACAAGATAGATCCCAAACTACAACCCTAAAATAATTGGGATAACAGAAAATAAAACAAAACAAATTACTAGACCTCTTCCTAGTAGGGAGAGGGGTGACTTCTCAATTGATCAATCTGACATCTTAGCCACTGGTTTGCATATCAGCATGACTAGAGTTTCTCTCACTGTCAATGTTCTGCACCATAATTGATCCATCTTGAATCATCTTTTCAATATCTCTTTTCAAATCTCGACAATCTTCAATACTATGACCCTGAGCATCAGAATGATACGGACATCGTACATTAGGATCAAAATTTCTTGAACGCCGATTAAGAGTGCACCCAAGGAGAGGAGTGATCATGACCCATTGTACCTATCTTTGAAATAAACTGGCATACGACTCTCCAATTGGTGTGAAGCTATCTCTCGACTTCTGCCTTATTTCATCATTTAGCTTGGATCGAAAATCAGGCTTAGAAGGGTTTTGGTATGTTTGTGGAGTTAGAGGAAGACTCTGAGGAGTTGGTGTATTCCACTGTGGGTAACATGGGGGTTGAACATATGGTTGTGCGTTATAAACTGGATATGAGGGTGGAGGAGCAGAGTATAATGAATTTTAGGAGTGATTATGTGGAGCTTGGGCATGAACTTGGGTTTGTTCCTGAGAGTGACGACGATAGGGTCTTCTTGATCTATCCTGCTGTCCAACGACAATAGCAGATGCATCTTCCTCATTCTTTTTCTCCCCAACACTTCCTGAACTCTTTTGAATTGCTTGAGTAGTCGCTTTCAATGTTGCAAAACTCACAATGCGACCAGTCTTAATTCCCTCTTCTATCATCTCCCCCATTTTAAGGACTTCAATGAACGGCTTGCCGAATGTAGGTAACAAGTGCTGATAATATGTTTCATCCTGCACTTGAATAAATACCTCCACTATCTTACTTTCATTCATTGGCAGTTTCACCCTAGCAGCTTGTTCACGCCATCTAATCGCATACTCCCTGAAACTCTCAGTATTCTTCTTTTTTATGCTAGTTAGGGATTTTTTGTCACGGATCAAATCCACATTGTATTGAAACTGTTGCATAAATCCATTGGCTAGGTCATCCCAACTAATCCACTTGTCAATGTCTTGGTCAACAAACCATTCCGAAGCTAGGCCTGAAAGACGCTCCCCAAAATAAGCTATGAGTAGTTCTTCCTTCCCTCCAGCGCCCCTTAATTAGTTACAATAGCGCCTCAAATATGCCACTGGGTCCCCATGTCCGTCATACATCTCAAACTTTGTCATTTTAAAGCCGGGAGGAAGGTTGACACCTGGAAACATACATAAGTCCTTATATGAGACACTGTTGTAACCCCCAAGTCCTTGCAAGTTCTTCATAGCCAGTTCCAAACTTCTCAATTTTCTGGTCCTTTCCTCTTGTTTTTCTATCATGACAAGCTTCTCATAGATAGAAGAAAATTCAGGTGGGTGAGTGTCACCGTAAAAACCAGTCAACTTACATGTAGGCTCGAAAGTGTAATGCTGATCACCAGTAATATTCAATGCAGGCTCTCTTGTAGAGTAGGAAGGCACAACTTGTGGATGAACATCAAAATTAGGAGCTTCAGGTGGGGGTGGCACCGCAAAAGCATGAACAACAGGTGGAGCTGAGTATGTGGCAGTCTTGAATTAGAGAGTGAGGAAATGAACATTGGAAGTGGTTGGATATTGTTGCTCCGAAGTCGATCCTGATGCATATTGTGCCATATCAACAAAATTGGGAAATTGTGCATGTGACATGGGAGGCACGCTAGAAAGATATTCCAGATTATCAGTGGGAACTGGAGGAGGCAGTAACCCATTAGCCCAAGATCGATGCATTTCTATCATTTGCTGCCTTAATTTCCGAATCTCTTCATCAGCTCCTAAATTCTCATTTCCCGAACTCCCTATCTGACTAGTGACAACAAACTCGGTATCCTTGTTGGCCATAGCCTTCTCTGTGACTTGGTGCAATATGGAGGACCATCCAAAATGCCACAAACCAACCACCTCAAACTAACTGAACAAAAGATAGCAAATGTGTTAGAGTTCAACACTTTCTCAAAATCTCTTTTTTTTTTCTTTTTGAAAAGGTCACCGAACCCAAGAAGGGCGCCTACGTATCTCACCTCCGAGAGAGGAGAATCAGGTGTGCGTAGTTCATGAAGTCTTGCCAAAATGGCCAAATAAACTCTTTTTTCTTTTCTTTTCTTTTTATTGAAATTTTAAGAAGAAAAGAAAAATGGCAAATTGTCAAAAGAATAGACGAAAATCTTTTTGAATTTTTCCGCTCTAATAACCTATACAAAATGAAACCTATGATTACCAAAGAAATTCTTTTTGGGTTTTCAATTTTGCATTTCATACGAAAATGAAACTTGAACCTATTAAAGGAAAATCTTTTGTAGTTTTCTTTTAAAGATGTGTATGAAACACCTACTCTAAATGAAGAGTGAAGAAAATCTTTTTGAATTTTTGAAATAAGATCCCCGAACCAACAATAGGCTGCCTACATATCTCACTCCCGAGAGAGGAAAATCAGGGGTGCGTAGTTCGTCCAGGTTGGACCATTAAGGATTAAACGAACCAAGAATTGACTTAAGAGATGCGATTACAGATGAAAGATGAAAAATAAAATATTTTTGGATTTTCAATTATACGTTTCACACAAAACTGGTTTTGCCACCAACAACTATGAAAGAATTTTTTTTTCTTTTGAATTATGAATGCATGCTAAAGGAGATAAAGGGAAAATCTTTTTGAGTTTTTTTTTGTTTTTGAGTAAATGCATGAAAAGATAAGAAAATCTTTTGAATTTTTGGATTGTGAAAAATAAAAGCCATAAAGAACTCTAAAAATAAACTACGAAGCTCTCCCTCTTTTTTTTTTGACTCACTTTCCCTTTTTTTCCGATTTTTATTGTTTACACACTCTACTTCTAACACATGTTTTCCCCAAATCAGTCTATCAAATGACCACGTTACCCTCAGAGATGCAACATTTAGCACGTAGGGATGCTTTAAAGGTGAGTCTCCTACAAAGGACCGTGTGGACCCCGCTAGGTCCCAATATGATGCACATAAGAATGACCTAAAGGCTGACCTACATTGTGGTTTACTAACAAGGCCGTTCGGGGGAGCATATGGTTGATAGTGGCTGCTTTGCTTTCCACCTACTCCATACATCCAACGGCTCCCCCCTAAATAAAGGGTGACTCAACTAAAGTTCGTGCGCACGACGTGCACTCCGGGACTTGTTGCAGAAAGAATTGACTCGGGTTATGCAAATGATGCCAGATATAAGTGGTAACAAATAAAGAAAAACTGTAAACAAAGAGCACAGAAACGCACAACAGTGATAACAACAACACAAACAATAATCACAAACAATGTTTATACACCCATAATGCCAAACAAAGCCGATACGACTCCAAAAAATAAGCCCGAATTCTGAAAAGATCCCCAGCAGAGTCGCCAGAGCTGTCACACCCCTTTTTTTCAAAAGGATTATTTTTAAGTTTGAAAGGGTTTTATTGTTAAATGACAAAAGATGAGAATTTATTTCGAAAAGGATTATTTACTTTTAAACTCAGAGTCACCACTTGACATAATTGGGTGTGCCAAGTAACCTTTTGGGAATCCTTTTTCAAAACTGTTTTTGACTCTTTTAAACTGATCCGCAAACAAAGGTTCCGATTAAGGAATTCTGTTGACCGAGAGGAAGGTGTTAGGCACCCCTCGATCCCGTGGTTCGACCACGGTCGTTTGGTGGAGCATATCGGCTAATTCGACACTAAGAGTGTATAAACCACACAAAAACATACAAACCAATCAATCAAATAATCAAACAAATCCAAAATTATAGTGTTCAATTCAATTATAAGTCCAAAATAAATAAATAAAAATGAGAAAATAAATCCTATCTAACCTACACTAATCCTAACTACGCTCCCATACTTTACCCGATGCCTCGGGCCTTCATCACAAACATCTTCCTCCAACATAGTACGTCGGGGCATTCCCCGGTGAATAAATACAATATGTCTCGGGGAATTTCCCGGCTAAATGAATACATTTGAATTAAATACGATAAACTAGAAAGAAAAATTCACACGCACATTCCAACATTCAACCAAAATAACAAGTTGTAAAATTTGCCTACCCGAACCTATATTGCCTATCCGTTTCAACACATCATAAATCTATGACGATTCATATAAAAAATAGATCAAAATTAAACTGAATCTATCCTTTTTGTCAATTTTCAATTCTCACCCCAACTTCATTTTTTATCAATCACACCCATGCTTCGATTATCAATTCACTTTTCAAAGTCCGAAACCAACATCAACCAACACACAACAAGGATTCAAACATACCAAACAACAAATCATTCACATTACGTAAATTTAAAAGGGAGAAAAGATAGAATTGGACCTCGATTAAAGCTTTTATTGTGCCAAATTATGTGATCAGAAGACAAATCCGGATCCGTGAACTTCCGATTCGAACCTCAATCATGACTCAAAATCACACTTCGATATAATACTTACTGTTTATTGTCGACCCAAATTGAGAACCCCAAAATAAAGATAAATCAGTATCAAATTCTTGCTCCCGTTATTGTTTCGAACGTCTTCCGACTGACTTCATCGGAATCGAGAATGGTTGGGTAAATTTTGTTGCTCACCAGTGGATTTCGGCATTCTCCGATGGATGATTGCTGGATTCGACACTTGGGGGTCAGATTCGGTGATTTTCCAACTATTTTTTGACCAGTTTTTGTTGGCTATTCACCGGAGATAATATTTCGGTGGAATTTTTGAGCCGGAAAAGGCACTACTCTTACTATTTCCCAGATTATCCTCTCTTTTACTCCTTCGATCTACTATTTTTCCATGCGTCTCTCTCTCTTGATCTCTCCTCTCTTTTAATTCTCTCTTCAATGGAAGGAAAATTGAGTTTTGTTTGTCGATGTGTAGCTGTGAGGGTCCGTGATGGTGTGTTTCTCTGGTGTGAATGGCTCTTGAATTGAATATGGGTATTGATGGATATATGTGAATTGTGGAGAAGATGGATGTTGATGGTGCCCACCCTCCGTATTGTTACTCCCCCTGTGTATGTATGTGATGTGCATATATATCCATTCTGCTGAAATTATATGGGTCCTGATGGGAATTGTACGTGAGTTATGAGGTTAGAGGGTGGTAAGATAGGTAGGGGTGGGAAGATAGGTAGGGGTAGGGTAGGGGTAGGTTGTTAGAATAAGGTTTGTTGGGATAAAATTTGTTAAGGTAGGTGGGGTAGTGGTTGTTTATTATTTTGTCCTTTTGTGGAGGGATAATTACACGGTTGAGGGTACATGGTAAGACGAGGGTAAAAACTGGATAAAAATATTTTTGGGGAGGGAAAAAATTAGGTGTCTACAGGCCATGAGGAATCTGCAGGGAACCGGAGGTTATAAGAGTGTTTCCTATAAAGATCTTTGCATGTTCCCAGACGTCAATCTTTCCCTCAGTTTTAAAATTCCCAAGTTCTAGAAGTATGCGGGGCACGGTGATCCCGTGGCACACTTGAGACGTTATTGCAACCAATTGAGGGCTGCAGGAGGAAGGGAAGAGTTTCTTATGGCTTTCTTTAGCGAGAGTCTTTCCGATCTGGCTTTAGAATGGTTTGTCGATCAAGATATCAACAAGTGGAACAACTGGGATGACTTAGCTTCCGAGTTTGTGCAACATTTTCAGTATAACGTCGACCTGATTCCTGACAAAAAACCCTTGGTCAACATGAAGAAGAAAAAAAACTAAAGGATTTAGGGAATAGGCGATAAGGTGGCGTGAACAGGCCGCCAGGGTAAAGCCTCCAATGAAGGAGAGTAAGCTGGTAGAGATCTTCATTCAGGCATAGGATGAGACCTATTTTCAATATTTACTTCCGGCAATGGGAAAGTCTTTTATTGAAGTCCTCAAAATGGGAGAGATGATAGAGGACGGAATCAAGACTAGCCGAATAATGAGTTTTTCCGCATTAAAAGCCACCACACAAGCGATTCAAGGTGGATCTGGCACGTTCAGAGGTAAAAATAAGAAAGAGGACGTGGCGACCGTTGTTGCTGGACCCCATTCCTATCCCAAAAGACCGCCTTGCCCCTATCCCCAATCCCAAGCCCAACCCTATGTCCAAGTTCTATATATTTCTCCCCACCATTACTACCCTCCACAAAACCCCCCATATGCCATTCCACCCCCTCCTCACCCAGTATATAATGCACAGTCATATGACCAAACCCCTTCTTACCCGCAATGGCGTGTGCAAGCTCCACAAAATTATTCATCAGCTCCACCAAATTACCAAAACCCCTCCAGACCCGGTTTCCAACCCAGGACCGAGTATAATAAAGAGAAGGCGGTCAAAAATTAGTTCACGCCTCTCGGGGAGACATATGCTAGCTTTTTTGATAGATTGAGAAAGATGAATGTCTTAATCTCGATTCAAGAGAGGCTTTCAAATCCACCTCCCAGGAATCTCGATTATTATTTAAGGTGTGCATATTGTTCTGACATGCCAGGCCATGATATTGAGAAATGCTGGTATTTAAAGAGAGTCGTCTAAGATTTAATCGATGCAAATCAGATTTTGGTCCAGGCCCTGGAGGTTGCAAACATTAACCAGAATTCGTTGCCAACTCATGCTGAAACTAATATGTTAGAATTGATATGTGATGGGAAAGAGTCGTCAAGGTGTTATAAGTCTATTGTCAGAATATAGACCAATGAGGATAAATCAGTGAATGTGGCGAACTCATTGAAAGAAATATCATTAAGCCAGGAAGAAACGGGAGAAGATAAAGTCCAAGAGAGCGAAAAGAAACCTGTGATCACATTACAAGGCGCCAGAAAATATTTCGATTTAAGTCAGGACAAACCTAAGTTGAAGGTGGTAGGAGCTTCGGGTAAGCCTATCTTGACGGTGAAAGGGGCATTTGCAGCGCCTATTATCATCAAACCAGTGATCCAACCTCTGATAGTTGAAATGAAAAAGGTTCCCTGGAGCTATAAGCAGACTGTGAAGACTTATCAGGGGAAGGAAGTAGTGGAAGATGTAGATGAGGTAGGGGTTTGACTCGATCAGGAAGATGCTTCATGCCGGAAGGTTTAAGGAAACCCAAGCCAATTGTGAGTGAGCCTTCATCTATCAAAAAGCCTGTCACCGAAGAAGTAGCCGAAGAATTTTTGAAAAAGATGAAGTTGCCAGAGTATTCAATAATAGATCAGTTAAAGAAGACCCCTGCTCAAATTTCCCTCTTATCTTTATTATTGTATTCCAAGGAACATCGTGATATTATATTGAAAGTATTAAATGAAGCATATGTTCCTAGGGAGATTAAAGTAAATTAGCTCGATAAAATGGTTGAAAAAATCTTTGAGGTCAATCGGATCAGCTTCTCTGATGATGAATTGCCTGTTGAAGGTGTGGGGCATAATCGGGGTCTATATATTACAGTGAAGTGCAAAGATTTCTATGTTACCCATGTCATGATTGACGGAGGTTTTGGTGCAATTATTTTCCCTATTACACTTTGCAAAAGTTGAATATTGGTGTGAAGAGGATCAGGCCCAACAATGTATGTGTCAGGGCTTTCGATGGAGCAAAGTCCAACTCCATTGGCGAAATAGAACTAATGTTCATTATAGGGCCTGTTGAATTTGCCCTAGAGTTTCAAGTGTTGAATATCGACTCCTCTTACACTCTGTTGTTGGGAAGACCATGGATCCACAAGGCCAAGGCGGTTGCATCTACATTGCACCAAATGATCAAGTTTGAGCATGACAGGCAAGATATGGTTATTCACGGTGAAGGGGATTTGTCCGCCTACGAAGATGCTCCCTTGTCTCTAATTGAAACAAACAATGTAGAAGAGATGTTTTTCTATCAAACTTTTGATACAGTGCCAGTAAATCGTATCCTTGAAGGGCAAGTCATTCCGGGACCGCAATTGTCTTCCACTTCTATCATGATGCTAAGTGAGCTTTTGAAATATGGATTCGAGCTAGGA
Source organism: Capsicum pubescens (assembly GCA_030864215.1). Taxonomy (NCBI): domain Eukaryota; kingdom Viridiplantae; phylum Streptophyta; class Magnoliopsida; order Solanales; family Solanaceae; genus Capsicum; species Capsicum pubescens. The sequence continues at coordinate 13,721,245 of CM061546.1, forward strand.
AGGGGTTTGGGAGCGTATCTGCATGGTATAATTCATCCCATATGTCTGAGGGAGAACATGGGCTCTTTTGGTCTAGGATTTTAACCTATGGCTGAAGATCTGAAGAAGGCCAAGGAAACGAAAAAGGAAACATGGTCAGTTCCCCGCCCAATGCTGCTGCTCAGTGAGTCATTTGTCAAGAGCGGTGTCACAAAGCATGTAGAATATGAATTCGAATTGGTTGATAACTTCCAGAACCTATTGATTGAAGTTGACATGGTTGAAGTAGAAGAAGGTACCAGTAAGGTAGATGTGCAGTACATAAGCCCAGCTGTCCATCTCAACAATTGGGAAGTCACTCCTCTCCACATCATAGGGGAGTTTTGGTAGTTCATTTTGTTTTCCTTTCATTTTTTTGAGTTATTCCAGGGTTGTAACTCCGAATTTAGCTTGTCTATATTCTATTATTTGTGTTTAAACCCTCCTATCTTTCCCTTTTAATGAAATGCAATGTCTATTTTTATTTTATGTCTAATGTATTTTGTTTTGTCTTTTCTTTATACAGTTCTCTTTATGCTGACTCTAATGACATGACATGCATGTGGAATTTTTAGCCTGATCTTAAAATCCAAACTAATCAAGATATAATAAAGCAAGAGGGGGAATATGATGAAGAAGAGGCACTAGAAGAAATAAGCAAAGAGTTGGAACAGTTTGAAGACAAGAAGAATCCCAATTTGAATGAAACTAAGCCAATTAATCTAGCGAATTAAGAAGATGTTAGGGAAACTACAATCAGTGTACATGCCTTGCCACAACTAAAAGATGGAATGATTCAAGCATTTATTGATTATAAGGATGTTTTTGCATGCTCTTATGATGATATGCCTGGTTTAAGCACTGAATTAGTGGCCCATAAATTTCTAACTGATCCCGCATTCCCCCCTGTCAAACAGAAGTTGAGAAAGTTTAAGACTGATCTAAGTATCAAAATCAAAGAGGAAATCATGAAACAACTTGAAGCCAAAGTTATTCGAGTGGCCCGTTATCCCACATGGTTATCCAATATTGTTCCTGTCCCAAAGAAAGATGGCAAAATTTGAGTATGTGTTGATTACCGTGATTTGAACAGAGCAAGTTCAAAGGATGATTTTCTGCTGCCCAACATCCATATTTTACTGGACAATTATGCTAAAAATGAGGTAGCCTCTTTTTTGGATTTCTATGCCAGATACCATCAGATCATTATGGATGAGGAAGACGTGGAAAAAACATCTTTTATCACACCATGGGGGACTTATTGCTATCAAGTGATGCCATTCGGTTTGAAGAATGCTGGAACAACATACATGCGAGCCATGACCACCATGTTTCATGATATGATGCATAAGGATCTTAAAGTCTACGTAGATGATGTGATTATTAAATCAAAGAGTCAGGCTGACCATGTTAAAGATTTAAGAAAGTTCTTTGGGAGGCTTTGCAGGTATAATCTCAAGCTCAATTCGACAAAATATGTATTTGGAGTTCCATCTGGAAAGATGTTGGGGTTTGTAGTCAGCCGTTGGGGATTTGAATTGGATCTCTCAAAAATCAAAGCCATCCAGGATTTGCCTCCGCCCAAGAATGGGACGGAGGTGATGAGTTTGTTGGGTAGATTAGACTACATCAGTAGGTTCATTGCTCAACTCATAACCACTTGCGAGCCCATTTTCAAGTTGCTGAAGAAGAGTGTTGCGGTTGAGTGGACTGAAGAATGCCAGGAAGCGTTTGATAAAATCAAAAGATATCTGTTAAATCTTCCCGTACTGGTACCACCGGATCCTGGTAGGTCTTTGATCTTACATTTATCAGTCATGGACAATTCCTTCGATTGTGTCTTGGGTTAGCATGATGTCACGGGCAAAAAGAAGCAAGCTATTCATTACCTTAGCAAGAAGTTCACAATATATGAAGCCAAGTACACACTTCTTGAAAGGACGTGTTGTGCCCTGACTTAGGTAGCACAGAAGTTGAAGCATTATCTTTCGTCCTATACTACTTATCTCATCTCTGGCATGGATCCGCTGAAGTATATATTTCAGAAGCCTATGCTAACAGGTCGATTAGCAAAGTGGCAAATATTGCTTACCGAGTTCGACATTGTATATGTGACTCGAACCGCCATGAAAGCCCAAGCCTTAGCAGTTCATCTTGCTGAGAATACCATTGATGAAGAGTATGAGCCATTAAAGACATATTTTCCTGATGAAGAGGTATTGTGTGTCGATGAAGTCATTATAGATGTTGATCCAGGTTGGAAACTGTTCTTTGATGGAGCTGTCAACATGAAATGAGTCGGAGTAGGTGCAGTTCTTATCTCTGAGGCGGTGCAATATTTTCCGGTGACAGCGCAACTTCAATTTTATTGTACCAATAACATGGCAGAATATAAAGCTTGTATTCTGGGTTTGAGGCTAGCTATTGATATGGGAGTCCAGGAACTATTAGTGTTAGGGGATTCAGATTTGCCCGTCCATCTAATTCAAGGTGATTGGGAGACGCAATATTTAAAGCTAATACTGTATCGACAATGCTTGAAAGATCTATGTCGATGGTTTGTGTCTGTAAAGTTATGGCATATTCCAAGAATTCGCAATGAGATTGCTGATGCGTTGACCACTTTATCTTCGATGCTCCAACACCCTGATAAGGCCTACATCGATCCAGTGCATATATAGAGTCTTGTTCAACACGCTTATTGTAATGTAGTTGAAGAAGTGCTCAATGGCAAACCTTGGTTCTTTGATATCAAGCAGTACATCCAGTCAGGAGAATACCCAACACATGCCACCAATGATCAAAAGAGGACTATTAGGCATTTGGCTAGTGGATTTTTCTTAAGTGGGGGAATCTTATACAAGAGAACCCCGGATCTGGGACTTTTGAGGTGTGTTGATGCAAAAGAAGCTTCGACAATCATGGTTGAAGTTCATTCCGGAGTATGCGGGCCTCATATGAACGGTTATGTCTTGTCTAAGAAGATTCTCAGAGCAGGTTATTATTGGCTTACTATGGAGAGGGATTCCGTTCATTTTGTTCGAAAATGTCATCAATGTCAGGTACACGGTGATTGATACGTTCTCCTCCTGCTGAGTTTCACGCGATGTCTACTCCATGGACTTTTGTAGCTTGGAGGATGGACGTCATTAGGCCGATTAAGCCGAAAGTGTCAAATGGGCATAGATTCATTTTTGTGGCCATTGATTACTTCACAAAGTGGGTAGAAGCAGTAACTTTCAAGTCAGTAACAAAGAAGGCGGTGTTAGATTTTGTTCATGCCAACATTATTTGTAGGTTTGGAATTCCAAAGATGATCATTATAGACAATGCTGCCAATCTCAATAGTCAATTGATGCAAGAAGTGTGTCAACATTTTAAGATCGCACATCGAAATTCCACTCCATATCGTCCAAAGGCAAATGGCGCTGTGGAAGCCGCCAATAAGAATATCAAGAAGATACTGTAGAAAATAGAGCAAGGGTCTAGAAAATGGCGTGAGAAGTTGCCGTTTGCATTGCTAGAGTATTGCACTACTGTTCGCACTTCAATAGGGGCAACTCCATATTTATTGGTGTATGGGACAGAAGCAGTCGTTCCTGTAGAAGTTGAAATTCTCTCTCTTCGAGTCATTGTGGAAGCAAAGATTGATGATGATGAGTGGTTCAAAATCCGAATGGAACAATTGAGTTTGATTGAAGAAAAAAGGCTAATGTCGTATGTCATGGCCAATTGTATCAGAAGAGAATGGCTCGAGCGTATAACAAAAAGGTACGACCTAGGCATTTTGAAGTTGGTCAGTTGGTATTAAAGCGTATCCTTCCTCATTAAGTTGAAGCGAAAGGAAAGTTCTCACCAAATTGGCAAGGTCCCTTCATTATAAAAAAAGTGTTTCCCAATGGAGCCTTATATTTGACAGATATTGAAGGCAAAATAATAGAAATGGCTATCAATGCTGATGCAGTCAAAAGATATTATGTATGATATTTTATCCTTTGTTGATTCTATGGCGTGTTTAGTACTTGCATTTTTTAAGATTGATATGATGGAGGCATTCCATTCTGCTATCCAAACATTGTGTCATCCTTTGTTTACCCCGTTTGAGCTTAGTTTTATTTTTCTTTCATACCCTTCTTTTGGAATCAAAATAGAGTAAAAAATAAAATGTCAAGAAAAGAAGAATAAGAAAAAAAAAGAAAGATTAAGTATGAAAATAAAAGAGAAATAAGAGAAAAATCAAATCAAAACAAAGTACAGGCTGATGGAACTATGTGCGACCTGATTCTCCTCTCTTGGGAGTGAGATATGTAGGTTGCCCTATTCAGGGCTCGGTCTAACCAAATAAAGATTTAGAGTCACCCAGTCAACAAAAACTGAGGCATGAGTTAATGTGTTGTTTGAGTCGATTCCAAAAGTTGTAAGTTCCACCCCCACTTCAAGTGTTGTTCGAGCCTCTTGCCATCCTTTTCTAACCTTATCCAAAAAGCCAAGTTACAACCGAAGAAAGTCCTTCAGATAAATTTTTGATAATGTCTAGCATGAAATGGATATGATGATACATTATGGGGTAATACTCGTCTTCCTCAGCATAAGAAATCTAGAAAGAGATAAAAATGAGAGAGTCTTATTGGTGAAAACCCTCACGGGCATCGTAAGGTGACAGTGAGTCGAGAGAAATAAAATGAGAGAGTCTTACTGGTGAAAACCCTCACGGTCACCATAAGGAGATGGGGTGTCGAGAAAAATAAAAATGAGAGAGTCTTACTGGTGAAACCCTCATGGGCACCGTAAGGCGATGGGGAGTTCGAGAGAAAAGTAAAAAGGAAAGAAGTTTGTTGGCAAAAATCTTTTAAGATGTCGTCAATTTGAATGAGATATGTGAGTCCAATGGGTTTGAAGAAGCAACTCAGCGGCAATGGTACGAACTCAACGACAAATGGGAAGTTTGGATAGGAAGATCAGGCAGCTTAATCCAAAAATATATGTCATAGTCATTGGAGTTGGTTGCCATCATCAGATAGTTTTTTTTTTTTTATTAAAAAGAGGGACATTGCCCTTTTTCTTTCATTTACTCATCTATATTTCGTTCTTTTATGTCTTTTATTAAAAGAAAAGTCACCATCGTTTCTTAACATTTTTGAATCTATTCTGTGTCAAAACAAGCAAGAAAGAATTTCAAAACTTGCTACCAGTCTTCCTAATTGTGTGAGGAAAAGCTGAGACAGCACATGAGAGAAACATGATCATAATTCGAAGCAAGACAAAGGTAGTCTATCAACCAACAGGTTACTAGATTCATAGGAGTATCAGATGTCAAAAGGTGCATCTCATAGGCATGGTAAAATAGAAGCTCGGTATTTGAGTCAAAGTCATTTCCCTGAAAGCCAAGTGCTGCAAACAACCACTAAGTTTTCAACTAAATTTTTTTTATTTGATGAAACAGGAGAAAAGTTTTGTTCATTGAATTCAGCTGTCATTGGAAAACATATAAATGGGACTTTACTTTTGTTCAGGACCCTCCTGAAAAATGGAATTTCACTATCTGTTCAGGACCCTCCTAGAAAATGGGATTTTACTTTCTATTCAGGACCCTCCTAGAAAATGGAATTTTACTTTCTGTTCAGGACCCTCCTAAAAAATGGGATTTTACTATATGTTCAGGACCCTCCTGAAAAATGAGACTTTACTTTGTGTTCAGGACCCTCCTGAAAAATGGGTTTTAACTTTTGTTCAGGACCCTCCTGAAAAATGGAACTTTACTTTTGTTCAAGACCCTCCTGAAAAATGGGAATTTACTTTCTGTTCAGGACCCTCCTAAAAAATGGGATTTCACTTTCTGTTCAGGACCCTCCTGGAGAATGGAATTTTACTTTCTGTTCAGGACCCTCCTGAAAAATGGGATTTCACTTTCTATTCAGGACCCTCCTGAAAAATGGGATTTTACTTTATGTTTAGGACCCTCCTGAACAATGGGACTATACTTTCTGTTCAGGACCCTCCTGAAAAATGGGATTATACTTTTGTTCAGGACCCTCCTGAAAAATGGGACTTTACTTTTGTTAGGGCCCTCCTGAAAAATGGGAATTTACTTTCTGTTCGGGATCCTCTTGAAAAATAAGATTTCACTTTCTGTTTAAGACCCTCCTGGAAAATGGGATTTTACTTTCTGTTCAGGACCCTCCTGAAAAACTATATTTTACTTTCTGTTTCGGACCCTCCTGAAAAATGAGATTTTACTTTATGTTCAGGACCCTCCTGAAAAATAGGACTTTACTTTCTGTTCAGGACCCTCCTAAAAAATGGAATTTTACTTTTGGTTAGGACCCTCCAAAAAAATAGGAATTTACTTTCTGTTCAGGACCCTCCTGAAAAATGGGATTTTACTTTATGTTCAGAACCCTCCTGAAAAATGGGATTTCACTTCTTGTTCAGGGCCCTCCTGGATAATGGGATTTTACTTTCTGTTCAGGACCCTCCTAAAAAATGGGACTTTACTTTTGTTCAGGACCCTCCAAAAAAATGGAAATTTACTTTCTGTTCAGGACCCTCCTTAAAAATGGGAATTTACTTTCTGTTCAGGACCCTCCTGAAAAATGGGATTTTACTTTATCTTCAGGACCCTCCTAAAAAATGGAATTTTACTTTCTATTCAGGACCCTCCTGAAAAATGAGATTTTACTTTCTGTTCGGTTCCCTCCTGACAAATGGGACCACACTTTCAAAAATGAAATACTGCCTTATGATAATCTTTGTGTGGGATAGTTTTAGTTCTAGTTTTGATTTTGATTAATTTTCTTTCTAGTTTTTATTTTGGTTTCAGGAGCCCGCCTGAAGAACAGGGTGATGAAATTGACAGATTGAAAAATAGCAAGTCAGGAACCCGCCTAAAGAATAGTTTGAAGAAGTTGAAAGTCAAGCAATAAGGTGAAGAAAGTGAATGTCGGGAACTCGCCCGGAGGACAGAGTGATGAAATGTCAAGTCAGGAGCTCGCCTGAATAATAGGGTGATGAAACTCAAGTCAAGAATCCAAAGAAGCTACATAGCTAGGATTTTTGTAATTTCATTTATGTTTTAACTTGTAATTTTTATTTTTGATGTAATGACAGAGCCGCGGACCGTAACCTCAATGGAACCTCACTCGACTCTCTAACTCGGTATAGTCCTTCTCCTTCCAATCCTTTGAGATAACTGTCACTCGATTCCCTCATAACTTGGGTAGGTAGGATGTCCTAAGTCAAGACCTGGTTTCCCTCCTTCCTCATGCTCTGTGCTTTTGAATAAAGGTTAGGACAAAATTTTGTCTTGTTGTCTACTATTTTGTATGTAAACACCATGTCTTTATATCCAAAGGGGGCATGATGTAGACACATAATTTTGTCCTTACCCAAAAATATTTTAATCATTTTTTTTATTTTTATTTTTATGTTTATTTTTATTTTATCCACCTTACCATACTTTTGTTTAATTGATAATTTCTCCCCAAAAAAAAGAATTGAAAATAATTAAATACATAGCATCTTTGCCACCTCACTATGCCACCTCAACACCTCACTTTCCATTTTTCATTGGATACATGCAAAAGGTACACGCCCTACTCATTTTTCCACACTCCACCCCCATCTTTCCACATGCTACATTAACTTTTTCACATGCCACACGCTTATTCCCACAAGCCACCAATTATATGCTTCCACATAGGATAATAAATAAAGAAAAAGAAAAATCAAATAAAAAATACAAAAGAAAAATTCTAAAAGGGGAAAAGAGAGAGGCTCATTCTTTCATCATCAACTTCTCCACAATAACAACAATCACAAAATCATCTTCCTCACAAGAAGAACAAAAAAAAAATCAAGGGAGAGAAAAGAGAATCGCGCGAGAGAAAAAAAATTGAGAGAGAAACAGTACGTGAACAATGTCGGTTTTTGAGTTCGATTGGATTTACGGAGCTTCAGTTTTGGGTCTCAAATTTTTCAATACGGAGTTGGAGTTCATCATTGTTGAGGTCCTATTAGGAATTCTATAGTCCGGGCTTTCTTGATTTTATTATCAACGAAATCAATTCTTCAAAGGTCCATCTCTCAACTCTACTTTTTTATTATATCGAAGTTGGTTAATATCGTGATTTTGTGGTGTGGTTTTGAATATTTCGAGTAAAATGTTAATTGTTATTGTGGATATGAATGATTGGTATGCTTAAATGTTTGAATCTTCGTTGGTGTAGGTGTTGTTGGTTTTGGATTTTAAAAAGTGATTTGATAGTCGAACTGGTTTAATAATGTGGTTAAAAATGGATTTGGGGAATGGAATTGAGAAGTTGATAAAAAAGTTGAATTTAAATTAGCTTTGGTTTATTGTTGTTTTGTTTAATTCGTAATGAGCATGAATATTGTTGGAATGTGATAAAATTATGATATGTTGAAATGGATAGGCGAATATTGGTTCGGGTAGGCAAAAATTTAGAAATAAGTTTTCTTGTTGAATGTTTGAATGTGGAATTTGAGTTGAATGGTTTGGTTTTAGTTCTTGCATTTGGAAATGTATTCATTTAATTGGGGAATGCCCTGCGATCACTTGTATTTATTCGCCGGGGAATTCCCCGAAGTATTTTGTATTTGGAGGACGTCCGTGATAAAGGCCCGAGGCATCGGATAGCATGGGAGCGTAGTATAAAATTAGTGTAGGGTAGAATAGGATTTACATTTTCGCATTCTTTTTCTATTTTGGACTATATAATTGGACCGGACATTGTTTTGGATTTGTTTGTTTGATTGATCGTTTTATTTGTGTTTGGTGTGGTTTATACATTCATAGTGTTCAAATTAGCCGATAAACCCACCAAGCGACCGTGGTCGAACCACGGGATCGAGGGGTGCCTAACACCTTCCCCTCGGTCAAAAGAATTCCTTAGCCGGAATCTCTGTTCGAGGATCAGTTTTATAGAGTCAAAACCGTTATGCCAAGTGGGGACTCTGAGTTTTGAAACTAATGAATCCTTTTTGGAACAATTTTCATCTTTGGGCACTTTAATAATAAAGCCTTTTTCAAACTTAAAATCTAATATTTTTGGGAGTTAGAAAAAAGGGGTGTGACAAAAGGTATGGTGCTGCTGCGCCATACTGCTCTGTGACTGGGTATCCTGAGCTCTGGGTCCATGACTAGTCTGAAAACTCTGAGATTTTCTATCAATTGGGGGTCTGGGCTCTGGGGCGCTAGCTGCAGACTGTGCCTTGCCACAAAACTTCTTCTTTTGCCATTTCTTACCCCAATTACCGCTCTGCTGCTAACTGGGGTTCTGATCCGCTGTTCTGGCTCACTTCGCCTGCCTGTCCTTCTCTCTAGATTCGGCGATTTTCTTTTTATTCTCTTCTACGTGCTGAATGTGGACTGACAGCTTAGCAAAGTTCATATCCCTATTTAGCATCGCCCCTTGACATTCAAGCGCTAGATCATCTGAAAGGCCGGATGCAAATTTCCTCATCCAGGCTCTCATATTACCTGTCATTTCTAGTGCATAACGAGCCAGTTGGTTAAACTTCAGAGTGTACTCCTGGACACCCATCTTCCCCTGTTTAAGATTCATGAATTCCTCTGCTTTGGCTTCCCTCAACTCTAGAGGAAAGAATCAGTCAAGAAAAGCTTCCACAAACTCGCCCCAAACTGTGGGCTCAACACTCTCACCCTTCGCCTCTTCCCATTCATTATACCATTAGTTCGCTACATCTTTAAGCTGGTACGCTGCTAACTCAACCCCTTTCACCTGATCTACATGCATTACTCTGAAAATCTTCTCCATTTCATCTATGAACTCCTGGGGGTCCTCTTCTACCTTAGTGCCAGAAAATTTGAGCGGGTTCATTCTCATGAATTGGCCCACCCTAGTAGCCTCCGAAGTAGCAGATGCAGAACTAGTATCCTCCGACCTCTAAGTCTGTGCGGCTACCAGCTGTGCAAGCATGTGAATGGACTGTCTGAATTCTGCATTCGATATGTCCCTCTGAGAAGACTGGGGATGATTAACATTTGTTATTGGAGCTCGAGAAGGACTTGTCGGGACTGGTGGTACTCCCGGAGTAGGAACAGTTTCTGGAGTGTGCGCTCTATTATGGGCCCGCATCCCATGGGTGGGGTGGACTTCCTCATCCTGAGTATCCTAGTTGTTGGAACGACGAGGAGGCATGACTGTTTTCTAAAATACAATAGATCACTGATTAGGGGACAATTCTAATTCAGACTCTAAAGCATGAACTAAATCACAAAGAGGGGAAACACTTTCCTAAACGCCTAGTAGCCTTCTGCTTATAAGTGTGGCGCGCTGCACACACATAAAAAAGACTCTACCCGACGCGATTTCGCAGACACCTTGGGACCATGAACCATACTCTGATACCAAGTTTGTCATGACCGAAACCGAGGCCCTGACCGTGACGGGCATCCCGAACCAAGAAGGCCCAGACGCCCTTCTATGTCTGGTAATCATGCACAATATTCATACCGTAAAAGAAGATGCAGAAATACATAGTTAAATGGGAACATGGTCATAAATCTGATATGAATTTAGCAATGAAAAACGAAATCCAAAACTAACTGACAACATCTGCAAACCGTCTGCGAAATCTCTACTACATGATCACTACAAAAATCTGAAGACTGGGACAAGGCCCCCAGTAGACCAAAACCATATCTACTGATAATTGTCTGAAAGTAAACAGGCCTTCCAAAACATAGAAGGCTCACTAACTAGACACGACAACTCTGTCTGGTGAAATCTACTGCTTATCTGGACCCCTAGACTGAGCCTCAGAACCTAAGAGGTATGGGGAAGGGGGTCAATACAGATGTACTGGTACGCAAATTAATCCAAAATAAAGCTTGTATATAAATAAAATAGTTGGAGAGCAATTTGTCAAAATATCATGCATGAAATAGTTCTTAAACACATGGGCACTTTCTGAAAATCATAAATCATTCTTGTCAATGCAATGTCGGATCTTTGAATTACTTCTGAGCTAGGTGGCACTCCCTTACAGTTCTGATATTCCACGGGCAGTATGGAATCCGCCATTGACTCGGCGGGGAAGCCCCCAACCCAAGTGTGCCGCAAGGGTTGGAGTTTCTGATTCTGATACGTCACACGGCACTAGGCCAGCATAATATAATATATCCAGATCAGCAAATCACGGTTTCGAGCAACGAGTTATCTAAACTAGTGCCTTCTTCGGGGAACCACCTAATATCTCTTTATGCCCAATTTTATCCTGTTCTGAATCATGCATTATTCTAGTTTCAACATCTGAAAATTCTGACTTCAAACATGCATTCTATTCTATTCTGAATTACCATGGCATAATCTGAATTGGTGTCGTCACACCAAGACTTGAAAGTCCTCTTTTCTAAGCCATAATGTATCATGCATAATTCTTTCATTAAAACACAGTTCAGACCACCCAAACATGCAAACAATATAAAAGATTTCATGTTCCGAAAACACAAGTCAAAACTATGCTGAGATTATTCAAACATATGGTGGTCAGGTGTTCTTTTGGAAAACCATGCTACTCTTTGTTATATGCATATTCAACATTTATCAACATTCATAACCCTTTTTTTTAATTTCGAAATCATATTCAAGTCATAGCATAAATCAAGGCATTTCATATCATGCTTTTAAGATGCAATTTAGAACAATTCATATCATATGGAAGATGAAAAAAAACATAACAAGAGAGGGGTTCATTATAATTCATGCTCTCAATTAAATATTCATCCTTAAACATATCCATACACACACACACACACACACACACACACACACACACACACACATATATATATATATATATATATATATATAATTTTTCAATCAATTTTGGGGGAAGGTCTAAAGACCAAAACAATACCGTCAAAACTTCTAAAATATGATTATATTCATAAATCCAAAACCCTTTTTTTAAAACATGATTTCTATACCCATGAGATTTTTAGGAAAACCCCACGTACCTTAGGTTCCTTAGTGTGGAGAAGAGAAACCGAATCTTGATTTAATTCTAGAAAATCCTTGGACTGAAAGGATTGGATTCTTGATTCTTTGGAAATGGAGGAGGGTTTCTTGAGAGAAATTTTGAGAAGATGGGCAAAGAATGCCCTTTTGGATGCTATAAATCATCCTTTGGACGTTTGGGGTTGAGGGAAAAGGACCAAAGTGTCCCTTGACCCTTAAGGATCTAAAATAGCGTGGGAATTTCCATCATGTCGTGAACCCCAGTCGGTTTAAGTAGCCCTCGCGATGCGACCCCTATTTGGGTCAAGCAGACCTCGTGTCGCGGGGCTATCGCGACCCCTCACTGCCTCACATAGCATAACTTTTCACTCGGTTATCAGAATTTGGCAAAATTGATACCGTTGGAAAGCTAATTCAAAGATTTCATTTGATATATAGTAGGCCCTCTAATTCGTTATATACAGCGAGATATGATCGATTGAATTGATCCATATTTTGACGCTCACTAAAACTTGAACAATAGGAAAGCTTCCAACTCATCCTTGAGTTAAGGGACCCCTATGATCTCAGTTTATGCTCAACTAGATTCACACACTACATAATTCATTAACACACTATATTTACATCGGATTTATGGTTTTTGGAACATCTACGAGTAGAAATGATGGTTTACATTCTAGCCCGAAATTCGGGTTGTTACATATATCCTCCACAACTATAAATACAATACACCAGCCTTACTATAGTCAATTGAATAATATCAAATAAACAGAGCAGTGGAGAACTAAAACAAAGTTGTAATAACATTGGACAACCTAGTGCACTAAAGCTCCCGCTATGCGCGAGGTTTAGAGAAGGGTCGAACAACAGTTTGATATAACATAATATGAAATATAAGTTCCAAAAGATGATATATTGTACTATTGATTTTCCAGTATGTTGAATATGTATACATAATTCGAGTTAAAAGCAACAATGAATCAACATACCTCAAGAACTCATACTAAATTCACGTTGGAGTATAATTTAAAAGTAATTTTTAGGTACAAGGCAAAGCTCATTTTTCTTGTGCATGGTAGTTCTTGGAGGAATTTTATATCCTTCTAGTGTGGATTTTTCCATTGATTCTCTTGGTATTAGAAGTGGACTTGGCGGATATAATCTAAATGTCTCTTTTATCACGGCTTTGAAGTAGGACATATTTCGGATATCATCTTCATTCACAGTGCCTTTGTCCCCAATTGTTTCTCTGATTTCATTCATGACTTTTGGATTCTTTATCAACGTTGTCATTGCCCATACTATTGCAGCTGCGCTAGGGTCTGATCCAGCAACGAACACATTCTACAAATTAAAAAAATGACATGGAAGAAGATAAACATGGTCAACTCATGATAACGGGCACATTTGTGCTACATATTAGATGTTGCAAAATCAATCAATCTTACAGTACTCTACCTGATTAAGTTTCAATGAGTTAAGCGAAATTTGGATGGGTTGGATCAATAATCCATGTTGACCCACCCATATTTGATCTAACTCATTCATTTTTTATCTATATATGCATCTAGATGTACACATGTATGCATATAATTATATGTGTATGTATATATGTGTACGCGAGATGTATGTAGAAGTAGATAGGTTCAAGACAAGGAAAATTACCATGAGAATTCCTTTGATATCATCCAAAGTGAGATCAATTGGAGTGGATTGCTCTTTCCTCAATTGAAGCAAAAGATCAAGAATATCTCCTTCCATAGATTTTGGCCTATTCATAAAACTCATCTAAATCCTTGAAGATTTTCTCAAGTCGAACTTTTAATCCAGTAAGTTTATCAATCCAACTTAATAAGGGCAAACAATCAGACACAAAAAAGCTAGTGGTCATGGCTTGAGCTTCGGGTAAAAGATAATCAAATCTCTTCCTTTCATGTCCTTCTTCATCAAACCTAACACCAAAAGCAACTCTACAAATAATTGTACTAGTAAGCGAAATCATTAAATTGCTCAAATTGGTGAGTTGAGAATTAGCAGCTTGTTGAGATATTTTCTTAATCATTTTTGAGACTTCATCCTCACGAATTGGACAAAAAGATTGCACTTTCTTGAGATTAAATAGGTGAAGAACACATTTTTCTCACTTCCCTCCAACGGTCATTGTAAGGTGCAAATCCGATATCATGACCATTGTAAGACAATTTTTGTTGGCCAAGAAGAGAAGGTCTACTACAAAATACTAAATCTTGTGTTTCAATACTTCTTTTGCTATTTTTGCTGAAGAAACTACAATCACTGGAGTTGAACCAAGTTTCAATGAGAAGATTTTTCCATATTTCTTGGAAAGTTTCCAAAAATATATATGAGGGTTTAAATTATCTAATTGATGCAAATTTCCAATGAATGGAAGGTCTATAGGACCTGGTGGCAAATTGTTTTTGGCACTCTTTTTGGGTTTAGAGAGAAGAAAAATAAGAATGATAGAAGGGCTACAAAGAGGAGAAAGAACAACATTTTGTTGTTTAATGGCTAAATTCATTTCATATGTGATATATATCTTGTTCTGTAGAGTACAACAAGAAGAAATGTTAGGTATAACTTTTAAGGCAAAAGAACATTGCATTTATAACTCACATACCCATGACCACACTATTAGAAAAAAAGGAATTAGAGACGGACACAATTTTGTAGCTAAACAAGAAAAATTATATGCTTATTACATTTAGCTATGGATTACCGATGGATTATAGAAAATTCAATTAGCTAGGAGCATTTCAGCGACATATATATTAGCGGGGGATTACCGACAAATTCCGTTGCTAATCCATGTTCTCTTATACTTATAGTGCCAAATCTGTTGGCATTTGTCTCGACTTTCTTACCATAATTGGATTTCCTTTTAGGTACCATAATCGGGTTTCCCTTTTGGAAAAGGAAAACATATACAAAAAATCATCTTAATCGGGTTTAAATCCGGAACACACATAGCAATGGAGAGCCTTAAAATCAACTTAAATGTCAATGCACTCATGCAACTTTTTATTTTAGTGGGTGTTTTAATATTATTTATACCTATTTTTATATATTTCTTATGTAATTATACCTATTTCTCATCGAGTTTAATGGGTGCCGGAGCACCCCAAAAGTATGCGTAGGTCCGCCTTCGAGAGACCTCCTTTTAGTATTCATTTAATTAAGGATTTACATTATCAGTTCAATATATATAACATATTATAGTCAGTCGTCTGTCTTATTTTTGAAGTATATGATTCCTCTTGATATGTATAATTTAAGTTGCTTAAATTCTTCAAAAATATTAGTGCATTCATCTCGAATCCTTTGAGAATACACTACTTTTAAAGGATCCGACATGCATTCAATGAAATTTTCAAAGAGACTGAACAATATTGTGTATAATTACTTTATGCACCCAAAAATGTGTAATTACTATATGTTGGGTAAACTATAGTATAAGTCTTTTATATTATCATTAAACAAAAGTTATTTAAAAAAAAAGGAAAAGTTTAACCCAAGCTCCATTATTTTATTTATAGAGGACATTTCAAGTTACTAATATTATTATGTGCATTTGAACAACAAAATGATTCTCTTTCTACTTTTTCTTGCCCTTTCTGCTTTTCTTAATTTTCTTCTTTTTAATGCAAAAAAGAATGGAAAAAACAATCTTCCACCAGGTCCTATAGGGCTCCCATTCATTGGAAATTTGCATCAGCTTGATAGTTTAACCCCTCATCTCTATTTTTGGAAACTTTCCTAAAAATATGGAAAAATATTCTCATTGAAATTTGGTTCTTCTACTATGATTGTAGTTTCTTCAGCAAAATTAGCAAAAGAAGTATTGAAGACACAAGATTTAGTGTTTTGTAGTAGACCTTCTCTTCTTGGGCAGCAAAAATTGTCTTACAATGGTCATGATATTGCCTTTTCACCTTATAATGACTATTGGAGAGAAATGAGAAAAATTTGTGTGCTTCAACTATTTAGTCTTAAGAAAGTGCAATCATTTAGGCCAATTCGTGAAGATGAGGTCTCGAGAATGATTAAGAAAATATCTCAACAAGATGCTTCTTCTCAAGTTACAAATTTGAGCAATATAATGATTTCTCTAACAAGTACAATTATTTGTAGAGTTGCTTTTGGTGTTAGGTTTGACGAAGAAGCACATGAAAGGAAGAGATTTGATTATCTCTTGGCGGAAGCTCAAGCTATGATGGCTAGCTTTTTTGTGTCTGATTTTTTTTCTTCTCTAAGTTGGATTGATAAACTTACTGGATTGACAGGTAGGCTCGAAAGGAATTTCAAGGATTTGGATGGGTTTTATGAAGAACTCATTGAGCAACATCACAATCCCAATAAACCAAAATTCATGGAAGGAGATATTGTTGATCTGTTGCTTCAATTGAAGAAAGAGAAATCAACACCAATTGATCTCACTTTGGAGGATGTATGTAGAGGTGGTAAATGGGATGGTTGGATCAAACATTAGTAGACCAATATGGGTTATAATCTAACCCGTTCAATTTTTTTTGAGATAAAATGAGTTGAGTTAAGATAAGACAAGTAATGGATCATAATTCAATACATACAACATAATTGTTTTAACCCAATATATAATTTAACACTAGAGGCTATAGTGGAATACATTGAAAAAATTACAAAGATCTTTTAAAAGTCAATTCGAACATACGTCCCTTAAAGAACTTCGTAATATAGATATTTTTGAAGTGTTCTGAAATTGAAAAAACCACAGTAATGAAGATTCAGAATATTACATATTGATTGACAACAGATTCAATAACGAGTTAAAAAGAATGATTCCTGGGGATCCTTCCTACATGTTATTTCGAACTTAACATGTTAACCTGTTTAAACTAATTAGTCGGGAGTATTGCTAAAAGATAGAATATTTTTGCCACCTCTAATATGTAGCACGAATATGTCTATGATTTTTTATCTCAGTTAATTTTTGTGTAGAATGTGTTAGTTGCTGGATCAGACACTAGTGCAGCTGTAGTAGTATGGGCAATGACAGCACTGGTGAATAATCCAAAAGCAATGAAAAAAGTCAAAGAAGAAATCAGAAACCTAATTGGGAACAAAGGCGTTGTGAATGAATGATATTCAAAATATGTCTTATCTCAAAGCAGTGATAAAAGAGACATTTCGATTATATCCACCAGATCCACTTCTAATACTTAGAGAATCAATGAAGAAGTCAAGACTTGAAGGGTATGAAATTCAGCTAGGAACTTTAGTTCATGTTAACGCTTGGGCAATCGCAAGAGATACTGAAATATGGAAAAATCCAACAGAATTTATACCTGAGCGATTCTTGAATAGCGATATCGATTTCAAGAGAGAAGACTATGAGCGAATTCCTTTTGGAGCAGGAAGAAGAGGATGCCCGGGGATTACACTTGGAATTGTAGCCATAGAACTTGCATTATCAAATCTTCTTTATCTATTTGATTGGGAATTACCTTATGGATTGAAAAAAGAGGACATTGACACAGATGTTAGGCATGGAATCACCATGCATAAGAAAAATGAGCTTTGTCTTATCCCTAAAAATTATTTCTAAATTACTCTCGATCCAGTGTGAATTTAGGGCGAGTTCTTTGCTAAATTCATTAATTCTTTCAACTTGTATTATGTACATATTGTAAATATTAGTATGAAATCAATATAATAAAATAATCCTCATGCTAATCCTAGGGATAACTTTAAATCTTTGAATCAATATAACAAAATCACGCTTAGTGTAATTTACATTTCTTCTTGTTAATTACTGTAATTTTATATTGCATTCATAATCCATTTTTAATTCGTATTGGAGATTTCTTACCTAATAAGCATAATACACTTTAAAACACTTATCTATATTGCATATATAATTCACTTTTAATGCATAGTGCACAGTTGTTATAAATGATTATAATAAACAAAAGGTATTGCTATAGATGGTAAATATTTTCTAAATATATGATATCTATATAATTTTTCCTTAAAAATAACCACCAAAATAGGAACCAAAAACATATACATAGCATTGCTAATCAAGTAATGGTACCCAAGTTTCACATATTCAAGCTTAATTCATTGAATAAAATAAGAAGATTGTTAAATTAAGATTGACTCTCCGAACTTAAGAAAGAGAAATTGAGAAATATTGTTTGAATTTTCTTGATAAAATAGGAGACACTCAAGCGAAAATACTTGATTTTCGAATGAAATAAAAGATACCAAGTGACAAGAATTAATTTTTTTTAAGATTAAATAAGAGATACTCGGATAAAATAATTGATTTTAGATGAAATAAGAGATGCCAAAGTGAGAAAAGTAGATGATTTGAGATAACCTAATGAAAAAAATTTAATTTTTAGATGAAATAAGACATATTCAAGTGTGAAAATTTGATTTATTATGGTACTTTGTTAATTTAAGTTCTCCGTTTAATTTATTTTAGACTTATTTTGTTAGTAGTTTTAATATTTTGAAGTTCGTTGTGTTTTATTCTTTAGTTATCAACGTAATTTATTATTATTATTTTTTTGGTGGTGTGGGGGAGTTTAGCAAGATACAAACCTATCAAATACATGAAATTAAATATTTTTTTCCTCCATATGAAACTAAATATAAAGACGTATTAAAAAAGCAAATTAAAGTAATTAATGAGATGAATATTGTTTGTTAAGCCTTTAGGTGAGGGTGAAGCCACGTATATGCAGAGAATAATTAATGTGGCTAAGAGAATTACAAGCTAATCAAAATTTAAAATCAAGTGAACTTAAAATAAATCTTTAGGATAGTTATAGTGTAAAATTCTCTATAGATCAAAAAAGTTAGGTTACTATAAATAGTATATGGGTACGTCTAATGACTAACCAAATTTAGGTCTTTTTAGGGCATGTGGGTGGATATACTATCTAGAGAAGCAAGCAATACTTCGTCTACATGCATGCTTACTCATGAAGGTAGTTTAGTAATTCCATATGCGTACGTGGATATCTTCCAAAAACTTGCACATGTGTATATGACTTTTCTTCATTGCGGGCCCCACTTGATACTCTACTCTGCAATTGTAAGCTTCTTGAAGTACTTTCAACGTTTCTAGATACTTGTCATGCTGATTCAAAATAAATATTTATAGTAGGTGTTGAACCCCCTTCGGCTAGGTTTTCTTCAAATATTGAACCTCCTGAGTTGAAATCCTGGTTCCGCCTTTGGATAGGAGAGTGTTTCGGTCCCCTTTTTAGGCTCTACATGGAGCAAATCTAGATTTGGTACTAAATTTCAAATATCATATTTTTTTTGGAAGGTCATGCAACACATAAAATGGTAGAGCTTGCAACTTTCTTATATAACAAATTTGTGAAAGTTAAAAGGAAGAGAGTGAGAGAGATCAATAGCATAATGGATTACCATACACTTGTGATGGGATCAATTTTTGCCTTGATCAGTTTTCTTTATATTCTAACAAAAATATGCAGCACAGGCAGCAAAAATCTTCCACCAGGGCCATCACCGTGGCCAATTATTGGAAGCCTTCACTTGTTAGGTGCAAAACCTCATGTATCACTTGCCAATCTTGCAAATATTTATGGTCCAACCATGAGTTTAAAACTAGGACAAATAACAACAGTTGTCATTTCTTCGTCAGCCATGGCGAAACAAGTCCTTCAAAAACAAGACTTAGCCTTTTCAACTAGATTTTTCCCTGACGCTCTTCAAGCACACAACTATTGCAAATTTTCTGTGTCATGGCTTCCTGTTTGTCCTCAATGGCGAACAATTAGGAAAATATTGAACGAAAATATTGTGTCGTCCAATAGGCTTGATGCAAATCAACATCTAAGGTCTCAAAAGGTGAAAGAATTGCTTGCTTATTGTGCAAACTGTTGTGAAGAAGCTAAAGTTGTGGATATAGGTCAAGTTGCTTTCAAGACTAATCTCAAATTTGTTGTCAAACATCCTTTTCTCCAAGGATTTGGCTGACCCTCTTTCGGATTCAAAGGTAGAGTTAAAGAATGCGATTGTTTCACTTAATTTTTCTGTATTGAATGATACATTGATATACTACAATGTTGACATAACTGTTTATGACTCTTTTCAAAATTTAAGGTTGAGTTGAAGGATGTGATCTGGGGCATTGTAAATGAGGCCGGGAAGATCAACCTAGTGGATGTTTTCCCCATACTTGAAAATATCGATCCTCAAAGAATAAGGTACCACACAAGCATCCATTTTGCTAAGTTGTTTAAACTTTTTGGTGATTTGATCAATGAGCGGTTGAAGGAAAAGAAAAAAGAACCATAGTGAAAAGAGTGACCTTTTGGAAGCATTTCTCAACCACAGTGCAGAAAATCCTAAAGAGATGGATGAGAATTACATAAAATCCACATTCCTGCAGGTTCATGCTCTACTCTTTATCCTTTAAATTTGGCATACTACATAAATGTATCCTTTAACTTGGGTTCAGCTAGCGACAAAGAGGAGATGGCATAGCTCGCAAAGGATAAGCTTTGGTTAAGGTGGTACCAAATTTCTCCTCCATGTCTAATTCTTTTGGCCCAATGTTTGTCTCAAATGTCCAATTGAAATAGTTCAATAGTGAGCCCAATATTACTGGAACCATTCTAAATACCAAGGGCGAACCAGGACATATTCTTCGACCAACGACAAATGGAATCAACTCAAAAGTCTTGCGCTTTATGGCATTCTTTGCATTAATCATTCAAATAGATCTCCATACACATTTGCAACTTCTTAATGTGTAATGTTTCGTCTTAGAACAAGTCAACAGTTTGCAAGACACCTCGAAATTGAGACACAACATTTTCATCTTAAGAATAAAATTTTCACAAATAATATTATCCTTAAAACTTTATAAGAATGACATTCCTTTCATTTTTCAAAGTTCAGATCATGAAGTCTATCTATGATACAAATTCTCTAACAAATTATACTAATATATCCCCCACAACTACAAAAACAATACACCTGCCTTGATAAGATTAATTGAATAATATCAAATGAACAGAGCAGTGAAGAACCAAAAGAAAGTTCTAATAAACCAAAAGAGGAGGAGGGTGAAATCAATTTGATATAACATAGGACAGTCCGGTGCACTAGAACTCCCACTATGGGTGAGGTTCGGGGAAGAGTCGAACAACAGTTTGATATAACATAAATCTGAAATATAAGTTCCGAAGGATGATATATTATACTATTGATTTTCAGTATGATGAATATGTATACATAATTCGAGTTGAAAGAAACAATAAATTCAACATATCTCAAGAACTTGCAGTAAATTCACATTTAAAGTAATTTTTAGGTACAAGGCAAAGCTCATTTTTCTTATGCATGGTAGTTCCAGGCCTAACATCTGTATCAATATCCTCTTTTTTCAACCCACTAGCTAATTTCCAATCAAATGCATAAAGAAGATTTGACAATGAAAGTTCCATCACTGCAACTCCAAGTGTCATCCCCGGGCATTGTCTTCTTCCTTCTCCAAATGGAATTAGCTCATAGTTTTGTCCCTTGAAATCAATATCACTATTCAAAAATCTCTCAGGTATAACTTCTTCTGGATTTTCCCATATTTCAGGATCCCTTGCAATTGCCCATGAGTTAACATGAATTATAGTTCTTGGCGGAATTTTATACCCTTCTAGTGTGGATTTTTCCATTGATTCTCTTGGAATTAGAAGTGGACTTGGCGGATATAATCTAAATGACACTTTTATCACGGCTTTGAAGTAGGACATATTTCGGATATCATCTTCATTCACAGTACCTTTGTCCCCAATTGTTTCTCTGATTTCATTTTGGACTTTCTTCATGACTTTTGGATTCTTTATCAAAGCTGTCATTGCCCATACTATTGCAGCTGCGCGAGGGTCTGATCCAGCAACGAACACATTCTACAAATTAAAATAATGACATGGAAGAAGATAAACATGGTCAACTCGTGATAACGGGCACATTTGTGCTACATATTAGATGTGGCAAAATCAATCAATCTTACAGTACTCTACCTGATTAAGTTTCAATGAGTTAAGCGAAATTTGGATGGGTTGGATCAATAATCCATGTCGACCCACCCATATTTGATCTAACTCATTCATTTTTTATCTATATAATTTAGGGGTGTCTAACGGGCCGGGCCGGGCCAATCCGGAACCGGCCCTCCCATTTTACCCGGGTTTCGGGCCGGTTCCGGGCCGGGTTTGGCGTTAACCGGGCCGGGCCGGGCCGGGCCAAACAGTAAAAAAAATTAAAACCCACCCGGACCCGGCCCACTAAACCCAATCCGGTCAAACCCACCAAGACCCGATCAAACCCGGTTAAAAACCGGTCAAACCCGTTTAAAAAATAAATAAAAAATCCAATATACACTATATACACTCCAATATACAATATATATTTTAAAAAAAATATATAAAGTATAAACAATTACACATATATACGTACCATTCAATATATAATTATATATGACTATACGTACTACTTTAAATAAAACATTTGCTATAATAGTATAATATATATATATATACACTACAATATATATATATATACTAATTTATAAAACATATACACATGTATACGTTAAATATATACTACTTTAGAAGATATATACACATATATATGCACCATTCAATATATATGTACTACTTTAAATAAAATATATACTACAATATAGTGATATACATATATATATATATACAATAATATGTATATATATATAGTTACATACTAATTTATAAAACATATACACTTGTATACTTTAAAGATATACGTCTATAGAAGATATATACACATATATACGCACCATTCAATATATATGTACTACTTTAAAAAAAGTATATACTACAATATATATACTAATTTATAAAACATAAAGTAATGTATACGTTAAATATACACGTCTATAGAAGATCTATTCACATATATACACTCTATTCTATGTATATGTAATACTTTAAATGAGATATATGCAATATATATACATTACAATATATATTTGTATAGTTATATACTAATTTATAAAATATATACACATGTATACGTTAAATATACACGTCTATAGAAGATCCATTCACATATATACACTCTATTCTATGTATATGTAATACTTTAAATGAAATATACTATAATGTATATACATTACAATATATATTTGTATAGTTATATACTAATTTATAAAACATATACACATGTATACATAAAATATACACTTCTATAGAAGATATATACACGTGTATACGCACCATTAAATGTATATATACTACTACTTATAAAATATACTACATTATATATACATTACAATATGTATAGATATACTTATATACTAATTTATAAAACATATACACATGTATACGTTAAATATACACTTCTATAGAAGATATATGCACAAATATTCAAAATTTATTCAAAAAAAAATAAAAAACAACGACTAAGGACTGAATGAATTTGGGGAATTTTATTGATTGCAAAATGATCCAAAATTTATAATTTACATGAATGAAAAATCTATAAATTATGCATCATTTTTTCCAACTCATTCATGTTAATATTAATGGGAACTTGCATAGGATAATCAAAGTCAACGGGGGCAAAACCATGCATTGGACTTGATTCTGCTGAGTTCTCCCGTGAAGTCATAATTTCTTCTAGTTTCAGCTCGTCGCTCGGCTCCGGTTCCATTCCTTGGTTTCTTCTTTCCGCTCTAATCCAATCTCTGAGGCAAACTAGAACATTCATTGCATTTGCTTCCCAATGAGTGTCGGTTGTCTCCAAGCTGTTGTCGTCCCTGACTGAAGGTGCTCTCTGATGCAACGGTTGACATTGGAACATTCAAGATATCTCTAGCTAATCTTGAAAGCACAGGATATTGTGATTCATTATTCCTCCACCAATCCAGCGTGTTGATCCGTCGTCTGCGATCCTCTGGTGTCGTCCGAAGATAATATTTCAGCTCTTCCCGATAAGTTGATGTGTAAGTTCTCTCATCAATACTGTTCCAACAATTTAAATCATAAAACGAATCAGAAAAACCACTATGTGCCGGCCTTTTAGAAGATGATGGCTCCTCGGGAGGATGAGGAGTGACAGTTGGAGTGATATTTGTAGGTACGGCTGAATCAAATAAATCAGCATAGTGATTATATAATTTTTCTATATAATCTTTTGCATCAGCCGTAGCCGTCCACAAATCAGGTTGTACTTGTTCAGAATCATGGTTAGTATTTATTTCTAAGTTAGTATAAATAAGAGTACTAAAGTGACACATATTATTATATTTCATGCACGGATTTAGCATAGCACCAACCAAGTAAATAGGGGGAATCGGGAAAAAATATTTTTTAAATTTTGTAAACATGGCGCCAACAGCTTCTTTATAACCTTCTTTATTTTTATATTGTTGGAGCAAACCAGAAATATCGGCTATATATGCCAAAATATTACAAACAGTAGGATAGTAAGCACCGGAAAATTCAACCGTAGCTACATAAAATTTTTCTAAAAACATAACAAGATCATTAATTACAACCCAATCAGAATTATGTAGCATGCAATCAGCAGAATCAGCAAATGAACCGCAATGTTGGTTAAAAGCTAGTGTAATAGGAATTCTATATTTATAACAAGTTTTTAAAAATTCATACGTAGAATTCCATCTAGTATCAATTTCCTCAGGCATCAAAATCGGTGTAAGTCCATTTTCTTGACATTTAACTTTAAATTCTCTAATTCTCGATCTACGATTATTTCCTTGAATAAAACCAACGGCAAGACGAATTTTTTCAATATAAAGCTCAAAAAGCTCAAGACCATCTTTTACAATTAAATTATATATATGACATGCACACTTAATATGAAAAATTTCAGGCAAGGACGGAGATAGCGTAGATTTTATTTTTGTTATAGCAGTCTTGTTGTTAGAAGCATTATCAAAAGCAATACATAAAATTTTATTTTCTATACCATAGTATCCGGCAATTTTAACAATAGAATCAGCAATAAATTGTCCAGTATGTTTACGATCTTCATCATATAAAAAAGCAAGAATACGTTTTTGCATCACGAAATTACTATCCATCCAATGACAAGTAACGGTTAAATAATCATTTTTATTTACAGCACGACCAAGATCAGAAGTTAGGGACAATCTACATTGAATATTTTTTAACAATGTTGATAAATAAAAATAATATTGTGAATGGAGTCTAAAAATATCAGACCGACAAGTAGTTCTAGGAATACCATTAAACATAGGATTATAAATTACTTGTATATAACGAATAAAAGCATCAGAAGAAGAAAAACTAAAAGGCAAACAACCCACAGCTACCATTTTAGCTATTTCTTCCCTGTCCCTCAATTTATTATACTTTTTCGCTACTTGACCGGTTGTTGGGTCCATTCTAGTTTGCGTTGACCCACCAACATCCCCACCCCCTTTTGCAATATTTAACTCTCTTTTGTGATCTTCATCTCTATGTCTCATTAACGTACCCGTACCCCCTTGCTTGCCTCCACTTCTATGCTTATATATTTGTTGACAAATATTGCACTGCACCTCAATATCTGATATACGTTCAAAAAATTGCCATGCAATACTAGTTCTTTTACGAGGTTTTGGGGCACTGGGAGGACGGGAAGGGAGATTAATTGATTCAGATCTAACGTTAGCATCTCCTACTGCGGGTGTTTCAGCAATATTTTCATTATCTTCGTCTAAATTAACTGCATCTACTTCATTTTCTTCTTCTATACCATAATTTTTCTGAGCTTCTACATAATCCATATCGTGAGCACCTACACCTATTTCTTCCTCAAAAGGTGTACCAAGCGGTACCGGAGGCGAAGACATACGGGTATATCTATTACTTGAACTACCTCTACCGCTAGTAATTCGCTTTTTACTACCACTACCGCTTCCGGGACAAAAAATTTTAACACCTTTAGCAGCGAGGTTTTTTAATTTATCCATAATATAAATTAAATTAAACTAAAAATATTCAAAATACACAAATATAATAAAATTAAATATTAAACAATTAATACAATAAATAAAAATTAAACGTAAGAGATGGAACGACAATACCAAATTTTGGAAGTATCCGAAGATTGCGACTTTAGAAACTTCCGCTCGTACTTTGTAAACGAAAATTAAAAAATTAAAGTGAACACTTTAAGAAATTAAATATATTGAATATTAGAGAATTGAGAATTGAGATTTGAGAGAGAATGAGATTTGAGAGAGTGAAAAATTGTGTGAAAAATGATTTGAAGTTTTAGGGTATTTATAGATTTTTTTTAGGGATTAAAAAATATTTTTTAAAGTTTTTTTTTTTTTTTTTAATTAAATGGGCCCAAACTAGCCGTTTGGACCCAAAAATGGCTATATAGCCGTTGGGCCAACGGCTAGTTGGCCCAATTTTTTTTTTTTTTTTTTTTATATTCTGGGCCGGGCCGGTTAACCGGCGGGCCTGGACCGGGCTTGGTCCGGGCCGGGTTAACCGGGCCCATTTTAACAAAAAAAACCGGCCCGGGACCCGGAACCCTTAAGCCCTAGGGCTTACCGGGCCGGGTCAAACCGGGCCGGGTTAGCTAATAGGGCCGGGCCGGGTCAGCCCGGCCCGTTTGAAACCCTTACTATATATGCATCTAGATGTACACATGTATGCATATAATTGTATGTGTATGTATATATGTGTACGCGAGATGTATGTAGAAGTACAACAAGAAGAAATGTTGGGTATGACTTTTAAGGCAAAAGGACATTGCATTTATAACTCACATATCCATGACCACACTATTAGAAAAAATGGAATTAGAGACGGACGCAATTTTATAGTTAAACAATAAAAATTATATGCTTATTTTATTTAGCTATGGATTACCGATGGATTATAGAAAATTCAATTAGCTAGGAGCATTTCAGTGACATATATATTAGCTGGGGATTACCGACAAATTCCGTTGCTAATCCATGTTCTCTTATACTTATAGTGCCACATCTGTTGGCGTTTGTCCCGACTTTCTTACCATAATTGAATTTCCTTTTAGGTACCATATGTAGACACCTAATTTTGTCCCTCCCGAAAACCCAAGTTATCTATTTTTACCCTCGCTTACCATGTATCTTACCCCGTGTAATTATCTCTCCACAAAATGACAAAAAATCAAAACCAACTCAAAAAACAAATTTTATCTTATTTTATCTCAACCTACCCAATCAAAATTAACCACACCTAACCCCTACCCCTACCCCTACCCCTACCCGACCTACCTCACCACCCCATACCCCACCCCACCTCACGTCACATGGAACCTTTCCTCACTACTAACAGAATGTAGCATAATAACAATATATACACATGATAATAACTTAAGGGGGCCCACCACAAAAAGAAGAGAAATTCTTTTTTGGGCTATTTATATGCATACTGCATTCCAAAGAAAAAGGGGGGCTCGAATCATCTTCTCCATTCATACTCACAGACCCCTCACCAACGTTTTTCCATTCACCATACTCGACCCAGGTACGACCCTTCATCTCCACAACGCACACTCCTCTAACAGACCTCACACCAAAAACACCCACGTAATCCGTTTTTCGGCGCTGTCTGAGCCTTTTTCGAAACTCCTGCGAAACAGCAACCAAATCAGTTCCCTCCCATCGTTTCTCGTTCCCTCCGGTCAAATTTCGCTCAAATTTTCTAATGTTGTTAGCTTCTGTGAGTTCCGAGCTTTTTTGGGATTAATTGGTTATAGAGTTATTTGTTCAAGTTTGGTTCGTTGGGTTAGAGATTCGAGTTGCGGGTTCGTGTATCGAGGCTGGGTTCGTTGTTTGAGGTTCGTTCGCGGGTTTCATCTCTTCATCGGTTAATACTAAATTCTGGAATCTTCGAATTCGAATTGAGGTCCAATTTTATTCCTCCTCTTCTTTATTTTGTCGCTTGTCATGTTCGATGCTTTGAATTGAATTCAGTGGGTTAATTGATATGTGATAATGCGAATTATTATTTGTTGTGATTCGGTGTTTGATTTCCTTGATTATGGATTGATTATGGGTTGCGCGTTGAAATAATATCTCATTAAAAATTAAAATTGGTTGGTTGGGGTGGAATTGAAGAATTAACAAAAAAGGATAGATTCGGTTTAATTTTGATTTATTGTTGGCATGAATCATGATAAGTTTACGATGGGTTGAAACGGATAGGTAATATAGGTTCGGGTAGGCAAATTTTAGAACTTGTTATTTTGGTCGAATGTTAGAATGTGTATGAATGCTTCCTACTAGTTTTATCGTGATTTAATTCAAAATGTATTCATTAGGCCGGGGAATGCCCCGAGGGATTTGTATTGATTTATCCGGGGAATGCCCCGAAGTATCATGTACTTGAAGACGGTAAACGATCAAGGCCCAGAACGTCGGGGAAAGCAATGGAGCGTAGTTAGAATTAGCCTAGAATAGAGTAGGTTTATATTTCCGTATTTTTTTTATTTTTATTTTTATTTTTATTTTCATTTCGAAACTGTATAATTGGACTGAACATTAAATTTTTAATTGTTTTATTTTGTTTGTTTGTTTGATTGTTTTACGTGTTTTGCGTGGTTTGTACATTCGTAGCGTCAGAATTAGCCGATACGCTCTACTAAGCGACCGTGGTCAAGCCACGGGACCGAGGGGTGCCTAACACCTTCCCCTCGGTCAACAGAATTCCTTAACCGAAATCTCTGTTCGCAGATCAGTTTTAAGGAGTCAAACAGTTTTGAAAAAGGATATCCAAGGGTGACTTGGCACACCCAATTTATGCCAAGTGGCGAATCTGAAAAAAAAATGTAAATAATCCTCTTTCGAAACAAATCTTCATTTTGTCACTTTAATAATAAAAACCCTTTTGAACTTAAAAAATCAATCTCTTTGGAGTTAAAAAAAAGGGTGTGACAGCTCTGGCGACTCTGCTGGGAAATCAATTTCAGAATCCGAGCTTATTTTTGGAGTCGTATCGGCTTTGTTTGGCATTACGAGTGTATAAGCATTGTTTGTGATTTTCATTTGTGTTATTGTTATCGCTTTTGTGCATTTTCGTGCTCTCTGTTTACAGTCTTTATTTATGTGTTACCGCTTTATATCTGGCATCATGTGCATAACCCAAGTCCTTTTTTCTGCAACAAGTCCGTAGTACACGCTGTGTACACAACCTCTAGTTGAGTCACCTTTATCTTAAGGGGGGAGCCGTTGGCTGGTATGGAGTAGGTGGAAAGCAAAGCAGCCACTATCGACCATACGCTCCCCCGAACAGCCTTTTTAGTAAACCTCAACGTAGGTCAGCCTTTAGGTCATGCTTATGTGCATCATATTGAAGGCTTAGCAGGGCCCACTTGGCCTTTTGTAGGAGACTCGCCTCTAAAGCATCTCTACGTGCTAAATATTGCATCTTTGAGGGTAACGTGGTCATTTGACGGACTGATTTTGGGGAAAGCATGTGGTATAAGTAAAATGTGTGGCAGGGGAAAATCGAAAAAAAAGAGGGAAAAAAAAAGAGTAAAAAGAAAAAGAGTTTCGTAGCTTTTAGTATTCTTTATGGCTTTTGTTTTTCACAATTTGAAAATTCAAAAAGATTTCTTTATTTTCTGCACTCATTTGTTCAAAAACCAAAAAAAAATAAAATCTCACTTTGTCTCCTTTAGCATGCATTCGTAATTCAAAAAAGATTTTTTAGCAGTTTTTATAAAAGAAAATGCAAAAAATGGTAGAAATTTGTACATTTCATGTAATGAGAATACCAAAAAGATTTTCCTTCTTAATTGTTGGTGTCAGTTTTAGTTGAAGTGTCTAATTAAAAACCCAAAAAGATTTTATTCGTTTGTCTTTGGTTGTGTCTCTTAAGTTAGGGTCAATCTGTTAGTTAATCGTTAATTGTCCAATAGGGACGAACTACGTCCCTCGGGGCGGGATACGTAGGCAACCCTCGGTGGGTTCGGTAATCTTTATTTTAGCCTTTGTCTTAGCCTTAGCCTAGGTCTTTCTCCTCGTAATCTAGTGTTATTAGTTTGTCTTAGTCAAGTACGCTGATTTTATTCAGTGGTACTGTTCGGTGATTTGGAGTCATAAAGTGGTCTATCCCTTCGACATATGACTGCGACAAAGTCCCAAGGGTTGGAAATCTTTTGCTCTTATAGAATTTTCAAGTAGATGTCCTATGTGTTACTACAGGATGGATCTGTCGACAAAGTCTATAGTCATGATGGTTGTTAAGGTGCCCAAAAAGTTAATCAAATGGTGGGACATGTTTAACTTCGTTGAACAGTAGGAGTTAACAAAGAAGTTAGGCGCTCTCACTTCCCTCCTAGAACTCACGCCCCGCCCAGATCTGATCGAGGCTATATTGACTTTTTGGGACCCAGGTTGTTTGGTATTTAGGTTTGGAAATTGTGAAATGACGCCCAGTTTGGCAGAGATATCTAGTTTCTGTAAGTTGCCTTACATTAAGAAAACGATGATTCGGGCGCGAACTCATTCCCCCATACGGTTTCTTCATGGTTATGGTTTAAAGGCCAATAAGCACCTGACATGTCTTAAACAATCTTGGGTCTCATTTGATTATTTGTATGCTCGGTTTGGGCCCTCGGATGGTTTTGATTGCTTTTGGGATGAATTTTATACAACTAAGGAGAATTGGAAGAAATGTCGTCTAGAAGTCTTCACGCTAGTCTTGTTGGGCATTTTGGTTTTCCCATTAGAAGAGAGGCAAATAAGACTCGTTTGCAGACGGTGGTGATGGACTTATTTCATGAACAACTAGGGGAAACATTCACTCTCGTACCTATGATCTTGGTGGAAATATATAAAGCTTTAACCGAGGTAAAAGGAGGGGTGAGATTCTTTGAAGGAGGCAACCTGATATTGTAATTATGGTTGATGGAGAACTTGCATGCGCCTTTTTTTTATTAGGTTGGATGTGATCGATCGTTGTATGTTTGAGCAAGTGGAAGCCATGAATCATAGAATGCGTTTCGATAAGTTCTTGCTGCCAATAGGGGTTGATGCTTGGATTAAATTTCTTGAGTCAAGATCTGAGGACAACATTCTGTGGACCTATCTCTGGTTTCGTCCAAAAATAATCCTTTGTGGTTGTCGGATGCAACCTCTTTTAGTTCTGTTAGGGATCAATTACACCAGACCGTACTCTCCTCTTAGGGCAATGCGCCAATTGGGTAGAATGCAAGACGTTCCACCAGTAATGGATCTCTTGAAGGATGTTGAGCATTTTAGGGATCAAGCCTTAGGCGAGAGTAAATACGAAGAATTCTGGAATCACGCAACACGGGTAGGTGTGAATACTCTCCAAGTAGGTTTAGATAATCTAGGGTACACTCAGGAATACGGGGTCTGACTTCAATCTATACCTCGGGGTGTCTGCAGGCCATTACCAGTGCAGCTTAGAGGAAGAATACCAGAAGCATGCATTGTTGATGATAGTCAGGATGAAAGTGCAGGGGCCAAAGTGGAGACACTGAGAGTTCAGTTAGCAGATTTGTTCAAGACTGTGGAAAGGTGTCAGAACAATTTTTTTAGGTGCACTCCCCATGAGGCGGGAATACGGGCCAGAAGCTTCTTCCCAAATATCAGGGTGTCTTTACAGGATATGCTACAAAGTTTGGGTGGGAGAAAGAGAGCTTCACAAGCTGGTCCATCTCAGCCAGGGTCATCACACAGAGCACCAGTTTGAAGGAGCATTTCCTATCTTCTGTTTAGTTTGAGACTTTTACTTTTCTGCCTTGTAATATTGTGTCCTTTTTAAGTCGGTGTCAAGTTTGTTTTAACGTTAAGAGTCTTCACTAGGAGTATTACGCATGTTATCTTCTGGGTCTTGAATGTTGTTTAGTATTTGTTGATCGGTTTTTAAGTTGTTAGATTCGAAGTTTGTTTAGTCGTCTCTTTTATGAAATGTAGTGAAGTTGCGGAGTTGTTTCCTTTTATGTGTTCTTTATCAAATAATAATAATAATAATAATAATAATAAAATAATAAGAAATCTTCAACTTTGTGGTGTTTATGTGTGTGCATTGCCCGAACTACGTAAGATCTCATTCATGTACAACATGATACGTAGGCAACCTACTTTTGGATTCGATCTAATCATTTTGTTTCGTCTTTTTTTCATTATTTTTCCTCTTTTATTAGAAAACCAAAAGCCATAAAGAATGATAAAACGAAGGTAGATAGCAAAAAAAAAAAAAAAAAGGATGATGAGACGAGAAAGGGAAAGAACAGAGACTGATACAAAAAAAAAGAGGGAAATGAGGGTGAAAGAAAAGAGGTATGTTTGGAGGAAAGAAGCAAATGAGCGTAGATGAAAATCGGGATGATGTTAAAATGACCTCGCTACCCTCAAAGGCTGGTAGAAATGAACATAGATCTAGGACAATTTTACCAATGTAATTCCCATGCTTGTTGTGTGCCCTAATCCTAACGAATGTTGTCTTTGATGAGCATGTTCTTTCAGATAAGTGGTTGGTTTGCAACACTCTGGCTAGTCACCCGTACTTCACTAGATCAAAAGCGATGCTT
This sequence comes from Capsicum pubescens, assembly GCA_030864215.1. Classification (NCBI taxonomy): domain Eukaryota; kingdom Viridiplantae; phylum Streptophyta; class Magnoliopsida; order Solanales; family Solanaceae; genus Capsicum; species Capsicum pubescens. The sequence continues at coordinate 13,753,881 of CM061546.1, forward strand.
GCCATGGCTAGTAAGGAGATTGAAAATTCACTCATTGACCCAGATCATGATCCTAGGGAAGAAAGTTCAGAACGCAATGATGAGGTATTGAGACTTAAACAACAATTGCCCACCGCTCTCTCAGACGTAATTTTCTGTTCCCATTGAGTCACCGGAACACGCATCAGGATTCACTCCGCGGCAATATTACCCTGGAACTTCTAGTGTGCCCCTGGCAGTTCCTCAACCAAGGCCTATGACTCAGCCGGCGCCACTGACAGCGCCGGTGTTCGTGGCTCCGCCACCACCTGAAGCTCCTACATATGCTGTGCGTCCGACAATGGGGCTTCCTCGGTCTGCCAGTGAGCCAGTATTGAAGGTTCCAGATAGTCAGTATTATGCCCCGGAGCCTACTTTGAGAATGAATGAACTGTATGGGTACACTCAGCTACCTGCATTTCCATTTGATATGGAGAAACCTGTCGCAAAAGAGGAACAGAAAGTCATAGCGCGGAAATTGAAAAGTTTGGAACAGGCCATGAGGAATTTGTAGGGAATCAGAGGTTATAAGAGTGTTTCCTATAAAGATCTTTAGATGTTCCCAGACGTCAACCTTCCCCTCGATTTTAAAATGCCCAAGTTAGAGAAATATGTTGGGCACGATGATCCCATGGCACACTTGAGACGTAATTGCAACCAATTGAGGGCTGCAGGGGGAAGGGAAGAGTTGCCCATGGCTTTCTTTGGCGAGAGTCTTTCTGATCTGGCTTCAAAATGGTTTTTCGATCAAGATATCGACAAGTAGAACAACTGGGATGACTTAGCTTTCGCGTTTGTGCAACATTTTCAGTATAATATCGACCTGATTCCTGATGAAAAATCCTTGGTCAACATGAAGAAGAAAAACACCAAAGGCTTTGAGGAATACGCGATAAGGTGGCATGAACAGGCCGCCAGGGAAAAGCCTCTAATGAAAGAGAGTAAGCTGGTAGAGATCTTCATTCAGGCACAGGATGAGACCTATTTTCAACATTTACTTCCGGCAATGGGAAAGTCTTTTATTAAAGTTCTCAAAATGGGAGAGATGATAGAGGACGGAATCAAGACCGGTCGAATAGTGAGTTTTGCCGTGCTAAAAGCCACCACACAAACGATTCAAGGTGGATCTGGTGCGTTCGGAGGTAAAAAGAATAAAGAGGATGTGGCGACCATTGTTGCTGGACCCTATTCCTATCCCAAAAGACCGCCTCACCCCTATCCCCAATCCTAAGCCCAAGCCTATGTCCAAGCTCCATATATTCCTCCCCACCATTACTACCCTCCGTAAAACCCACCATATGCCATTATACCCCCTCCTTACCTAGTATATAGAGCACAACCATATGCCCAAACCCCTTCTTACCCGCAATGGCGTGTGCAAGCTCCACCAAATTACCAAAATCCCTCCAGACCTGGTTTCCAACCCAGGCTTGAGTACAAGAAAGAGAAGGCGGTCAAAAATCAGTTCACACCTCTTGGGGAGTCATATGCTAGCTTGTTTGATAGGTTGAGAAAGATGAAGGTCTTAAGCCCAATTCAAGAAAGGCTTTCAAATACACCTCCAAGGAATCTCGATTATTCTTTAAGGTGTGCATATTGTTCTGACATGCCAGGCCACAATATCGAGAAATGCTGGTATTTAAAGAGAGTTGTCCAAGATTTAATTGACACAAATCAGATGTTGGTCCAGGCCCCAGAGATTCCAAACATTAACTAGAATCCGCTGCCAACCCATGCTGAAACCAATATGTTATAATTGATATATGATGGGAAAGACTCATCAAGGTGTTATAAGCCTATTGTCAAGATACAGACTAATGAGGAAAAATCGGTGAATGTAGCAGATTCGTTGAAAGCAATGTCATTAATCCAGAAAGGAATGGGAAAAGCTAAAGTCCAAGAAAGCACAAAGAAACCCATGATCACAATGAAAAAAGTTGGAGCAGTCGTTGTTTTAAGTCAAGACAAGCCTAAGTTGTCGGTGATAGGAGCTCCGGGTAAGCCCATCTTGACGGTGAAAGAAGCACTGGCAGTGCCTATTGTCCTCAAACCGGTGACTCAACCTCCGATAGTTGATACAAAAAAGGTTCCTTAGAACTATAAGCGGACTGTGATGACCTATCATGGGAAGGAAGTAGTGGAGGATGTAGATGAGGTAGGGGGTTTGACTCGGTCAGGAAGATGCTTCGTGCCTGAAAGTTTAAGGAAGTTCAAGACAATTTCGCCAAGGAATTTTTAAAAAAGATGAAGTTTCCACAGTATTCAATAATAGATCAGTTCAAGAAAACCCCTACTCAAATTTCCCTCGTATCTTTGTTGTTGCATTCCAAAGAACATCGTGATATTATATTGAAGGTATTAAATTAAGCATATGTTTCTAGGGAGATTACAGTAAATCATCTTGGGAAAATGGTTGGAAAAATCTTTGAGGTCAATCGGATCATCTTCTCTAATGATGAATTGCCTGTTGAAGGAACGGGGCATAATCGGGGTCTTTACATTACGGTGAAGTGCGAAGATTTCTACGTCACTCATGTAATGATTGATGGAGGTTCAGGTGCAAATATCTTCCCTATTTCTACTTTGTAAAAGTTGAATATTGGTGTTGAGAGGATCAGGCCCAACAATGTATGTGTCAGGGCTTTCGATGGTGCAAAATCAAACTCCATTGGCGAAATAGAACTAATGTTTATTATAGGGCCTATTGAGTTTGCCATAGAGTTTCAAGTATTGAATATAGAATCCTCTTACAATCTTTTGTTGGGAAGATCGTGGACCCACAAGGCCAAGGCGGTTGCATCTACATTGCACCAAATGATCAAGTTTGAGCATGACAGGCAAGAAACGGTTATTCATGGTGAAGAGGATTTGTCCGCCTACGAAGATTCTCCCTTGTCCCTTATTGAAGCAAATAATGTAGAGGAGATATTTGTCTATCAAACTTTTGATACAGTGTCGGTGAATCGTATCGTTGAAGGGCAGGTTATTCCAGGGCCACAATTGTCTCCTGCTTCTGTCATGATGATAAATGAAATGTTAAAATATGGATTCGAGCCAGGAAGGGGTTTGGGAGTGTCTCTGCACGGTATGGTTCGTCCCATATGTACGAATGAGAACATGGGCACTTTTGGTTTGGGATTTGAACCTACGGCTGAAGATCTGAATAAGGCCAAAGGAAGGAAAAAGGAAACATGGTCACTCCCTCGCCCAGTGCCCCTACTCAGTAAGTCATTCATCAAGAGCGGTGTCACAAAGCCCATAGAATTTGAAGCTGAATTGGTCTATGACTCCAGAACCTGCTGATTGATGTTGACATGGTTGAAACAGGAGAGGGTACCAGTAAGGCAGGCGCGCAGTTCATAGGTTCTGAGGTCCAGCACAACAATTGGGAAGTCACTCTTTTCCCCATCAGGAGGGAGTTTTGGTAGTTCATTTTATTTTTCTTTCTATTTATCCGAGTTATTCCAGGGTTGTAATACAGAATTTAGCTTGTTTACATTCTGTTGTCATTTTTGTTCAAACCCTCCTATCTTTCTCTTTTAATGAAATGCAATGTCCCCTTACTTTGTGTCTAATATATTTTGATTTTATCTTTTTCTTTATATAGTTCTCTTTATGCTAATTCTAATGACATGACATGCATGCGGAATTTTCAGTCTGATCTTAAAATCCAAACTAATCAAGATATAATGAAGCAAGAGGGGGAATATGATAAAGAAGAGGCACTAAAGGAAATAAGCAAAGAGTTAGAACAGTTTGAAGACAAGTCGAATCCGAATTTGATTGAAACTGAGACAATCAATCTAGGGAATCATCACCAGGTTGAAGCTAAAGGCAAGTTCTCCCCAAATTGGCAAGGTCCCTTTATTGTGAAAAAAGTGTTGCCTAATGGAGCCTTATATTGATAGATATTGAAGGCAAAATGGCAGAAATGGCTATCAATGCTGATGCGGTCAAAAGATATTATGTATGATATTTTATCCTTTGTTGATTTTATTGCATGTTTAGTGCTTGCATTTTTTAAGATTGAGATGATGAAGGCATTTCAGTCTGCTATCCAAACATTGTGTCATCCTTTGTTTACCCCATTTGAGCTTAGTTCTATTTTTCTTTCATATCCCTCTTTTGGAATCAAAATAGAGTAAAAAGTAAAATGTCAAGAAAAGAAGAATAAAACAAATGCATGAAAAAAAAATAATAAAATAAAAAAAAAGAGAAGAGAAAATTGGATCAAAACAAAGAACAAGTTGATGGAACTACGTGCGACCTGATTCTCCTCTCTTAGGAGTGAGATAAGTAGGTTGCCCTATTCAGGGCTCGGTCAAACCAAATAAAGATTTTAGAGTCACCCAGCCAACCAAAACTGGGACATGAGTTAATTTGTTGTTTGAGTCGATTCCAAAAGTTGTAAGTCCCACCCCCACTTCAAGTGTCGTTTGAGCCTCTTGCCATCCTTTTCTAACCTTATCCAAAATCCAAGTTACAACCAAAGAAAATCCTTCAGATCAATCTTTGGTAATGTTAAGGCTAAGCATGCAATGGATATGATGATACATTGTTGGTACTACTTGTCTTCCTCAGCATAAGAAATCAGGAAAGAAATAAAAAATGAGAGAGTCTTATTGGTGAAAACTCTCGCGGGCACCATAAGGCGATGGTGAGTCGAGAGAAATAAAAATGAGATAGTCTTACTGGTGAAAAACCTCACGGGCACCATAAGGCGATGGGGAGTTGAGAGAAATAAAATGAGAGAGTCTTATTGGTGAAAACCCTTTGGTCACCGTAAGGCGATGGCGAGTTCGAAAGAAAGGTGAAAAGGAAAGAGGTTTGTTGGAGAAAATCTTTCAAGATATCGTCAATTGAATGAGATATATGAGTTCAAAGAGTTGGAAGAAGCAGCAGCAGAAAAGGCACGAACTCAACAACAAATGGGAAGTTTGGATAGTAAGATCAGACAGCTTAATCCAAAATGCATGTCATAGTCATTGGAGTTGGTTTCCATCTTCAGATAAGTTTTCTTCTTTGTTAAAAAGAGAAACATTTCCCTTTTCTTTCATTTACATATTCACGCTTTTGTATTTTTATGTCATTTGTCAAAAATAAAAGTCACCATCATGTCTTTACATTTTAAGTCAAGTCTGTGTCAAAACAAGCGAGAAGGAATTTCAAAACTTTCTACCAGTCTTTCCAATTGTATGAGGAAAAGCCAAGGACCAGCACATGAAAAAAATATGATCGTAATTCAACACAAAGCAAAGGAAGTCTATCAACCGATGGGCTGTTGGGTTTATGGGAATATTCATATTTGGAAAATGGTGCATCTCAGAGGCCTGGTAAGATGGAAACTCATTGTTTGAGTCAGAACTCATTTCCCTCAATCTGGATCTGGGTCAATGACGCGACAAGACAGGGGCAAGTTTCAATTATCTAAAACAAATGTGAAAGGAGCAACGATTGGAGCAGATGCGTGGGAAGCCAAGTGCTGCAAGCCACCACTAAGTCTTTAACTGAAAAATTTTCTTTGTTGAAACAGGGGCAAATTCACTTCACTTAATTCAGTTACCATTGGAAAAGCACATCCATGGGGATTTTACTTTCTGCTCAGGACCCTCCTGGAAAATAGGATTTTACATTATGTTCAAGACCCTCGTAAAAAATGAGATTTTTCTTTCTATTCAGGACCTTCCTAAAAATGAGATTTTACTTTATGTTCAGGACCCTCCTGAAAAATGAGATTTTACTTTTTGTTCAGGACCCTCCTGAAAAATGGGACTTTACTTTCATGTTCAGGACCCTCCTGAAAAATGGGATTTTACTTTATGTTCAGGACCCTCTTAAAAAAATAGAATTTTACTTTCTATTCAGGACCCTCCTGAAAAATGAGATTTTACTTTATGTTTAGGACCCTCCTGAAAAATGGGATTTTACTTATGTTCAGGACCCTCCTGAAAAATGGGATTTTACTTTTTTCAGGACCTTCCTAAAAAATGGGACCTTACTTATTATTCAGGACTCTCCTGAAGAATAGGATTTTGCTTTCTATTCAAGACCCTCCTGAAAAATGGAAATTTACTTTCTGTTCAGGACCCTCCTGAAAAATGGGATTTTACTTTATATTCAGGACCCTCCTGAAAAATGAGATTTTACTTTATGTTCAGGACCCTCCTGAAAAATGGGATTTTATTTTCTGTTCAGGACCCTCCTGAAAAATGGGATTGCACTTTATGTTCAGGACCCTCCTGAAAAATGGGATTTTACTTTATGTTCAAGACCCTCCTGAAAAACGGGATTTTACTTTCTGTTCAGGACCCTCCTGAAAAAATAGGATTTTACTTTATGTTCAGGACCCTCCTGAAAAATGGAATTTTACTCTCTGTTCTGGACCCTCCTGAAAAATGGAATTTTACTTTCTGTTCAGGACCCTCCTAAAAAATAAGATTTCACTTTATGTTCAGGACCCTCTTGAAAAATGGGATTTTACTTTATGTTCAGAACCCTCCTGAAAAATGGGATTTTACTCTCAGTTCAGGACCCTTCTGAAAAATGGGACTTTACTTTCTGTTCAGGACCCTCCTGAAAAATGGAATTTTACTTTATGTTCAGAATCCTCCTGAAAAATGATATTTTACTTTCAGTTCAGGACCCTTCTGAAAAATGGGATTTCACTTTATGTTCAGGACCCTCCTGAAAAATGGGATTTTACTTTATGTTTAGGACCCTCCTGAAAAACGGGATTTTACTTTCTGTTCAGGACCCTCCTGAACAATGAGATTTTACTTTATGTTCAGGACCCTCCTGAAAAATAGAATTTTACTTTCAGTTCAGGACCCTCCTATAAAATAGGAATTTACTTTATGTTCAGGTCCCTTTTGAAAGATGGGATTTTAATTTCAGTTCAGGCCCCTCCTGGAAAATGGGACATTACTTTCAAAAATGATGAAATCCTTCTTTATTATAATCTTTGTTTGTGATAATTTTCGTTCTAGTTTTGATTCTGGTTTCAAGAGCCCGCCTGAAGAACAGGGTGAGAAAATGGTAAGTCAGGATCCCGCCTGAAGAACTGGGTGATGAAATGGGAAATTGAAGAAATTGCAAGTTAGGAGCCCTCCTGAAGAACATGGCGAATAAATGAAAATTCAAGCAACATGGTGAAGAAATTGAAAGTTAAGCAATGAGGTGAAACAATTGAAAGCCAAACAATAAGTTGAAGAAATTGCAAATCAGGAGTCCGCCTGAAGAATTGGGTGATCAAATAGCAAGTCAAGAGTCAAAGAAGCTGTATAGATAGGATTTTTGTAAATTTCATTTATGTTTAACTTGTAATTTTCATTTTGATGTAATTACAGAGCCGCGGGCGGGAACCTCGACGGAACCTCACTCGACTCTCCAACTCGGTTGTCCTTCTTTCTTTTGTTTCTTCTTTTGAAAAATGGTTAGATCAAAATTTGGTCTCGTTGTCTACTTCTTTGTTTGAAAACACTTTGTGTTTACATCCAAAGGTAGCATGATGTAGACACCTAATTTTATCTCTCCCAGAAATTCAAGTTATCTATTTTTACCCTCGTCTTACCATGTGTCCTACCCCGTGTAATTATCTCTCCACAAAATGACAAAAAATCAAAACCAACCCAAAACAAATTTTATCTTGTTTTATCTCAACCTACCCAATCAAAACTAACCACCTCTCTAATCAGAGGTGGACACCTAACCCCTACCTATACCCCTACCCCTACCCCACCTACCTCACCACCCCATACCCCACCCCACTTCACGTCACATGGAACCTTTCCTCACTACTAACAGAATGTAGCATAATAACAATATATACACATGATAATAACTTAAGGGGTCCCACCACGAAAAGAAGATAGATTCTTTTTTGGGCTATTTATATGCATACTACATTCCAAAGAAAATGAGGGGCTCGAATCATCTTCTCCATTCATACTCACAGACCCCTCACCAACGTTTTTCCATTCACCATACTCGATCCAGGTACGACCCTTCATCTCCACAACGCACACTCCTCTAACAGACCTCACACCAAAAACACCCACATAATTTCCATTGAGAGAGTAACGAAGAGAGAGAGAGAGATAGAATCGACAGAAAGAAGGAAGAAGTCGAGCTAATAATTTCGGTGAGTTTCTTGCCGAAAAATGTCGTTGTTGCTTTCAAATCGGGTTGTTATCCGTTTTTCGGCGCTGTCTGAGCCTTTTTTGAAACTCCTGTGAAACAGCAACCAAATCAGTTCCCTCCCATCGTTTCTCGTTCCCTCCGGTCAAATTTCGCTCAAATTTTCTAATGTCGTTAGCTTCTGTGAGTTTCGAGCTTTGTTGGGATTAATTGGTTATAGAGTTATTTTTTCAAGTTCGGTTCGAAGGGTTAGAGATTCGAGTTGCGGGTTCGTGTATCGAGGCTGGGTTTGTTGTTTGAGGTTCGGTCGCGGGTTTCGTCTCTTAATCGGTTAATACTAAATTCTGGAATCTTCGAATTCGAATTAAGGTCCAATTCTATTCCTCCTCTTCTTTATTTCGTCGCTTGTCATGTTCGATGCTTTGAATTGAATTCTGTGTGTTAATTGATATGTGATAATGCGAATTATTATTTGTTGTGATTCAGTGTTTGATTTCCTTGATTATGGGTTGCGCGTTGAAATAATATCTCATTAAAAATTAAAATTGGTTGGTTGGGATGGAATTGAAGAATTAACAAAAAAGGATAGATTCGGTTTAATTTTGATTTATTGTTGGCATGAATCATGATAGGTTTACGATGGGTTGAAATGGATAGGCAATATAGGTTCGGGTAGGCAAATTTTAGAACTTGTTGTTTTGGTCGAATGTTGGAATGTGTGTATGAATGCTTCCTTCTAGTTTTGTCGTGGTTTAATTCAAAATGTATTCATTTGGCCGGGGAATGCCCCGAGGGATTTGTATTGATTTATCCGGGGAATGCTCCGAAGTATCATGTACTTGAAGATGGTGCACGATCAAGGCCCGGAACGTCAGGGAAAGCAATGAAGCGTAGTTAGAATTAGCCTAGAATAGAGTAGGTTTATATTTCCGTATTTTTTATTTTTATTTTTATTTTCATTTCGGAAATGTATAATTGGACTGCACACGAAATTTTGAATTGTTTTGTTTTGTTTGTTTGTTTGATTGTTTTACGTGTTTTGCATTGTTTGTCCATTCGTAGTGTCAGAATTAGCCGATACGCTCTACCAAGCGACCGTGGTCAAACCACGGGACCGAGGGGTGCCTAACACCTTCCCCTCGGTCAACAGAATTCCTTAACCGGAATCTCTGTTCGCAGATCAGTTTTAAAGAGTCAAACAATTTTGAAAAAGGATATCCATGGGTAACTTGGCACACCCAATTTATACCAAGTGGCGACTCTGAATAAAAAATGTAAATAATCCTCTTTCGAAACAAATCTTCATTTTGTCACTTTAATAATAAAAATCCTTTTGAACTTAAAAAATCAATCTCTTTAGAGTTAAAAAAAAAGGGCGTGACACCATAATCGGGTTTCCCTTTTGGAAAAGGAAAACATAGGCTCCTTTCTTCTAGCTTGGCAGCTTCCACAATGTAGTCCTACGGGTTTGAGAGTTTTGTTTAGGGAGAGCATTTGTGAGACACAAGTATTGCAATGTCACTTGTGTGAACCTCTTTTTATTCTGAGTGAATTGTGTGAAGTTGACTCTCTTGACATTTTGTACTCTCTTTTATTATATAATGGATTGCTCGTCTCCTTACATGGATGTAGGTCGATTGACCGAATCACGTTAAATTATTGTGTCTCGTTTGATTTATTTCTCATTAATCTTTTTATTCATAGTCTTTCGAGGTTTGCTTTGCTAGCTTTGGCATGACACCTCATTATTTCGGTCCAAACAAGATCCCGTGATGAGAGGGATAAAAATGGGAGAGAGGGTGTTTGATTTTTTGCACAAAGTTAGTCTAAGAACTAAAACCTTTAATGTAAGTGCTATACTCCCAATAACTTCTCTTGTTGGATCATTTCATATAAACCATTCAATATAGTTATCAATGGAAAATATGAAAGTAAAAATAAACTTGTATACGTATGTCATGATTGTGACACAGAAAAATCTCTTGTTTGGAAAACAGACCCATAAATGAAAATGACCTTTGTCCTTTAGCAATCAATGTTTACACATTTCTAAGGCATGTGTAGCAAAACTTAGATAGCATTAGCCAAAAGGCTATACGTAGGCGTAGATGGAATGAACTATAAGCTCCCGTTTAGCCGTAGATAATTAATAGATTATGAGGTTGAAATTTGAAATTTAAGATTTTGAAGTTGTGCGCAGACATGCATTTTACTTGGAAAAAATTTAAAGTTTTGCTGGTGAAAGTGAAATTTCAAAATCTGATCAAATTTCATTATTAAAAAACGAATAGTTTTGTGGGATACGAGTCTAGAATTAAAATACGACATTTCTAAGGTTAAAAGTGGTTTAAAGTGAATTCAGAATTTAGAGTGATGGTTATTCCACATGTAAATGATTTTATTATATTTTTCTTATTCAATGAACTTACAGACCATAGATGTATGTAATGTACTTGAATTTACAGATAATTCGTAGGGATAAGGCAAAGATTATTTTTCTCATGCATTGAAATTTTAAGTGTAACATCAGTATAATGTCTTCTTTTTTTCATCCCATAAGGTAAACCTGTCAAACGGGCCGGGCTGGCCCGGCCCGAACCGGCCCGAACCGGCCCTACATATCAAACCGGACCGGTTTGACCCGGCCCGGTAAGCCCTAGGGCTTTAGGGTTCCGGGTTCCGGTCCGGTTTTTTTTTTAAACTGGGCCCGGTTAACCCGGCCCGGACCAACCCGGTCCAGGCCCGCCGGTTAACCGGCCCGGAACCGGCCCGGAATTAAAAAAAAAAAAAAAAAAAAAAATAATTATTGGGCCAAACTAGCCGTTGGCCCAACGGCTATATTACCGTTTTTGGGTCCAAACGGCTAGTTTGGGCGCATTAACTTAAAAAAAAAAAAAAAAAAAAAAAAAAAATATTTTTTAATCCCCAAAATAAATCTATAAATACCCTACAACTTCAAATCATTTCTCACACAATTTTTCACTCTCTCAAATCTCATTCTCTCTCAAATCTCAATTCTCAATTCTCAAATATTCAATATATTTAATTTCTTAAAGTGTTCAATTTAAATTTTTAATTTTTCGTTTACAAAGTACGAGCGGAAGTTTCTAAAGTCGCAATCTTCGGATACTTCCAAAATTTGGTATTGTCGTTCCATCTCTTACGTTTAATTTTTATTTATTGTATTAATTGTTTAATATTTAATTTTATTATATTTGTGTATTTTGAATATTTTTAGTTTAATTTAATTTATATTATGGATAAATTAAAAAACCTCGCTACTAAAGGTGTTAGAAATTTTTGTCCCGGAAGCGGTAGTGGTAGTAAAAAGCGAATTACTAGCGGTAGAGGTAGTTCAAGTAATAGATATACCCGTGTGACTTCGCCTCCGGTGCCGCTTGGTACACCTTTTGAGGAAGAAATAGGTGTAGGTGCTCACGATATGGATTATGTAGAATTTCAGGAAAATTACGGTATAGAAGAAGAAAATGAAGTAGATGCAGTTAATGTAGACGAAGATGATGAAAATATTGCTGAAACACCCGCAGTAGGACATGCTAACGTTAGATCTGAATCAGTTAATCTCCCTTCCCGTCCTCCCAGTGCCCCAAAACCCCGTAAAAGAACTAGTATTGCATGGCAATTTTTTGAACGTATATCAGATATTGAGGTGCAGTGCAATATTTGTCAACAAAAATATAAGCATAGAAGTGGCGGTAAGCAAGGGGGTACGGGTACGTTAATGAGACATATAGCTGAAGATCACACTAGAGAGTTGAATATTGCAAAAGGTGGTGGGGATGTTGGTGGGTCAACGCAAACTAGAATGGACCCAACAACCGGTCAAGTAGCGAAAAAGTATAATAAATTGAGGGACAGAGAAGAAATAGCTAAAATGGTAGCTGTGGGTTGTTTGCCTTTTAGTTTTCCTTCTTCTGATGCCTTTATTCGTTATATACAAGCAATTTATAATCCTATGTTTAATGGTATTCCTAGAACTACTTGTCGGTCTGATATTTTTAGACTCCATTCACAATATTGTTTTTATTTATCAACATTCTTAAAAAATATTCAATGTAGATTGTCCCTAACTTCCGATCTTGGTCGTGCTGTAAATAAAAATGATTATTTAACCGTTACTTGTCATTGGATGGATAGTAATTTCATAATGCAAAAACGTATTCTTGCTTTTTTATATGATGAAAATCGAAAACATACTGGACAATTTATTGCTGATTCTATTATTAAAATTGCCGGATATTATGGTATAGAAAATAAAATTTTATGTATTGCTTTTGATAATGCTTCTAACAACAAGACTGCTATAACAAAAATAAAATCTACGCTATCTCCGCCCTTTCCTGAAATTTTTCATGTTAAGTGTGCATGTCATATATATAATTTAATTGTAAAAGATGGTCTTGACTTTTTTGAGGTTTATATTGAAAAAATTCGTCTTGCTGTTGGTTTTATTCAAGGAAATAATCGTAGATCTAGAATTAAAGAATTTAAAGTTAAATGTCAAGAAAATGGACTTGCACCGATTTTGATGCCTGAGGAAATTGATATTAGATGGAATTCTACGTATGAATTTTTAAAAACTTGTTATAAATATAGAATTCCTATTACACTAGCTTTTAACCAACATTGTGGTTCATTTGCTGATTCTGCTGATTGCATGCTACATAATTCTGATTGGGTTATAATTAATGATCTTGTTAAGTTCTTAGAAAAATTTTATGTAGCTACGGTTGAATTTTCCGGTGCATACTATCCTACTGTTTGTAATATTTTGGCATATATAGCCGATATTTCTGGTTTGCTCCGACAATATAAAGATAAAGAAGGTTATACAGAAGCTGTTGGCGCTATGTTTACGAAATTTAAAAAATATTTCTTCCCGATTCCCCCTATTTACTTGGTTGCTGCTATGTTAAATCCGTGCATGAAATATAATCATATGTGTCACTTTAGTACTCTTATTTATACTAACTTAGAAATAAATACTAACCATGATTCTGAACAAGTACAACCTGATTTGTGGACGGCTACGGCTGATGCAAAAGATTATATAGAAAAATTATATAATCACTATGCTGATTTATTTGATTCAGCCGTACCTACAAATATCACTCCAACTGTCGCTCCTCATCCTCCCGAGGAGCCATCAGCTTCTAAAAGGCCGGCACATAGTGGTTTTCCTGATTCGTTTTATGATTTAACTTGTTGGAACAGTGTGGATGAGAGAGCTTACACATCAACTTATCGGGAAGAGCTGAAATATTATCTGCGGACGCCACCAGAGGATCGCAGACGACGGATCAACACGCTGGATTGGTGGAGGAATAATGAATCACAATATCCTGTACTTTCAAGATTAGCCAGAGATATCTTGAATGTTCCTATGTCAACCGTTGCATCAGAGAGCGCCTTCAGTCAGGGACGACAGCAGCTTGGAGACAACCGACACTCATTGGGAAGCAACGCAATGAATGTTTTAGTTTGCCTCAGAGATTGGATTAGAGCAGAAAGAAGAAACCAAGGAATGGAACCAGAGCCCAACGACGACCTCAAACTTGAAGAAATTATGACTTCACGGGAGAACTCAGCAGAATCAAGTCCAATGCATGGTTTTTCCCCCGTTGACTTCGACTACCCTATGCAAGTTCCAATTAATATTAACATGAATGAGTTGGAAAAAATGATGCATAATTTATAGATTTTTCATTCATGTAAATTATAAATTTTGGATCATTTTGCAATCAATAAAATTCCACAAATTCATTCACTCCTTAGTCGTTGTTTTTTATTTTTTTTTATTTATCGATTTATAATTTTAATATCTTCTATACAAGTGTATATTTAATGTATACATGTGTATATGTTTATATATCTTATATAGAAGTGTATATTTAACGTATATATGTGTATATATTTTATAAATTAGATTATAACTATACAAATATATATTGTAATGTATATATATTGTAGTATATCTCATTTAAAGTATTACCTATACATAGAATAGAGTGTATATATGTGAATAGATCTTCTATAGACATGTATATTTAACGTATACATGTGTATATGTTTTATAAATTAGTATATAACTATACAAATATATATTGTAATGTATATATATTGTAGTATATCTCATTTAAAGTATTACATATACATAGAATAGAGTGTATGAATGTTAATAGATCTTCTATAGACGTGTATATTTAACGTATATATGTGTATATATTTTATAAATTAGAATATAACTATACAAATATATATTGTAATGTATATATATTGTAGTATATCTCATTTAAAGTATTACCTATACATAGAATAGAGTGTATATATGTGAATAGATCTTCTATAGACATGTATATTTAACGTATACATGTGTATATGTTTTATAAATTAGTATATAACTATACAAATATATATTGTAATGTATATATATTGTAGTATATCTCATTTAAAGTATTACATATACATAGAATAGAGTGTATGAATGTTAATAGATCTTCTATAGACGTGTATATTTAACGTATATATGTGTATATATTTTATAAATTAGAATATAACTATACAAATATATATTGTAATGTATATATATTGTAGTATATCTCATTTAAAGTATTACCTATACATAGAATAGAGTGTATATATGTGAATAGATCTTCTATAGACATGTATATTTAACGTATACATGTGTATATGTTTTATAAATTAGTATATAACTATACAAATATATATTGTAATGTATATATATTGTAGTATATCTCATTTAAAGTATTACATATACATAGAATAGAGTGTATGAATGTTAATAGATCTTCTATAGACGTGTATATTTAACGTATATATGTGTATATATTTTATAAATTAGAATATAACTATACAAATATATATTGTAATGTATATATATTGTAGTATATCTCATTTAAAGTATTACCTATACATAGAATAGAGTGTATATATGTGAATAGATCTTCTATAGACATGTATATTTAACGTATACATGTGTATATGTTTTATAAATTAGTATATAACTATACAAATATATATTGTAATGTATATATATTGTAGTATATCTCATTTAAAGTATTACATATACATAGAATAGAGTGTATGAATGTTAATAGATCTTCTATAGACGTGTATATTTAACGTATAGTCGTTGTTTTTTATTTATTTTTATTTAACGATTTATAATGTTAATATCTTCTATACAAGTGTATATTTAATGTATACACGTGTATATATCTTCTATAAAAGTGTATATTTAATGTATATATTATGTATATAGCGTATATAGTGTATATTTGACCGGTTTTTAACCGGGTTTGACCGGGTTTGACCGGGTTTTAGTGGGTTTGACCGGATTGGGTTAAGTGGGCCGGTTCCGGGTGGGTTTTAATATTTTTACTGTGCAGCCCGGCCCGGCCCGGACCGGTTAAGGCCAAACCCGGCCCGTAACCGGCCCGGAACCCGGTAAGAATGAGAGGGCCGGTTCCGGGTTGAACCGGCCCGGCCCGTTAGACAGTCTTACCATAAGGCAACTCTCAATCAAATGCATAAAGAAGATTTTAACAAGGCAAGTTCCACGGCAACACAAGTGTAATCCCTGGGCATCCTCTTCGTCCTGTTCAAAAGGAATTAATTCATAATCTTGTCCGTTGAAACTAATATCGCCATTCAAAAATCTCCTAGCTACAAATTCTTCTAAATTTGCTCATATTTCTGGATCTCGTGCTATTGCTCATGTGTTAATATGAATTATAGTGTTATTTTCAATTTTTTTAGGTACACAAATTTGTATTTAGGCACACAACAACTTTAACACAAGTTCAAGTCTAAAATAAGAACACCTATGAAGTTACACAACACCTTCAACACAAGATTAAAAATAATCTATCCAAGAAGTGTGTTGTAGTTTCAGAAATAAGATGAAACAAAAATTTAAAGCCAAGTCCCTCGACTTCACAGAGTGTCCTTAAGGAATAATTCCCCTCACTGTACCCGAGGTTATGGAATTTCCCTCTCAGGATAAAATGACTTTCAATCCTAATATAGCGGTACCTCAAATTATTGGATTCGTCGAATTCACTCAACAGCTAATGATCACAATGAGTTTTTCTTAAGATATGAAGAGTGTTTATGCTGTCAAAAATCGTGTCCCTTTCAACAGCTAGTGATCACAATGAGTTTTTCTGAAGATATGAAGAGTGTTTATGCTGTCATAAAATCGTGTCCCTTCGGAAAGGATGCATTGGTTCTGGAAAAAGGCACCTTCTCAACACAATCACGTCACCTAAGTCTGTGCTGGACCTGCACCTGATCTGCGGCCGCAAGTGCCACTATCAAAATACCAGTAGGTGCGCACGCATAAAATGACTTTCAATCCAACAATAGCGGTACCTCAAATTATTGGATTCGTCGAACTCACTCAAAAGCTAATGATCACAATGAGTTTTTCTTAAGATATGAAGAGTGTTTATGCTGTCAAAAATCGTGTCCCTTTCAACAGCTAGTGATCACAATGAGTTTTTCTAAGAAATATGAAGAGTGTTTATGCTGTCATAAAATCGTGTCACTTCGGAAAGGATGCATTGGTTCTGGAAAAAGGCACCTTCTCAACACAGTCACATCCCTAAGTCCGTACTGGACCTGCACCTGATCTGCGGCTGCAAGTGCCACTATCGAAATACCAGTAGCTTACTGCGTGCTGGAACTGCGGGTGCAAGTTGTCAGGTGCGTGTCCCTTTCAACAGCTAGTGATCACAATGAGTTTTTCTGAAGATATGAAGAATGTTTATGCTTTCATAAAATCGTGTCACTTCGGAAAGGATGCATTGGTTCTAGAAAAAGGCACCTTCTCAACACAGTCACGTCACCTAAGTCTGTGCTGGACCTGCACCTGATCTGCGGCCGCAATTACCACTATCGAAATACCAGTAGCTTACTGCGCGCTGGACCTGCGGGCGCAAGTTGTCAGGTGCACGCAAATCACACTATTGTGTAAAGCTGAAGTCGAGCGACAATGACGACGGTGCGAGGCACCACCTTGTTCTTGCCCCACTATTCAAATGAAGATGTGTTTCTCGATATAAGCACATAAAAGCTTCTTTCTCCCACCAATGTGGGAGAATTTAGTAACCTTTCCTATTTGAGCACACTTTCCATTTTAGTGTGGACTCAAATTCCCTCCACTATTTCCCTCTATTTTCCATTGCACACACACCTTGAACTCAACATGTAGTTCCCGACTGAATTTCATACCCTTCTAGCATGGACTTTTACATTCATTCTCTTGGCACTAGAAGTGGAGATGGCGGATATAATCTAAATACCTTTTTTATCACTGCTTTAAAATAACGTATATTTTGAATGTCATCTTCATTCACATTTCCTTGGTTCCCAATTAACACATTTGCGCTACTTATTACATGCATATATTTTAAAAAAGAAAAAATAAATCCATCTTTTAGTAATCTGTCTAATTAAGTTGAAACGGGTTGTATGTTGACCCGTTTGTTGAGGTCGAATCATGTTGAGCATATTGAATTCTGATCCGTAATTTCACCTATCTTAACCCAATCCATTTTGAGTCATGCAAACTTTGATGAGTTGGATCGCAACTCGTTTTGAGTGTTATCCATATTTGATCCAACCCATCTGGTTTTCACCTCTAATTAAGTATGGACATACATAGTGTACTTACACTCATCCAAATCTTTGAAATTCCTTTCAAGTCTATCTGTCAATCCAATAAGTTTATCAATCCAACTTAGAAAAGGAAAAAAAATAAAAAATCAGACACAAAAAGCTAGCCAACATTGCTCGAGTCTCAATTAAAAGTTCATCAAATTCCTCGTTTCATGTGCTTCTTCATCATACCTTATACCCTATAAATCTATGTTTGTAGGACTTAGTGCAAGGGTTTGATCAGGAAACAGCTGCCGTAGTAATGGCTAGATTGGTTTCTTATAAAATGGAGCAAGAGGTATCATCTTCGAGTAATAATTAGTTCTTCACAATATTATTTGTTTTATTTACTTAATTATATGTGGATGCCTAGTCATCTTTGTCTTTGTTGGCCTTTTCAGTTTGTAAATAGTACAATATCATTTTTCTGGACAAAAAAATACATTTATACTACATGATGACGCGATCTTTACAAAAATATTATTTGAGCACATGCATCATGCCGCTGAGGCGCTGAGAACCATAGTCAGCTCTCTAAAAATGTCTATATATCCATTTTATGCCAAAGATTCAAAAGAAAAAAAAATTGGATCTCAACAACAAACTCTCTATACTCTCAAATGTTCTCCTATTTTTCCCTTCACAATACACAAAAGGTACAAATGGTAACAACATCATCATTCGACCTAAGTAATAAAGCAGCATGATGAGCTTAAATCTGTGTGTCAAATAGTGGAAGAATTTATTCGTAAATCCGTTATGATGTTAAGAGATTCAAGTTAGATAGTATGCTTCTATAGTTTTTCTGGACTGACCGTACTCAACTTGTTCTCCTCCCTTGTTGGTTGCATGAAGCATCTCGTTGAATCTGTCTACCTGAAGCTGATACTATCTTTCATTTCTTGTTTCTCATTTTGAATAATAGATTTCACTTTCCAGGAAGATTTTGATCCCCCAAGGTGGCTAGATCGGAATCTGATTCGCCTGTGTGCCAAGTTTGGTGATTATAGGAAGGATGATCCCACCTCCTTCACTTTGAATCCCAGTTTTTCACTATTCCCTCAGTTCATGTATCATTTGCGGAGATCACAATTTTCGCAAGTAATATAACTCAGCCTCTCTTTCTTGTTCCATTAAACTTTTTGAATATGTATCATAGATGCATGGTCTATTGTCTCTCATTAATGTGTGGGCATCACAGGTTTTCAATAATAGTCCCGATGAGACAGCATACTTCCGGATGCTGCTCTACCGAGAGAGTATAAGCAATGCTGTTGTCATGATTCAACCTACACTAACGGCATTTTCATTCAATTCACTGCCTTCTCCGGCTTTACTGGATGTGGCATCTATTGCTGCTGATCGCATTCTTTTGTTGGATTCGTACTTCAGCGTTGTCATATTCCATGGAATGACAATAGCTCAATGGAGAAACTTGGGATACCAGAACCAGCCAGAACATCAGGTACAATTCATTGCTTTGTCGTTTTCTTCAAAATAATGAGATCCTTTATGCTAAATTATAAATATTTGTTTTCTTCATTCCCCAATCTTGTGGAATATGTTATGGCTACGTTGGAATTCTTTCCACCACCATTTGTGCTTGTAAAACAAATTGTTATCTATTTTCCTTGTTCTTTCAGGCATTTGCACAGCTATTGCAAGTTCCTCATGATGAGGCTCAAGCACTTATCCAGGTGAGGTTTCCTTTTCCTAGAGTTGTGGTGTGTGATCAGCATGGTTCCCAGGTAAGCATCGTATTGTGATTGTAAGGTTTTGTTGCGTTCTGCCAAAACCCTGTTGTGGAGTATAATGGATCTCAAGTTCGTCGAAATCCAAGATGGAAGGACAACTAGTATTCAAATGAGATTCGAGGATCACTAAGTTCCATAAAGAGCGGCAGTAGAGAAAGCTTAGTGGTAGCTTATGTCGGAGAAAGCTATATCCTACTCCTATTGCTCTTCCAAAGTGGTTTTTGCTCTAGATTTTTCTTTTTGTATGATACGCCTTCTCTTGGGGAAGAAAATAGAACGTGCTTTCAGAGGGTGGGAGGGGAGCCTTCGCATTACGGGTAACGTTGTTGCCATGTGATCTCCGAGCCGTGGAACAACCTCTTGTAGAAATGCAGGGTAAGGCTGCGTACAATGAACTCTTATGCTTTGGCCCTTCATTGGACCATAGTGCACCGGGCTTCCCTTCCCTTTCAAAGGTGTACGCAGTGATAAAGTTGCACTCGACATAATTTTCTGGTTGTTTGTGCCTAATTTGCTCTTATATGTAAGGTAAATGTTCTTGTTACAAAGATATATGGAAGATAAATGTTCTAATATTTCCTCACATTCTTACCAGGCAAGATTTCTTTTGGCAAAGTTGAACCCCTCGGCCACATACAATAACCCAAATG
Organism: Capsicum pubescens; assembly: GCA_030864215.1. NCBI lineage: Eukaryota > Viridiplantae > Streptophyta > Magnoliopsida > Solanales > Solanaceae > Capsicum > Capsicum pubescens. The sequence goes on from CM061546.1 coordinate 13,774,141, forward strand.
ATATGGCAGCAGTTTCAGACGTGATATTCACTGATGACGTAAGTCTCCAAATTTCCTTCGAGCATCTTCAGCGACTGGCAGTGCAATCTTCTTGAGAAAGAAAGAAAAAAGCGCTTCTGCAGTTAGGATTGATCCCAGCGAGAGCACATCGTCTCTGGTGTCTACCTGTAGTCCTCAACTATAAAGACAATTTCTTTTCTATTATCCGTAGAGATTAGAGCTCGAAACTGATATCATTCGGGACAATTTGGGTTTACATTTGACATCATCTTGGCTATGGGGAGGAGAATTTTGCGCCTTTTCGAAACAATAAATTGTTTTTAAGTTATTTAGCATATCTACTCCCTCAGGATAAAGTTGTTTTGTACTAAATTCCTAGTTAATTTTGTAGTTGATTGTAGTAAGGATTATAGGTCTCATATATAATTTGAAGTATCCATATACAACTCTATCTACTGTTTTGTTACTATCTGCTATTTTTCTCGTAGTTCTGTTACTTCTTTTACTAGACTGCTTTGGACGATTTTACCTTGAGCCGAGATTCTACAGGAATCAATCTCTCTACCTTCGTGTTAGAGGTAAGATCTGCATATACCCTACCCTCTTCAGATGCACTATGTGGTTATAAATCTGGATTATTTGCTTCTCTTATGCTAAATTGGATCATCTTGTTAATTTCTCTCTAGAAGACAGACCCCTTCCAGAGGCACCATGGCCAACCCCCCTGACACAGTACCTGCACCCCTACCTCCAATGCCGCTGGAGCCACCAGACGCCTTGGACACCGCAGATGCAAACCAAGCAGAAAACAACCCCCCGAAACAGTTGGGAAACTCTTTCAAATATGCCCTCCTGAATAAGGAGAATTCTTTGAACGGTCAGTATTTGAATTTCGACAATGGAAAATCGCCATGGATACCAACAGAGCCAGGTGATATGATAGTTCTAAGCGACGCAGACAAAGAGCGTATCTATGCTCCTTGGAGGTTTTCAGTGATCGTCAAGCTATTAAACAAAAAACTAGCCCACAATTACCTGAAAACCAAGTTAATCGAACTGTGGAAACCAATAGAACCTCTAACACTGGTGGACTTAGGGAATGACTTCTACACCGCAAAGTTCACCAACCCAAAAAATATGCAAAAAGATCTCTAAGGAGGACCATGGTTTGTTACATGGTCCTTCCTCTCAGTAAGACGACGGGAGCCGAATTTTGCCCCTGAAGAAGCGACCCAGACACACACAGCGATATGGATCTGGTTACTCCATCTCCCGATTTAATTCTATGATAAAAATATTTTAGAAAGAACTGGGAACAAATTAGGCACCTTGCTGAATTTTGACACCTTCACATCAGCAGCACTACGAGGAAGGTACACAAGAATTTGCATTCAAGTCCCCCTGGATAACCCGGTGAAGACCTTCGTGAACATTGGTACACATAGACAACAAGTAGTCTATGAAGGGGAGGGGGTACTGTGTACAAGGTGCGGAAAGCCAGGGCATACCCACAAAACTTGCTCCACACTTACCCCCAAAGCTATTGAGGAGCTGGATACAACAAAATCGTCTAGAAACAGCCCTCCGACCTCATCAGCTGAATGAAAAACAGTCATATTCACCAAAAAGAGAACTATCCTCAAGGCTCAACGCCCCCTCAAAGAAGGTAAGGAAATTTTGAAGGGTAGCAGATACCAGGTAAAGATCTATGATGCTGCAACCGGTAAGTTTCTTAATCCCAATTTCTTTACGCCTATTGCAAACAACTCAGATATAGATGTACAAGGGAAAAATGAAGCCATGTTGGAGAAAGTCTCATTGGCCACGGAGAAATCCCTTAATAATCAGTATAAGAAAAATGAAAAAAGAAAAGCCCCAGTGGGGCAGCCGGGACCACCTCCCCAAAAAGGTGTTGAGCCTTCTGATTTGCCAATAGTCAACTCTGGCATTGGCCCCACAAGGGAATTAACTCCCAACCAACACGCCCTCATTAACCAAGGCAATCTATCTTTAATTTTTGATATCCCCAAAGGGGGCCGTCATCTCACCCCCTCCGGGGGAACCCCCATTACCTCCTCTGTCTCTGCGTATTCTTGGAGGAGTAACTCCATTGCCACTAGGGATAATCATCACCCTAGGGCATTTGATATGTCCAAGGCAGTCATGTCAAATAATCCCACTTTTATCACTACCACCCTTTTGAATCCCTATAACCCCACCTGAGAACCTACTCATTCTCTCCCCTACAACAATGTCTTCCATATCTCCCAACAACCCCAACACCTCCATCAACCCCTTATTCTAAAAGAGCCATTTTTCTTCACTACAGGACCACCTCCACCGAATAGATTACCAACTTCTTGGGCGGAGCTAACTCTGGCGGACAAAACTATCACACATTACGTCGCGATAGGGCACCAACCCATAGTCCTACTCATCCAATGCCCATCTTGGATAGTACAAATTGTGAAAGAGGGGGTGGACCACATAGTATCGGGGCTGGGCTACCAAGTTTGGTGCCAAAAGGTACTACAAGCTCAGATGATAGGGACATTGAACATACTACAAGATCAGATGATAGGGACATTGAACATAATGAATCCAACAAACAAAACTCACTTATGAGTCACATATTCAAAAGTTTACCCTTCTACCCGACAACCCCTTATCTCTCGGAGACGGACACTCTGAACTTCATTCTTTGGAACCCACCGGAGGAAAAAAATGTGGTAACAACTCCACAACTACCTCAAAGGGGTGCAGACCAAAAAGGAGTGACCACCGCAGTGTTAGAGCAACTAGAACAGGCCAATGTAGAGATGGAGCAATTCCTAGCGGAATTTGGGGACCCAGAAATAGAAAAAATCTTTCTAGACATGCCTCTTTGGAAAGAGTTCAAAGATACCTTAAGCTTAATTATTACTGCACTCTGTCCCCCAACAACGAATATCCTCAGCCTGATCTTGAGGAAAGAGATAAAATAGATCCCGCCGGCAGTTGCACCAATCCCTCAGATGAACCTGAGGAAGAGCTCTCACAAGGACAAAGGGAAACAACCCATGACCTCCCCCCACCAACACCATCTGGGCCCATGTAGTTCATCATCTGGAATACGAGGGGGGCCAACAGTGCCAAATTTAAGCGCCAATGCAACAACCTCATAAAGTCCCACAACCCTGCTATGATTGCCTTGCTGGAAACTAAGATGGTAGATCACAAGAACATCATTGAAATACCTTTGCTTTGATGCTTACCTAGAGTCTAGTGCTGTTGAGAGGAAAGGGGTATTGTGGTTATGTGGAAGGAAGACCTCATTTATCTCCAGCACTGCTCCACATCCTTCCAGGATATCCATGCTACTGTGAAGGTAAACAATAGCCCTGACACTTTCCTTTTCTCTACTATTTATGCCAGCACTGATTTCAATTTGAGATTAATGCTATGGGATGAGTTACGCAACATTGCTAACTCACTTACTGGGGATTGGCTTACGGGGGATATTTCAACTAAATTCTAACAACCAATGAAAAACTTGGGGGTGCTCACATTAGTAATAATAGGGCCAGCCACTTTTGGAATTGTTTAAACTACTGCAATATGGTGGACTTTGGATATAGGGGATGCAAATACACATAGAAAAATAAAAGGTATAGGAACCGGGGGTGCCTTATCCAGGAAAGGCTGGACAGATGCCTTGCCAATACTTCCTGGATAAACCACTTCCCTGATGCACTCATTACCCACTTACCAAGAACCAAATCAGACCATTGTCCTACCTTTTTGTCTCTCACAAAAAAAACTGCTAGACAAAGGGATAAACCTTTTAGGTTCGAACCCATGTGGTGTAACCACCAATATTTCCACCGTTTAGTAGAGAGATGCTTCTTGGGACCCACCACCCTTCACCAAGACATCTCTCAATTCCATGAAAATGCCACTCACTGGAATACTAATGTCTTTGGCAACATCTTTCATAGACTCAGAATTATTTTGGCCAGGTTAGATAGCATACATAAATCCCCTCACTATCACATTAGAAACTTTCTACAAAACCTGGAGAATGAACTCCTCTGTGATTATGATAGTGCCCTTAAATGTGAAGAGGAATTTTGGAAAGCCAAGTCTAGAATCTCCTGGATCAATGAGGAAGATGCCAACACTGCTTTCTTTCACCCTTCCACAATCAGTAGGAGGAGAAGGAATATACTATGGAGCTCAAAGATGATGTGGGCAATACCATCTCTGGTGAGAATGACATTAAGACCCACATCATCAATCACTTTAGAAGTCTCTTCACTACCAGCCATACCTCGAGCCCTAACAGTCACTTTATTCCAAAAATTAACTCCAATATTCTTAAAAGGGAAGCATGAGACAGGCTTGACTCCCCCCGGCATACGAAAATCTTGGTAGCCCTCAAATCCTTCAAGCCTCTAAAAACTCTAAGCCTAGATGGCTTGCACCCCTTTTTTCCAGAAATTCTGAAACATTGTTGGCCCCAAAACCATCGACTTTTGTAATAAAGTCTTTTCAAACTCCAACATGCTTGCTGAGAACAATGCTACCCACATCTGTCTCATTCCCAAAAGAAGGGATGCTGGATTTCTTAGGAATTTTAGACCCATAGGCCCTTGTAACGCTACCTACAAACTGGTAACAAAAATAATAGTAAATAGGATTAAGCCCTACCTTTCCTCCATCATTGGTCCCAATCAAGCCAGATTCTTAGCTAATAGAAGAGCTTCTAATCACAATATCATTATTCAGGAGTACATCACCCACTTTAGTAAGATGGGGGGGAAGAAATTTAACATGATTTTGAAGATTGATTTAGAGAAAGACTTTGACAAAATAGAGTGGTCCTTCATAAAGGATACCCTCCTATTATTTGGCTTCCCTGATAAAATCACTAAGCTTATCATGTCATGTGTCTCCACCTCTTCTATCTCTGTATTTGTCAATGAGTCTAAAATAAAATTCTTTAACCCTTCCTGAGGTATTAGACAAGGAGACCCAATGTCACCCTATCTATTCATCCTGTGCATGAAGAGACTTTCTAAAGGTATTGACACTGAAGTCAGATCCAAAAGATGGGACCCAATCGGTATCACCAATGGTGGTCCTAAGATCTCTCACCTCTTTTTTTATGATGACCTCACCTTAATGGCTAGGGCCTCCCCTAGAAACTGTCAAACCATTGTGAATATCCTGAAAACTTTCAGTAATCTTTCAGGGAAAACCATCAACAATGCCAAATCAAAAGTGTTGTTCTCTAAAAACTGCATCTCCTCTAATGCATCCACCTGCACTCAAATTCTCAACATCCAATCTAGTCAGGATTTTGGCAAATACCTAGGATACCCTATATTCCACAGCAAGCCCAAGAATAATGACTTTCAATTTATATTGGATAACATGCATCAAAGGCTTGCAGGGTGGAAAACCAAATTCGTCAACTTTGCTGGTAGAACAGTATTTGCTAAATCTTCCCTAAGCAGTATACCAACTCATATCATGCACTACATTAAAGTTCCCAGTGGAATCCTGGAACTTATTGACAAAACTCAGATAGATGTTGTTTGGGATAGCAATGCTGAAAAAAGAAAGCTCCACCTTCTCAATTGGTACACCCTCATCATACCCAAAGGAAATGGAGGGTTAGGTATCCACAAAAGTGGAATCAGAAATAGAGCTCTCTATGCCAGCTTAGCATGGATACTTTCTAGGCACCATAATAGTCTTTGGGGTCGAATTATGCTCTCTAAATATAACCACTACAACACTGGCCCCGGATCAAGAACCTGGAGAAACATCCTTAGGGGCTGGGCTGATTGCTCTAGAGGCATAAATTGAAGAGTTAGCAAAGGGGATAAAGTCAAATTCTTCAGTGATAGCTGGATCCCTCACTTAGGAAACATTAGAAGTCTTATCCATGGTCCCCTTACCACTATTGATATGAATACCACCATCAATCAACTCCATCAGAATGACACTCGAGATTTTAGCCACCTTTCTATAGAGCTACCATGCTACTTAAGAAACATCATAACTAGCACCATTCTCCCTCACAATCCCACTGAGGAAGATAATCCTACTTGGGGTCTAACTAGCAATGCTCGTTTCAGTACAGGAAGTATTTATAACATGATCTCTGAATCTAGGATATAACAGGACACCTAGAGAAACTTCAATCTTGTTTGGAAAGCCTAAACCCCCAACAAAACCAAGACTTTTCTCTAGCTTCTCCTCCATAATAGACTCCCTATCAATGCTTATCTAAACCATATTGGTCTCTCTATCCATCCTCAATGCCCCTTGTGCCAAAATCAGGAGTAAAATGCCAACCGAATCTTCTCCGGTGCACAAATGTTGTCTTCTTCTGGGCAGAGCACCTTCAAAAAGCCAGATACAAACCCTACAACTATGGGTTAATTTATCCATTGCTAATTGAGACACTATCTGGCAGCAACTCAGAGACAAGCCTTTTAATGCCTGGCTATCATGGGAAGTCCTCTTCCCACATTGCCTTTGGGTTATCTGGTTGTGTAGGAATGACAACAATTTTAACAATAAAACCTCCACAATTTCCACTACAATGGTCATCTTCCTGGCTACTGAATTCAGTATGCTAGCTGCCAATATCCCCACTCAACATGCAACTCCACCACCATAGTGATCAAGTAGAATCCTCCCACCAGTGGGCAGCTAAAGCTTAACATTCATGGTTCAGCTCAAGGCAATCCTGGAATAGGAGGGATAGGCAGACTCTTTCGGGATCATAATGCATCTCCCCCATACAACCCCCTCTATGGCTAAATTGTTGGCATTATGGCATGGACTATCAATTGCTAAAGCTAACAACTTCGCTAATTTCCTCATTGAAACAGACTCTAGTATTGTTCTTTAAATGCTTGTTAACGACCATCCTTCCTACCACAATTTCATTGTTGTGTGCAAGTCACTAATGCTAGAGATGCAGGCAGCAACACCATCTAAAATCTTCAGGGAATTGAACGCAGTGGCGGATATGCTTTCTAAAGAAGGAGTCAGAAGTCAGATCCTGCTGTCACCAAAACTATTTTGGCAAATGCCTCATTTTGTAAATGCCTCTATGCAATCGAATTGTAACGGGTCACTAACTAATCGTTCAATTAAGAACAACTCAATTATCCTACAGGGCCGGGATGTGGCCCCGAACAACGTATTTTTGGCCCCTCCAGCTGTGAAGAGCACCCCTACCCACCCCCTTAACCTTTGAAGGAATGAATTTCTTTTTAACCAAAACAAAATTGGTTCTTGTTATTGAGACTGGTTTTAGGATAAACTAGCTCAATGAAATCCTAATCATTTATCACTAAAAAATTTACCTATCCTGATCATTATCACTAAAAAATTTACCTATTGACTGAAAAATTATACTATCAGACAATTCTTTGTCAAAAGTTGAAACTTGAGGGAGACAAATTTAGGATTAAAATACAATACTTTTGAAGACCACAGTTAAAAGTGAATTCAGGATTAAAAATTTATTATAATTTGACACTAAGTAATAAATTTAACTAATCTTATAGAACTCGCCCAAGATGAGGATATACAATCTACGTGAATCTACATATAATTTTTAGCGATAAGACAAAGATCATTTTTCTTATGCATGGTAATTCCAGGCTTAACATTTGTGTCAATGTCTTCTTTTTTCATCCCATAAGGTAACTTCCAATCAAATGAATATAGAAGATTTGATAATGCAAGTTCCACGGATGCAGCCCCAAGTGTCATCGCGGGACACCCTCTTCTTCCTGCTCCAAATGGAATTAACTCAAAATATTGCCCCTTAAAATCAACATCGCTATTCAAGAATCTCTCAGGTATAAACTCTTCAGGATTTTCCCATATTTCAGGATCCCTTGCAATAGCCCAAACATTAACATGAATTATAGTTTTTGATTGAATTTCATACCCTTATAGTGTGGATTTCATCATTAATTCTCTTGGTATTAGAAGTGGAGTTGGTGGATATAATCTAAAAGCCTCCTTGATCACTGCTTTGAGATATGGAAGATTTTGGATGTCGTTTTCATTCACAATATTGTCATTCTTTCGAATTGATTTTCTAATTTCTTCTTGGACTTTCTTCATGGCTTTTGGATTCTTCATCAACGCTGTCATTGTCCATATTACTACAGCTGTGGTAGTGCTTGATCCTGCAAGTAACACATTCTACAAAGAAATTGACAGGGAAACAAAATAAGAATTGTCAATTCATGAGGATGGCTCAAGGGAATATGAACCACATAAAAAAATAACTAATATGATATTTGACGCAATCCCAGCAATAATGAAGCTATAAATTTCGCTAAGGGTGTTCAATTTGATATATATGTATAATACATAATTTTTTGATGAAGGGTGTTCTACTGACCACTCTTCACCCTGTGTGCCTACGATTATCCCTGAGCTATTCATGTCACTCCATTTAAGATCAACTCAGTTTTATATAAAATAAAATTTCATAAAAGAAAAAAAGAAACTTTGAAAAGGATTAAATATAGTGCGCGAGCTCTTAAGTAGGTTTAAGACATAGGAAATTACCATGGCAATTGCTTTTATATGCTCCAAAGTGAGATCAATTGGTGTGGATTTCTCTTTCTTCAATTGGAGCAAAATATCAAGAATGTCTTCTTCCATCGATTTTGGTCTATTGGGATTAAGATGTTTCTAAATGAGTTCTTCGTAAAGCTTATCCATGCCCTTGAAATTCTTCTCAAATCTACTAATATTTTCAATAAATTTATCAATCCAACTTAAAGACGGGAAAAAATCAGAAAAAAAGAAGTTGATCAACATTGCTTCAGATTCTTCTAAAAGAAAACTAAACCTCTTCCTTTCATGTGATTCTTCGTCATACGTAAAACGAAAAGAAACTCTGTAAATAATATTACAACTTAATAAAATCATTAAATTACTCAAATTGGTGATTTGTGAAGTGGTAGCTCATTGAGATAATTTCTTGATCATTCTTGAGACTTCATCTTCACGAATGCGACTAAACGATTGCAGTTTCTTGAGACTAAATAGATGAAGAACACAAATTTTTCTCATTTCTCTCCAATAGTCATTGTAAGGTGCAAAACCTATGTCACGACCATTGTAAGACAATTTTTGCTGCCCAAAAAGAGAAGCTCTACTACAAAATACTAAATCTTGTGTCTTTAACACTTCTTTTGCTAATTTTGCTGTAGAAACTGTTAGGATCGATTAGCAGTTCACACACACTAAATCTATGGAGAGGATGAAGAAAACTAGAGAGAGTTCTTAAGGAGAGAGAGAGAGAAGTAATTTCGTAGAACCAAATTTCAGTGAGAATATTTTTCCATGTTTCTTGGAAAGTTTCCAAAAATTGAGATGAGGGGCTAAACTATCAAACTGATGCAAATTTCCAATGAAAGGGAGGCCTATAGGACCGGGTGGCATATTTTTTTTTCCCACTCTTTTTGGCTTCAAGAAGAAGAAAAACAAGCACGATAGGAAAGGGTACAAATAGTAGAAAGAGAATCATTTTGTTGTCCAATTTCACAAAATACTAGTCACTTGAAATGTCTTATAAATAAATGGAACCATGGATCGGGAGCTAAAAAATGGATGGATCTTACTCTAACAACATGTAAAGATATGATATTTGGACCTAACTCAACCCCAAAAGCTAGCTCAAAAGAAGGAGGATTGCCCAAGCTTCACTGATGTGGGTCATCACTGACATTATCCGGTCCTTATGAGATGTGGACAGTCTATTTAGGGGCCCAAACATCGGAGGCCTGATTTTGACACCATGTTAAAGGGATCTTGGGCTAGTGGTCTGGTCTTATTATATAAGCTTGGGCAGTATTCATCTCATTAGCTAGAATTTGAGGTTAAGTTAGGCCCAAACGTCATATCTTTATAGGTATCAAAGATAGGTCCATACTTATTTAGGATTCCTGTCCATGCTCTAGTTGCGCTTGAGCATGGAGGAGGGTGCTAAAGTCTGTTAGAGTCCCATATTGATTGAATAATGGACTCGAACTAGTGGTATGCTTCGATGAATTTGAACAATATTTCCTCATAGACGAGATTTTCGAATCGAGTTAGGCCAAGTGTCATATCAATCAATACTCAAATCAACTTTTATGAAACTTGCTACCATTTCTCACTCAACCTCTGAGAACCACAAACAATTTTCTTTGATTTTTCAAGGCTGATAATTAAGGCATACGTACCTTGATACAACTGATCATGGGAAGACATAACTTTTGAAAGTGACATATTTGTACCAAATTCCTAGTTAATTGTGTAGTTGATTGTAGTAAGTGTAAACACGTGATTTTGTCTTCCTAAAGTTTCATTTTATTCCTTTTTACCCATTTTTTTTACTTTATCCTACCGTGTACCCTTATCTACGTGATTATACTCCACAAAAATACAAAAATAACAAACTCCCTAACAAATTCTATCCTATCCTAACCCCCTTTACACCTCATCCAAACAACCTACCCAATCAAAAATAAACACATCACCCATACCCCTACCCTCACCACCCCATACCCCACGTCACCCCCTAACCCCATCTATACATTTTTTAAATTCAAACCATAACAGAATTGGATAGGAGATAGACAATACTATACAAGCAAAGGAGGAGGGCAGATACTCATATCATCAAGGTCCATTTTCTCTAAGAACGAAAATCACATACAGAGACTACACACATTCTTCATTTTTTTTTCTTTTTTTCGCGGATTCACACCAACATACATACGCACAGCTGGTCATTTTTCCATTAAGGAGAAATACAAAAGGAACTCTTAGCTCTCACTTATACACTAATTCGTACACACACATAGAAAAAAAGGAGTAGCAAAGAGTGAGAGAGAGTAACAAAGGGAGAGAGATAGTTGATCGAGAAGGGGAGACAAGGGTTATGAGTTTTCTGATGAACCCATCGCCGAAATTGATTATTTCAGTTGTTTTTGGGAGTCGATCGCCGGAGATGGCTATTTCTGGTCGTATTCAAATGATTCTGGCGATGTTCGGTTGAGCTAAGCTCCTTACGGTGAGTTCTTGATCGGAGTTGGTTACCCACACATCGAATAGAGAGAGAGGAACAAAGTAGCGAAGGGATAGGTTGAGACAAGAGAGAGAAAACTGAGTGGAGCCGATCGAAAGAGCGAGAAAGGGGGAATTACATTGGAGTTGAGGTCTTTTCCGGCAAGTTCCCGCCGAAAACGTCACTTTTGTCTGTGTATCTTTGTTCTTCGTCACTTTCGGAGCTCGCCAGAGTTCCATCGTGATAGGAACCGCGACCCCAGCTCTAACCCGATCGGACTGGACCAATTTCAGTCCGATTCCGGTGGTCTGTCGGTGAACGGTCAAAACGACAACGAGCATATATTGAGTTCACGATTGAGGTTTGATTTGAGGCTTTCGGACCCGGTTCTATTTTCTAATCTCATTATTTGTCACAGTAAAAGCTTCGATTGAGGTTCATTTCTCATCCCTTTTCTTGAATAATTTTAAATTTTCATATTTTTGTGTGGCGATTTGACAATGTGTGGATCTTTTGTTTTTTGTTTGATTTTGTGATGTTTGAATCATGAATGTTGGTTGGCACTGAATTTGGATTATGAAGATTAAATTGATAGTGTAAAGATTAGTTAATCGTTGATTGAGAATTAAAGTTGTTGTTTGGGGTTGGGATCGAAAAATTGATAAAAATGAATAAGATTAGTCTTGATTTATTGTTGTCGGTTTATTTTGAAATAAATATTGATGTTAAGTGTAATTGTATCATGTCTTAGGTCGGGTATTGATAGGCAAGTTCTAGGTTTCGGAGGGTAGACAACTCGTAGGATTTTAATCATCGAATGTGTAAATATTTGTGTTGAGTGCTTTTCTTCATTTTCATCACATTTCATTAAATGTATTCATTTGGTCGGGGAATGCCCCGGAGATTGATGTATTTATTCACCGGGAAATGCCCCGACGTATCATGTTGGCGAAGGCGGATCGTGATCAAGGCCCGAGGCATCGGGTAAAGTCGGGGAGCGTAGTTAGGATGAGTATAGGTTAGATAGGATTTATTTTCACATTTTTATTTATTTTTCGGGTTGTAATAATTGGACTGGACACTATATTTTTGGATTATTTTGTTTTATTTGTTGGTTTGATTGTTTTACGTACTTTTGTGTGGTTTATACATTCGTAGTGTCAGATTAGTCGATACGCTCCACCAAGCGACCATGGTCAAACCACGGGATCGAGGGGTGCCTAACACCTTCCCTTTGGTCAACAGAATTCCTTAGCCGGAATCTCTGTTTGCAGATCAGTTTTATAGAGTCAAAACCGTTTTGAAAAAGGATATTCATGGGTGACTTGGCACACCCAATTTATGCTAAGTGGCGACTCTTAGTTTTGAAACTAATGAATCCTTTTCGAAACAATTTTCATCTTTTGTCACTTTAATAATAAAACCCTTTCGAAACTTAAAACAAATTCTTTCTTTTTTAGTACGAAAAAGGGGTGTGACAACTCTGGCGACTCTGCTGGGGATCTGTTCAAAATTCGAGCTTATTTTGGAGTCGTATCGGCTTTGTTTGACACTATAGGTGTATAAACATTTTTTTTGTGTTGTTTTATGTTATTGTTTTATCATTATGGAATTTTTTCATGCTCTTTGTGTACAGTATTTATCCTATGTGTTACCGCTTTTATATCTGGCATCATGTGTCTACCCCCCGGACTTCTTTCTACAACAAGTCTGTAGTACATGTGTTGTACACGACCTCTAGTTGAGTCACCCTTATTTTAGGGGGGGGAGCCATCGGTGTTATGGAGTAGGTGGAAAGCTGACGCAGCCACTATCGACCATACGCTCCCCCGAACAGCCTTGTTAGTGAACCCCAACGTAGGTCAGCCTTTAGGTCATGCTTATGTGCATCATATTGAGACCTAGCGGAGCCCACTTGGTCCTTTGTAGGAGACTCACCTCTAAAGCATACCTACGTGCTAAATGTTGCATCTTTGAGGATAACGTGGTCATTTGACGGACTGATTTGAGAAAAACATGTGTTAGAAGTAAAGTGTGTGGGGAATGAAAAAAAAAACAAGAAAAAAAAAGAGTTTCGTTGTTTTTAGAGTTTTTTTATGGCTTTTATTTTTCACAATTCCAAAATTCAAAAGGACTTTTTTACCTTTCGCACTCATTTTCTCAAAAACATCAAAAAGATTTTTCTTTGTCTCGTTTAGCATACATTCACAATTAGAAAACTTCAAAAAGATTTTTTTCATTCATAGGATGTGTTTATAAAATAAAAATGCAAAAAAAAAGATGTTAGAATTTTTTTTACATTCCGTATAACGAAAATACCAAAAAGATTTTTCTTTCATAGTTGTTGATGTCATTATTCTGTGAAGTATCAAAATGAAACTCAAAAGATTTTATTAACATGGTTCATCGTCTGTCATTGGTCGTATCTCTTAAGTCAGGGTCTAGCCTGTTATTTAATCATTAATTATCCAATCTGGACGAACTACGCGTACCTGATTCTCGTCCCTTGGGGCGGGATACGTAGGCAACCCTCGATGGGTCCGATAATTTTTATTTTTGGCCTTTGTCTTAGTCTTAGCCTGGGTTTTCCTTCTCGTAATCTAGTGTTGTCAATTAATTCTTGCCAAGTAGGCTGATTTCATTCGGCGGTACTGTTCGGTGGTACTGTTCGGTGGATTTTAGTTATATGTCGGTCTGTCTCTCTTTTTCACACGATATTTTTCTAAGATAAAATCCCGAGGGTCGGGAATTCCTTGTCTTGTTTTGAATTTTTGAGTTGTAAGTTTGGCTTGTTATTAAAGGATGAAGCCTACAGGGTCTAGAGTCTTGATGGTTTCCAAAGTGCCCAAAAAGTTAATAAAGTGGTGGAGCACGTTCAACTACGCTGACCAGCAAGAGCTATTTAAGATATTAGGTGATCTTACGAAACTTCTGCATGTCCCACCCCGTCCAGACCTAATAGATGTTGTGCTCACCTTTTGGGATCCTAGTAATTTGGTGTTTAGGTTCGGAAAGTGTGAAATGACACCTACGTTGGCAGAATTATCTGGTCTGCTTCATTTGCCTTATATTGACAAAAGTATGATCCGAGCTCGGAATCACTCGGGCAATAGGTTTCTACAAGGGTGTGGTTTGAAGAGTAATAACGGACATTTGGGTTGTATGAATCAATCATGGATTTCTTTAGACTTTCTATTCGCTAGATTTGGGTCCTCGGAAGGTTTTGATTGCTTTTGGGATGAATTTCATATGACTAAGGAGAAGTGGGAGAGAAAGCATCTTGAAGTCTTCACCCTCTCTTTGTTAGGTACTTTAGTGTTTCCACTAGAAAAAAGACGTATTAATACCCGTTTGCAATCTGTGGTGATGGCTCTATTTCATAAGGATCAAAATGACAAGGGCACTAATCAAAAGGGGAAGGTCGTTGATCAAAAGGGCAGGTTCACTCTCATACCCATGATCTTAACATAAATATATAAGGCTTTAACTGAAGTGAAGGGGGGTATGAGATTTTTTTAGGGCAGTAACTTGATATTGCAGTTATGGATGATGGAGCATTTGCATGCCCTTTCTTTAGTTAGACTAGACGTGGTTGATCGTTGTATTCCCAATCGAGTGAAATCCATGGACTTCAGGTTGCGTTTGGATAAATTCTCGCTACCCGTGGGAGTCGACGCTTGGATTGAATTTCTTGAGTCAAGAACTGGGGATAACATTTTGTGGACTTATCTGTGGCTTCGACCAAAGATAATCTTGTTTGGTTGTCAGACGCAACTCCTTTTAGTAATGTTAGGGCTCAATTGCACTAGACCATACAGTCCTTCTAGGGTAATGCGCCAGTTGGGTAGGCTGCCGGACGTGCCACTAGCAGTGGATCTTCTGAAGGATGTTGAGTTCTTCAAGGACTAAGCCTTAAGTGAGAGCAAGTACGAGCAGTTTTGGAAGCATGCAACAAAGCTAGGTGTGGACACACTCAAAGAAAGTTTGGATAGTCCAGGGTACACTTAGGGATATGGGGTCTGGCTTCAATCTATCCCTCGGGGTATCAGCCAACCCTTACCAGCGCATCATAGATGGAGAATACAGGAAGAATGCATAGTTGACGACCATCAGGATGAAAGTGCAGGGTCCAAAGTAGAGACATTGAGAGTTCAGTTAGCAGATTTGTTCAAGATTGTAGAAGGGTGTCAGACCAATCTTTCTAATTGCACTCCTCATGAGGCAGGAATACGGGCCCAAAGCTTCTTCCCCAATATCAGGGTGTCTTTGCAGGACATGCTACAAAGTTTGAATGGGAGAAAGGGAACTTCACAGGTAGGTCCATCTCAGCCAGGGTCATCACGCAGAGCACCAGTCTAAAAGAGCATTTCTTATCTTTATTCAATTTGAGTCTTTTATGTTTCTGTCATTGTAGGGTGGCATCTGTTTTAAGTCGGAGTCAAGTTGTTTTTGGTATTAGGGTCTTTATCAGTAATTTCATGTATGTCGTCTTAGGGGTCTAGAATGTTATTTTGTATTTGTTGTTTAGTTTTTAAAGCGGTCCTAAATTCATTGCATGTTTTGTTTGTTTCTTTCATCAAAATGTTATGAGGTTACGTCTTTCTTTTGTTTGTTTGTTTTTGTTTTAGTGAAAAAAAAACTTCAATTATGTGATGTTTATGCATATACTTCCCGAACTATGCAAGATCTGATTCATGTACAACATGATACGTAGGCAACCTACTTTTGGGTTCGATCTAATATTTTGTTTCGTTGTTTTTCATTTTTTTTAAAGAAAAACAAAAGCCATAAAGAATGATAAAATGAAGGTAGATAGCGAGAGAAGAAAAGAAAGAAAGGATGATGAGACAAGAAAGGGAAAGAACAGAGACTGATACAAAAGAGGGAAATGAGGGCGAAAGAAAAGAGGTGTTGATTGGAGGAATGAAGCAAATGAGCGTAGATAGAAATTTGGATGATGTTGAAATGACTCGCTACCCTCAAAGGCTGGTAGAAATGAACATGAATCTAGGACAATTTTACCAATGTGATTCCCATGCTTGTTGTGTGCCCGAATCCTAACGGATGTTGTCTTTGATAAGCATGTTCTTTCAGATAACGGTGGTAGGTTTGCAGCACTTTGGCTAGTCACCCTTACCTCACTAGATCAAAAGAAAAGCTCGTCATGGATAGCAGGGAGATTGAAAATTCGCTCATTAACCCGGATCAGGATCCCAGGGAAGAAAGTTCAGAACGTAATGATGAGGTAGTAAGGCTCAGGCAACAATTGATAGATTTGCACCGAGCATGGGCTAGTGGCATGCCTTATCCTTCGCTCCCTGAAGGTCTTGGAAATATCTCTAATTTCCCACCGCTCTCTTAAGCACAATTATCTGCTCCCACTGAGTCACCTGAGCACGCGCCAGGATTCACTCCGCGACATTATTATCCTGGAACTTCTAGTGTGCCCTTGGCAGCTCCCCAACCAAGACCCGCTGCTCAACTGGCACCACTAATCACGCCGATGTTCGTGGCTCTGCCACCACTTGAATCTCCCACATATGTTGTGCGTCCGACAATAAGGCTTCCTCGGTCTGCTAGTGAGCCAGTATTGAAGGTTCCAGATAGTCAGTATTATGCCCCGGAGCCTACTTTGAGAATGAATGAACCGTATAGGTACACTCAGCTACTTGCATTTCTATTTGAAACGGAGAAACCTATCGCAACAGATGAACAGAAGGTCATAGCACAAAAATTGAAAAGTTTGGAACAGGCTATGAGGAATTTACAGGGAATCGGAGGTTATAAGAGTGTTTCCTATAAAGATCTTTGTATGTTTCCAGACGTCAATCTTCCCCTAGGTTTTAAAATTCCCAAGTTCGAGAAGTATGCTGGGCACGGTGATCCTGTAGCACACTTAAGATGTTATTGCAACCAATTGAGGGCTGCAGGAGGAAGGGAAGAGTTGCTTATGGCTTTCTTTGGCGAGAGTCTTTCTGATCCGGATTCAGAATGGTTTGTCGATCAAGATATCGATAAGTGAAACAGCTGGGATGACTTAGCTTCTGAGTTTGTGCAATATTTTTAGTATACGTTGACCTGATTTCGGACAAAAAATCCTTGGTCAACATGAAGAAGAAAAACACTGAAGGTTTTAGGGAATACGCGATAAGGTGGCGTGAACAGGCCGCCAGGGTAAAGCCTCCGATGAAGGAAAGTAAGTTGGTAGAGGTCTTCATTCAGGCACAGGATGAGACTTATTTTCAGCATTTACTTTCGGCGATGGGAAAGTCTTTTATTGAAGTCCTCAAAATGGGAGAGATGATAGAGGATGGAATCAAGACCGGCCAAATAGTGAGTTTTTATGCATTGAAAGACACCACACAAGCGATTCAAGGTGGATCTGGCACATTCAAAGGTAAAAAGAAGAAAGAGGACGTGGCGACTATCGTAGCTGGAATCCATTCCTATACCAAAAGACCGCCTCGCCCCTATCCCCAATCCCAAGCCTAAGTCTACATCCAAGCTCCATATATTTCTCCCCACCATTGCTACCCTCCATAAAACCCATTATACTCCATTCCACCGCCCCCGTACCCAGTATATAGCGTGCAGCCATATGCCCAAACCCCTTCTTACCCGCAATGGCACGCGCAAGCTCCACAAAATCGCCCATCAGCTCCACTAAATTACCAAAACCACTCCAGACCCAGTTTCCAACCTCGTCCTGAGTACAAGAAAGAGAAGGTGGTCAAAAATCAGTTCACACCTCTTGGGGAGTCATATGATAGCTTGTTTGATAGGCTGAGAAAGATAAAAGTCTTAAGCCCAATTCAAGGAAGGTTTACAAATCCACCCCCAAGGAATCTCGATTATTCTTTAAGGTGTGTGTACTGTTCTGACATGCCAGGCCATAATATCGAGAAATGTTGGCATTTAAAGAGAGCTATCCAAGACTTAATTGACACAAATCAGATGTTGGTCCAGGCCCCGGAGTCTCCAAACAATAACCAGAATTTGCTGCCAACCCATGCTGAAACCAATATGTTAGAATTGATATATGATGGGAAAGAATCGTCAAGGTGTTATAAGCCTATTGTCAAGATACAGGCTAATGAGGAGAAATCGCTGAATGTAGCAGAGTCTTTGAAAGCAATGTCATTGAATCAGGAATGAATGAGAGAAGATAAAGCCCAAGAAAGCGCAAAGAAACCGCTGATCACAATGCAAGGTACCAGAAGAGATGTTGATTCAAGTCAGGATAAGCCTAAGTTAACGGTGGTAGGAGCTCTGGGTAAGCCCATCCTGATGGTGAAAGAAGCACTGGCAGCGCCTATTGTCCTCCAACCGGTGACCCAGCCTCCGATAGTTGACATGAAAAGGGTTCCCTGGAACTATAAGAAGACTCTGATAACCTATCAAGGAAAAGAAGTAGTAGAAAATGGAGATGAGGTAGGAGGTTTGACTCGGTCAGGGAGATGCTACGTTTCTGAAAGCTTAAGAAAGTACAAACCAGTGGGGAGTGTACCTTCATCTATCAAAAATCCCATCACCGAAGAAGAAGCTGAAGAATTTTTGAAAAAGACGAAGTTGCCAGAGTATTCAATAATAGATCAGTTGAAGAAAACCTCTGCTCAAATTTCCCTCTTATCTTTTTTGTTGCACTCCAAGGAACATCGTGATACTATACTGAAGGTATTAAATGAAGCATATGTTCCTAGGGAGATTACAGTAAATCAACTTGAGAAAATGGTTGGAAAAATCTTTAAGGTCAATCGAATCAGCTTCTCTGATGATGAATTGCCTGTTGAAGGTACAAGGCACAACCGGGGCCTTTACATTATAGTGAAGTGCGAAGATTTCTACGTCACTCATGTTATGATTGACGGAGGTTCAGGTGCAAATATCTGCCCTAATTCTACTTTGCAAAAGTTGAATATTGGTGCTGAGATAATCAGGCCCAACAATGTATTTGTCAGGGCTTTCGATGGTGCAAAGTCAAACTCCATTGGCGAAATAGAACTAATGTTGATCATAGGGCATGTTGAGTTCGCCATAGAGTTTCAAGTATTGAATGTAGACTTCTCTTACAACTTGTTGTTGGGAAGTCCGTGGATCCACAAGGCCAAGGCGGTTGCATCTACACTGCACCAGATGATTAAGTTTAAGCATGACAGGCAAGAAGTGGTTATTCACGGTGAAGGAGATTTGTCCGCCTGCGAAGATTCTCCCTTGTCTCTTATTGAAGCAAATAACGTAGAGGAGACATTTGTCTATCAAATTTTTGATACAGTGCCGGTAAATCGTATCCTTGAAGGGAAGGTTATACCGGGACCACAATTGTCTTCCGCTTCTATCATGATGGTGAGTGAACTTTTGAAATACGGATTTGAGCCAGGAAGGGGTTTGGGAGCATCTCTGCATGGTATATTTCATCCCATATGTCCAAGTGAGAACATGGGCACTTTTGGTCTGGAATTTGAGCCCACTATTGAATATATGAAGAAAGCCAGGGGAAGGAAAAAGGAAACATTGTCACTCCCTCGCCCAATGCCACTACTCAGTGAATTATTTGTTAAGAGTGGTATCACGAAGCATGTGGAATTTGAAGCTGAATTGGTTGATGACTTCCAGAATCTTCTTATTGAGGTTGATATGGTCGAAGCAGGAGAGGGTACCAGTAAGGCAGATGTGCAATTCATAGGTCCAGCTATTCGGCTCAACAATTGGGAAGCCACTCTTCTCCCCGTCAGGAGGGAGTTTTGGTAGTTTGTTTTGTTTTTATTTCTGTTTATCCGAGTTATTCCAGGGTTGTAATTCGGATTTTAGTTTGTTTATGTTATGTTGGCATCTATGTTTAAACCCTCCTATCTTTTCTTTCAATGAAATGCAATGACCCTTTTGTTTCGTGTCTAATATATTTTGTTTTTGTCTTTTTCTTTATATAGTTCTCTTTATGCTGATTCTAATGACATGAGATGCATGCGGAATTTTCAGCCTGATCTTAAAATCTAAACTAATCAAGATGTAATGAATCAAGAGAGGGAATATGATGAAGAAGAGGCAATAGAAGAAATAAGCAAAGAGTTGGAACAGTTTGAAGACAAACCGAATCCCAATTTGAATGAAACTGAGCCAATCAATCTAGGGAATCAAGAAGATATTAGGGAAACTAAAATCAGTGTACATGCTTTGCCATGGTTAAAAGATGAAATGATTCAAGCATTAACTGATTATAAGGATGTTTTTGCATGGTCTTATGATGATATGCCTGGTTTAAGCACTGAATTAGTGGCCCATAAATTGCCAACTGATCCCGCATTCCCTCCTGTCAAACAGAAGTTGAGGAAGTTTAAAACTGATGTAAGCATTAAAAGCAAAGAGGAAATCATGAAACAACTTGAAGCCAAAGTAATTCGAGTGGCTCGTTATCCCACATGGTTATCCAATGTTGTTCCTATCCCAAAGAAAGATGGCAAAATTCGAGTATGTATTGATTACCGTGATTTGAACAGAGCAAGTTCAAAAGATGATTTTACATTGCCCAACATCCATATTTTGCTGGACAATTGCGCTAAACATGAGGTTGCCTCTTTTATGGATTGCTATGCCGGATACCACCAGATCATCATGGATGATGAAGATGCGGAGAAGATGTCTTTTATCACACCATGGGGGACCTATTATTATCGAGTGATTCCATTCGTCTTGATGAATGCTGGAGAAACATACATGAGATCTATGACCACTATGTTTCATAATATATGCATAAGGAGATCGAGGTCTACGTAGATGATGTGACTATTAAGTCAAAAATTCTGGCAGACCATGTTAAAGATTTAAGAAAGTTCTTTGAAAGGCTTCGCAGGTATAATCTCAAGCTCAACCCAGAAAAATATATATTTGGAGTTCCGTCTGGAAAGCCGTTGGGGTTTGTAGTCAGCCGTCGGGGAATTGAATTGGATCCTTCGAAAATCAAAGTCATTCAGGATTTGCCCCCGCCCAAGAATAGGACAGAGGTGATGAGTTTTCTTGGTAGACTGAACTACATCAGAAGGTTTATTTCTCAACTCACAACCACTTGTGAGCCCATATTCAAGTTGCTGAAAAGGAGTGCTTCAGTAGAATGGACTGAAGAATGTCAGGAAGCGTTCGACAGAATCAAAAGATACCTGTCAAATCCGCCCGTGCTGGTACCATCGGAGCCTGGTAGGCCTTTGATCTTATATTTATCAGTCATGGACAATTCTTTCGGTTGTGTCTTAGGTCAACATGATGTCACAGACAAAAAGGATCAGGCTATTTATTATCTTAGCAAGAAGTTCACCGCATATGAGGCCAGATATACTCTTCTTGAAAGGACGTGTTGCGCCTTAAATTGGGTAGCACAAAAGTTGAATCATTATCTTTTGTCCTACACTACTTATCTCATCTCTCGCATGGATCCTTTAAAGTATATCTTTCAGAAGCCTATGCCGACCAGTCGATTGGCAAAATGGCAAATATTTCTTACCGAGTTCGACATTGTATATGTGACTCGAACATCCATGAAAGCCCAAGCCTTGGCATATCATCTTGCTGAGAATCCCATTGATGAAAAGTATGAGCCGTTGAAGACATATTTTCCTGATGAAGAGGTGTTATGTGTTGATGAAGTCATTATAGATGTTGATCCAAGTTGGAAGCTGTTCTTTGATGGAGCTGTCAACATGAAAGGAGTCAGAATAGGCGCAGTTCTTATCTCTGAAGCAGGGCAACATTTCCCGGTAACAGCGCAACTTTGATTTTATTGTACCAATAACATGGCAGAATAAGAAGCGTGCATTCTTGGTTTAAGGCTAGCTGACGATATGGGAGTCTAGGAGTTATTAGTGTTGGGGGACTCAAATTTGCTTGTCCATCAGATCCAAGGCGATTGGGAGACGTGAGATTTGAAGCTCATACCGTATCAACAATGCTTGCATAACCTATATCAACGGTTTGTGTCAGTAAAATTTAGGCATATTCCAAGGATTCATAATGAGATTGCTGATGCTTTAGCCACTCTGTCTTCAATGCTCCAACATCCTGATAAAGCCTACATCGATCCAGTGCATATACAGAGTCGTGATCAGCATGCTTACTGTAATGTTATTGAAGAAGAGCTCGATGGAGAACCTTGGTTCTTTGATATCAAGCGATACATTCAGTCAGGAGAATACCCAACACATGCCACCAGTGATCAAAAGAGGACTATTAGACGTTTGGCTAGTGGATTTTTCTTAAGTGGGGGAATCTTGTATAAGAGAACCCCAGATCTGGGACTTTTGAGGTGTGTTGACGCAAGAGAAGCTTCGGCAATCATGGTTGAAGTTTATTCCGGAGTATGCGGGCCTCATATGAATGATTATGTCTTGTCACAGAAGATACTTTGAGCAGGATATTATTGGCTTACTATGGAGCGGGATTGTATTCGTTTTGTGCGGAAATGTCATCAATGTTAGGTACACGGTGATCTGATACATTCTTCTTCCGTTGAATTGCGCGCAATGTCTGCTCCATGGCCGTTTGTAGCTTGGGGAATGGATGTGATTGGGCCGATTGAGCCAAAAGCGTCAAATGGGCATAGATTCATTTTGGTGGCCATTGATTACTTTACAAAGTGGGTAGAAGCAGTAACGTTCAAGTCAGTAACAAAGAAAGCGGTGGTGGATTTTGTTTATGCCAACATCATTTGTAGGTTTGGAATTCCAAAGATGATCATCACAGACAATCCTGCCAATCTCAATAGTCATTTGATGCAAGAAGTGTGTCAACAGTTTAAGATCACACATCGAAATTCCACTCCATATCATCCAAAGGCCAATGGTGTTGTGGAAGCCGCGAATAGGAATATCAAGAAGATACTGCAAAAAATGGTACAAGGGTCTAGACAATGGCACGAGAAGTTGTCGTTTGCTCTGTTAGGTTATCGCACTACTGTTCGCAATTCAACAGGGGCAACTCCATATTTATTGGTGTATGGGACAGAAGCAGTCATTCCTGCAGAAGTTGAAATTTCTTCTCTTCGAGTCATTGTGGAAGCTGAGATTGATGATGACGAGTGGGTCAAAAACCGACTGGAATAATTGAGTTTGATTGAGGAAAAAAAAGCTAACGTCGGTATGTCATGGCCAATCATATCAGAAGAGAATGGCTCGAGCGTATAATAGAAAGGTACGACCCAGGCATTTTGAAGTTGGTCACTTGGTATTGAAGCGTATCCTTCCTCACCAGGTTGAAGCGAAAGGCAAGTTCTCCCCAAACTGGCAAGGTCCCTTCATTGTGAATAAAGTGTTGCCCAATGGAGCCTTATTTTTGACAGATATTGAAGGAAAAATGGCAGAAATGGCTATCAATGCTGACGAGGTCAAAAGATATTATGTATGATATTTTATCCTTTGTTGATTTTATTACATGATTAGTACTTGCATTTTTGAAGATTGATATGATGAAGGCATTTTATTCTTCTATCCAAACACTGTGTCATCCTTTGTTTACCCGTTTGAGCTAAGTTTTATTTTTTCTTTCATATACCTCTTTTGGAATCAAAATAGAGTCAAAGATAAATGTCAGAAAAATAAGAATAAAAGAAAGAGTTCAAAAAAGAAAAAAATTCAAATCAAAACAAAAATAAGCTGATGGAACTACGTGCGACCTGATTATCCTCTCTCGGGAGTGAGATACGTATGCTGCCCTATTCAGGGCTCGGTCCAACAAAATGAAGATTTTAGAGTCACCCAGTCAACAACAACTGGGGCATGAGTTAATGCGTTGTTTGAGTCGATTCCAAAAGTTGTAAGTCCCACCCCTACTTCAAGTGTCGTTTGAGCCTCTTGTCATCCTTTTCTAACCCTATCCCAAAAAAAAAACAAGTTACAACCAAAGAAAGTCCTTTAGATCAATTTTTGCTAATGTTAAGGCTAAGCATGCAATGAATATGATGATACATCATAGGGTGTTGTTTTCCTCAGCATAAGAAATCAGGAAAGAAATGAAAATGAGAGAGTATTATTGGTGAAAACCCTCGCGGGCACCATAAGGCGATGGTGAGTTGAGAGAAATGAAAATGAGAGTCTTATTGGTGAAAACCATCACGGGTGCCATAAGGCGATGGCGAGTTCGAGAGAAAAGTGAAAAGTGAAATGGAAAAACATTGGTTGGCTAAAGTATTTCAAGTTGTCTTCCATCGAATGAGATGTATGAGTCCAATGGATTTGAAGAAATGGATCAGTGGCAAAGGAATGAACTCAAAAACAAATGGGAAGTTTGGATAGGAAGATCAGGCAACTTAATCCAAAATGCATGTCATACTCATTGGAGTCGGTGTCGTATTCAGATAAGTTTTCTTTTGAATAAAGGACATTGCCCTTTTCTTTCATTTACATATTCATATTTTGTCTTTTTTGTGTCATTTATCAAAATAAAAGTCACCATCATTTCTTTACATTGTAAGTCAAGTTTGTGTCAAAGAAAGCGAGAAAGGATTTCAAAACTTGCTACCAGTCTTCCCAATTGTATGAGGAAAAGTTGAGAACCAGCACATGAAAGAAATATGATCATAATTCAACACAAAGCAAAGGAAGTCTATCAACCGACTGGCTACTGGGTTCGTGGGTGATACAATGCTAAGTGTGTATCAAGAGATTCCAACCAACACATGAACTACAAGATGAACAACAAAGTACTAGTGAATCGAAAATGGCCACACACGGCTTCACTAGGCTTGCAACACTTGTTTAAACTAGAAAAGCGAGTTTAACAACAAGAACAACAAAGACAATATTTCTAGTGAATAGAATGAGCCCCACAAAGCTTCACTAGACTTTTATATTCAACAACACAATGTTAACAAGATTTACAAAGAAAGAGATAGAAACTTGACACACAATATTCATTAATCTAAGAACCCTAACAAGAGAAAGGACCCTAAGACTAATAAATATCAATACCAAGTTCTTACTTGGACCAAGAGGAACTCAAAGAACCTCAAGAACCTAGTTTCTAGCCAAGATACAACACTAATATCACTCTACTAGTGAGAATTTGGTTTTGGCCTCTCTAAATGATGAGAAAGAGAAGTAAAAAATTTACAAGTCTTTGTTTCTTGAATAATAGGAATGAACTAAAGAAAGACTAGCCCTATTACATGGCTTATATAGTCACTTAGAAAGGAGGTACAAAGACCAAATTACCCTTGGCATTTAAGTGGGTGGGTTCGGGGTGTCTTGGTGGGCCTCTTTACATTTTATTAAATATAGGCCCTTAGATGGGCTCACAAGGGCCTCGCACATGGCCAAGAATGTGAACAAGGCTTGGAGTCGTTGCAACTCACATGATTGGCTTCGTGTGAAAGTATCGAGCTAGGAATTCCCGTATCATCCTCTCCACCTTGAAGGGAATTTTTCCTCAAATTCGGATCATTACCATCCTCCACCTTTTCCACCCGAGAGAGATCACACACGTTGAAAGTGTTGTGCACTTGATATTTCGGGGGTAGATCAATCTTGTAGGCATTGTTGTTGATATTTTGTAATACTTGGAACGGGCCATCACCCCGTGGAATCAACTTAGCATTCCTTTGAGACGGGAATCTATCCTTCCTTAGGTGCACCCACACCCAATCTCCCGGTTCAAGAATGAGCTTTCTTCTTCCTTTGTTGACTCGCCTCGCAACTTCTTGGTTTTTCTTCTCCAACCACAACCTCACCTTCTCATGTAGATTTTTCATGGCCTCGGCCCGTTTTCTTCCATTTAATCTTATCACAAAATCACTTGGCAAAGGGGTTAAATCCAAAGGGGTGAGGGGGTTGATGTCGTATACACACTCTAAGGGTGTCATCCCCGTGCTCGAGTGTATAACACGATTATAAGCAAACTCAATCAATGGTAAGTGCTACTCCCAAGAAGTCATTTTTCCTTTAACCATGGACCGTAGCATAGACCCTAAGGTCCTATTTACTACTTCCGTTTGGCCATCGGTTTGTGGGTGGCATGAAGTCAAAAACAACAACTTAGTACCGAGTCTACCCCACATGGACTTCCAAAAGTGGCTTAGGAATTTAGAATCCCTATCACTCACTATGGTCCTCGGAACACCATGAAGTTTTACAACATTATCAACAAACAAAGAGGCTACGCTAGGCGCATCATCACATTTAGAACAAGGAATAAAGTGAGCCATCTTGGAAAACCAATCCACAACGACAAAAATACTATCCCGCCCCCTTCTAGTACTCAAAAATCCCAACACGAAGTCCATTGATATGTCAAGCCAAGGATGCAAAGGGGTGGACAATGGGGTGTACAACCCGTGGGGTTAGAGCCGTGACTTGTCTCCTTTGAACTCAACACATTGGCCGTAAATCCGGGCCACATCCTTGTGCATTCTAGGCCAATAAAATTGTTCTTCCAAAATTCCGAGGATCTTCTCGACCCCAAAATGGCCCATTAGACCGCCATTGTGTGCTTCCCTCACAAATAATTCTCTCCACGAACTTGAGGGAACACACAATTGTCTACCTTTAAACAAGTATCCATTAAATTTGGTATAGGGATGGGAACCCCTATCCGTAACCCACCTATCCCTTTCCACTCTTCACTTTCCCTATAGATAGGAGCGAAGTGAGGGTCCTCGGGATATAAAGACTTGAGGCTTTCAAACCCCATCAACTTAGACGACAAAGTGGACACAAGCACATGTTTTCGGGAATAAGCATCGGCAACCACATTGTCTTTACCCTTCTTGTATTAAATAACATAATGGAAAGTTTCAAGAAATTCAATCCATTTGGCATGCCACCAGTTAAGCTTGTCTTGTGCCCGTAGATGCTTCAAGGATTCATGATCCGTTCAGATCATGAATTCTTTAGGCCACAAATAATGTTGACAAGTGGCCAAGGCTCTATTCAAGGCATACAACTCTAAATCATACGTAGAGTAGTTTAGAGTTGATCCTTTGAACTTTTTGCTAAAGTAGGCAATAGGCTTCAATTCTTGCATTAAAACCGCGCCTATGCCAACTTTGCTTGCATCACATTCGACCTCAAAAGTCTTGTCAAAATTCGGAAATTGTAGCAAAGGGCCGAGATGAGCATAGCTTTCAAGTCCTCGAAGGCCTTAGCTTGTTCATCTCCCCACTTGAAAGACCGATCCTTTTTAATCACTTCGGTCAAGGGGGCGGCAATGGTGCTAAATCCTTTGACAAAACATCTATAAAAACTAGACAACCCATGGAAGTTTCTCACTTCACCTACGGTTTTGGGAGTTGGCCAATTTTTAATGGCGTCAATCTTAGATTCATCCACTTCGACCCCTCTTGAGCTCACCACAAACCCAAGAAATACAACCTCATGGACACCAAAAGAACACTTTTCTAGATTAGCATATAACTTCTCCTTTCGGAGGACATCAAACACACATTGTAAATGCTTTACATGCTCATCTAAGGATTTACTATACACCAATACATCATCAAAATAAACAACAACAAACTTTCCGATAAATGGCTTCCTCACATGATTCATTAGCCTCATGAAAGTACTTGGAGCGTTTGTTAGGCCGAATGGCATAACCATCCATTCATAGAGACCGAATTTGGTCTTGAAGGCGGTTTTCCATTCATCACCCGGTTACATACGAATTTAGTGATAGCCACTCCTCAAATCAATTTTAGAAAACAAACACGACCCACTCAATTCATCAAGCATATCATCTAACCTAGGAATAGGGTGATGATATTTTACCGTTATCTTGTTGATGGCTCGGCAATCAACGAACATACGCCAAGTCCCATCTTTCTTGGGAACAAGTAGCACCAGAACCGCAAAAGGGCTCATACTCTCCTTGATATATCCTTTGTTGAGGAGTTCCTCAACTTGGCATTGCAATTCCTTGTTATCCATCGGGTTGATCCTATAAGCCGATTTGTTGGGCAATTGTGAACCCGGTACAAAATCTATTTGGTGCTCAATTCCCCGAAGTAGGGGCAATCCTTGTGGTAATTCCTTTGGGAAGACATCCTCGTAATCCTGCAAAACATGAGAAATAGGAGGAGAAATGGAAATGTTAGTGGCGTTAGTGTTAAAACAATGAGACAAGAGGAGCATCGGAGTGTCCTCGTCATGATCCACAAATAATTCTTTCCTCCTAGCCATCATCACCACACTTCCTTGCCCCTTAGAAATTAGAAGCCCCTCGGTTTCCCCTACTCCCTCACTCTCGGGTTCCCCTCTTTTTCCCTCACTCTCGGCCTTCTTTCCCTTTTCCCTCAATTCCTGCATCTTTTGGTATAATTCATTCACTTGGGAAGGCAATAATGGATGAAGAGCAACCTTTCGGCCGTCCTTCTCAAGTGTATACCGATTGGACCTTCCATCATGTTTGGTCGACCTATCGTATTGCCAAGGCCTTCCTAACAACAAGTGACAAGCTTGCATTGGTATCACATCACAAAGCACCTCGTCATGGTAGATGGCTACCTTAAAACGTATCACACATTGCCTTGTGACCTTTAACTCGCCGTATTCATTCAACCATTGCAACTTGTAAGGACTAGTATGATTTATGATTTATGATGTAATTCAAGGCCTCAAAATTTTTAATTATTAATTTTATGATTTATTTCTTTTTGACAATATTAAATATAGTAAAAAAGCTATCATCATTTAATAAAAATATTTTGAAACTTTGAATTAAGCTAATCAAATCTCTATAATAATAAGTAATATGTTTACAATAACATCCAAGACAATGTATTGAAAACACATGGTTCACATTTTTTTTAACTTGAATCAATCCTTATTATTATAAACAATAATATTACTATGTGAAATATAATACTACACTAAAAACAACAATTATGAAGAAATAAGAAAATGCAACATTATGTATATGTATATTTTTAAGTCTTTAGATTAAAATTTGACTTTAAACCATTGATTTTATTGAGATTTCCTTATACAATAACACCCGCACTTTCGAACTAGAAATCGAACTGCTGTTCTGTAAGCTCTAATAAAAATGACTAGTTAATATATGAAACGATGGTGGGAAAGGGAGCCTTGGCATAACGGGTAAAGTTGTTGCCATGTTCCAACCGTGGAAACATCCTCTTGTAGAAATGCAGAGTAAGGCTGCATACAATGAACTCTTATGCTTTGGCCCTTCATTGGACCATGCATAGCAGGAGCTTAGTGCACCGGGCTTCCCTACCCTTTCGAAGGTGAACAAATGGATAAAGTTGCATTCGACATAATTTTCCGGTTGTTTGTGCCTAATTTGTTCTTATATCTAAGGTAAATGTTCTTGTTAATATGGAAGAAAAGTGTTCTAATATTTCCTCACATTCTTACCAGGCAAGATTTCTTTTGGAAAAGTTGAACCCCTCAGCCGCATAGCAGGTTCAGACGTGATATTCACTGATGACGTAAGTCTCCAAATTTTCTTCTAGCATCTTCAGCGACTGGTTGTGCAATTCTTGAGAAAGAAAGAAAAAAGCGCTTCTGCATTTAGGATTGATCCCAGCGAGAGCACATCATCTCTGCTGTCTACTTGTCGTTCTCAACTACAAAGACAATTTCTTTTCTATTATCCGTAGAGATTAGACCTCGGAATTGATATCATTCGGCACAATTTAGGATTACATTTGACATCATTTTGGATATGGGGAGGATAATTTTGCACCTTTTCGAAACAATAAAATGTTTTAAAGTTATTTAACATATCTGGTCCCTCGGGATAGAGTTGTTTTATACTAAATTCCTAGTTAATTGTGTAGTTGATTGTAGTAAGGATTATAGGTCTCATATATAATTTTAAGTGTCAATATACAGCTCTACCTACTGTTTTGTTACTATCTGCTATTTTTTTTGTGGTCTTCTAGTAGACTGCTTTGGACGATTTTTCTTTGAGCTTAAAGTCTATAGGATTTAGTCTTTTACCATTGACTGAAAAATTATACTATCAGAAAGTTCTCTTTAAAATCACTAATGATTTTATTATAATATGGCAATGAGTAATGAATTTATCTTATAGAACTCGCCCAAGATCCACGTACAATCTACAAGAATCTATATATAATTTTTAGCAATAAGACAAAGATCATTTTTCTTATGCATGGTAATTCCAGGTTTAACATTTGTGTCAATGTCTTCTGTTTTCATCCCATAAGGTAACTCCCAATCAAATGAATCAAGAAGATTTGACAATGCAATTTCCACGGATGCAACTCCAAGTGTAACCGCAGGACACCCTCTTCTTCCTGCTCCAAACGGAATTAACCCAAGATCTTGCCCCTTAAAATCAATATCGCTATTCAAGAATCGTTCAGGTATAAATTCTTCAGGATTTTCCCATATTTCAGGATCCCTTGCAATAGCCCAAACGTTAACATAAATTATAGTTCTTGGTTGAATTTCATACCCTTCTAGTGTGGATTTGGTCATTGATTCTCTTGGTATTAGAAGAGGAGTTGGTGGATATAATCTGAAAGCCTCCTTGATCACTGCTTTGAGATATGGAAGATTTTGGATGTCATCTTCATTCACAATATTACCATTTTTTTGTATTGATTTTCTGATTTCTTCTTGGACTTTCTTCATGGCTTTCGGATTCTTCATCAACGCTATCATTGTCCATATTACTACAGCTGCGGTAGTGCTTGATCCAGAAAGTAACACATTCTACAAAGAAATTAACAGGGAAACAAAATAAGAATTGTCAATTCATGAAGATGGCTCAAGGGAATATGAACCACATAAAAAAATAACTAATATGATATTTGACGCAATCCCAACAATAATGAAGCTATAAATTTTGCTAAGGGTGTTCAATTTGATATATATATGTATAATACATTATTTTTTGATGAAGGGTGTTCTACTGACCACTCTTCACCTTGTGTGCCTACGATTATCCCTGAGCTATTCATGTCACTCCATTTAAGATCAACTCAGTTTTATATAAAATAAAAGAAAAAAAAAACTTTGACAAGGATAAAATATAGTGCGCGAGAGCTTAAGTAGGATTAAGACATAGGAAATTACCATGGCAATTGCTTTTATATGCTCCAAAGTGAGATCAATTGGTGTGGATTTCTCTTTCTTCAATTGGAACAAAATATCAAGAATGTCTCCTACCATCGATTTTGGTCTATTGGGATTGAGATGTTGCTCAATGAGTTCTTCGTAAATCTCATCCATGCCCTTGAAATTCTTCTCAAATCTACTAATATTTCCAATAAATTTATCAATCCAACTTAAAGACGGGAAAAAATCAGAAAAAAAAAAAGTCGATCAACATTGCTTCAGATTCTTCTAATAGAAAATTAAACCTCTTCCTTTCATGTGATTCTTCGTCATACCTAAAACCAAAAGCAACTCTGAAAATAATATTACTACTTAATGAAATCATTAAATTGCTCAAATTGGTGATTTGTGAAGTGGTAGCTTGTTGAGATATTCTCTTGATCATTCTTGAGACTTCATCTTCACGAATTGGACTAAACGATTGCACTTTTTTGAAACTAAATACATGAAGCACACAAATTTTCCTCATTTCTCTCCAATAGTCATTGTAAGGTGCAAAGTGCAAACCCTATGTCACGACCATTGTAAGATAATTTTTGCTGCCCAAAAAGAGAAGCTCTACTACAAAATACTAAATCTTGTGTCTTCAACACTTCTTTTGCTAATTTTGCTGAAGAAACTACCACCATAGTAGAAGAACCAAATTTCAGTGAGAATATTTTTCCATATTTCTTGGAAAGTTTCCAAAAATAGAGATGAGGGGATAAACTATCAAACTGATGCGAATTTCCAATGAATGGGAGCCCTATAGGACCGGGTGGCATATTGTTTTTTCCACTCTTTTTGGCTTCAAGAAGAAGAAAAACAAGGATGATAGGAAGGGATACAAAGAGTAGAAAGAGAATCATTTTGTTGTCCAATTTCACGAAATACTAGTCACTTGAAATGTCTTATAAATAAATGGAACCATGGATCGGGAGCTCAAAGATGGATGGATCTTACTCTAACAACATGTAAAGATATGATATTTGGACCTAACTCAACCCCAAAAGTCAGTTCAAAAGAAGGAGGATTGCCCAAGCTTCACTGATTGAGGGGATGTGGACAACCTATTCAGGGGCCCGTACATCAGAGGCCTGATTTTGATACTATGTTAAGGGATCTTGGGCTAGTGATCTGGTCTTATTATATAGACTTGGACAATACTCCTCTCACTAGTAGGTTTTGGGGTTGAGTTAGGCTCAAACGTCATATCTTTACAGGTATCAAAGCTAGGTCTATCCTTATTTAGGATTCTCATCCATGCTCTAGTTGGGCTTGAGCATGAAGGAGGGTGTTAAAGTCAGTTAGAGTCCCATATTGATTGAATAATGGACTCGAACTAGTGGTACGCTTATATGAATTTGAAAAATATTTCCTCATAGACGAGCTTTTCGGATCGAGTTAGGCCAAAGTGTCATATCAATCAATACTCAAATCAACTTTTAGGAAACTTGCAACTTCCTCAACCTCTGAAAACCACAAATAATTTTCTTTGATTTTTCAAGGCTGCTAATTAAGGTATACGTACCTTGATGCAACTGTTCATGGGAAGACATATAACTCATGAAAGTGACATATTTGTCTTAATAACATAACTTAGAATTAGCCAAAGGGGTGAATGAATAAATATCTTATCTGGATATGAACTTGTGGTTCTCATTACCTACTCTCTTGTGGTAAATTATCCTCATCAATCAATCTCACACCTAAAGAGAAATAGGAGGACAGTCTTTAACTATTTGCTGAAAAATTATATTAGAAGGAATTTATGATTAAAATACAACACTCATAAGTCATAAGACATGAAAACATAGTTCGAGCTGAAAGTAATGAATTCAACTGACCCCACAATACTCGTTCGAGATCCACATAAGAGGATAGTCTATATGAATCTATAGATAATTCTTAGGAATAAGGCAAAGGTCATTTTTCTTATGCGTCGTAAGTCCACGCTTAGCATCAGTGTTAATATCCTCTTTTTTCATCCCACAAGGCAACTCCCAATCAAATGCATAAAGAAGATTTGACAATGAAAGTTCCATTGATGCAACTCCAAGTGCGATTCCTGGGCACCCTCTTCGTCCTGCTCCAAATGGAATAAACTCAAAGTCTTGTCCTTTGAAATCAATATTGTTTATTAAGAATCTCTCGGGTATAAATTCTTCTGGATTTTCCCATATTTCAGGATCTCGTGCAACTGCCCATGCGTTAACATGAATTATAGTTACTGGCTGAATTTCATATCCTTCTAGCGTGGACTTTTCCATTGATTCTCTTGGTATTAGAAGTGGAACTGATGGATACAATCTAAAAGACTCCTTTATCATTGCTTTGAAATATGGAAGATTTTGAATATCGTCTTCATTCAAAATATCGCCTTTCTTTCCGACTGATCTTCTGATTTCTTCCTGAACTTGCTTCATGACTTTTGGATTCTTTATCAAGGCTGTCATTGCCCATATTATTGCAGCGGCACTAGTGTCTGATCCAGCAAGTAACACATTCTACAAAGAAATTGAGAAGAGAAAGAAATTAAAAATTGTCAATTCATGAGGAAGTTTCAAGGGAATGCAAGCCACATGTGTGCTACCTACCTACCTATCAACATAGATATACATACACATAATATGTATGTATGCATGTATATACACATACATTCTTACAATAACAACTATCCATGCAATATTATTTGATTTCAAAAAGGAAAAAAAGATTGTCGAGGAAAATAAATGCTTCTATCACTAAATGATTTCTATATTTTCTATTGGCATATAAATCTCTAGAAAGATTAGAAGACCTTATATATATATATATATATGAGATAAGAGATTACCATGAGAATTGCTTTTATATCCTCCAAAGTGAGATCAATTGGTGTTGATTTCTCTTTTTTCAATTGGAGCAATATATCAAGAAGGTCTCCTTCCATGGATTTTGGCTTATTGGGATCAAGATGTTGCTCAATGAGTTCTTCATAAAACTCATCCAAATTCTTGAAATTCTTCTCAAGTCGATCTGTCAATCCAGTAAGTTTATCGATCCAACCTAAATAAGGAAAAAAATCGGAAACAAAGAAGCTAGTCAACATTGTTGCGGATTCTTCTAAAAGTTCATCAAATCTCCTCTTCTCATGTGCTTCTTCATCAAACCTAATACCAAAAGCAACTCTACAATTAATTGTAGTACTTAGTGTAATCATCAAATTACTCAAATTGGTGATTTCCGAGGTAGTAGCCTGTTGAGATATTTTCTTGAACTAAAAGATTGCACTTTCTTGAGACTAAACAGATGAAGAACACTTATTTTTCTCATTTCTCTCCAATAATCATTGTAGCGTTGAAAGACTATGTCACCACCATTGTAAGACAATTTTCGCTGGCTAAGGAATGAAGGTCTACTACAAAATACTAAATCTTGTGTCTTCAATACTTCTTTTGCTACTTTTGCTGAAGAAACTACAACCATTGGAGTAGAACCAAATTTCAATGAGAATATTTTTCCAAATTTCTTGGAAAGTTTCCAAAAATAGATATGAGGGGTTACACTGTCATATTGATGCAAATTTCCAATGAATGGGAGGCCTATTGGACCTGGTGGCAGATTGTCTTTGCCACTCTTTTTGGCTTTAGGTATAAGAAAAATAAGAATGAGAGGAAAGAATACAAAGAATAGAAAGAGAATCATTTTGTTTTAACTTCACAAAATACTTGTCACTTGAAATGTCTTATATATAAAAATGGATCTTGGGCTAGACGATACGAGGGAGTTGCTTGAATTGTAATGAATATTTTTTATTGATATGTGTTGCAAAAAGAAACCTATCAATGTCCATATAATAAGGGACAAAAATCTCTAGTGAAAGTTCGAGAGCTAGATTTTCTGCACAAAATTGGTGATGGTAGTAAATGTTGTACTGCCCATAATTTTTATCATTTCATATGAACCACATAATATAGTACTGAAATGGAAATATGAAAGTGAAGTGGTACCAAACATTGATGGAATAATGGCAATAGCAATCATTCAACCCTCTGCAAACCACATATCTTTTTATTTGATTTTTTTTTTAAGGTTGCAACAATTAATCTCCAAAAGAGTCCAAAATGTATATGTAATTGATACCTGGAAAGACCTTTAGTCGTGAGAAAGATTCAACCAATTTAAACCTCTCATATCACAAAAGTCTAGCGTAAGCAATCAATATTTTGCACATTTTCAAGGTATTTGCCAACATGACTTAGATAGCCTTAGCCAAAGGTTATGCTAGGTTTAATAATATGAATTAAATATCTTGTAGGGATAAGAGCATCTTTGGTAATCAATTGTCAAAAACTTTTAATTTTGGTACTTGTGGCATATGATTAAGTTAGGGGCGCAACATTGACAGGTGAGAATTTGACAAAAAGGCGGTATAGGCGATGCCATGCACAGCGCAGAGTCAACCTCAACTAAAAATCTAAGCGAAAGATGGGAAGTCGAAGTGTTTGGGATGTTGATCCACTAGAACAAGGGTACTTTTCGATGGGATTGAGAACAACCATGCCTCAAGTAGGCTTTCGTTACTAGTTTCTTTTTTGGTGCACCAGGGGCGGCTCAAGCTCGTTAGTGGCCTAAAGTCAAAAATGAATCGGAGGCCTCAAGGTTTTGAAGAAAACTAATATAGTTTTTTTTTAATTGAAAGTCTATTACTTAAGATGCAAAGTTGTTAACGTATTTCTTACCAAAGTATTTTGAGAACTCCTTTTATTTTAATTTGCTTGTCTATTTTGATTTGATACGGTGTTTGGAGTTTAATAAAGTAAAGAAAATCTTCGAATCATGTATCTTAAATTGAAGATATATAGAATATACCAAAATGTTCTTTAATATTATGGTCTTAAACATGTCTAAAAAAATTGAAACTAAAATAATGAGAGAGCAAATTGTCAAAATATGATGTATGAAATAGTTCTAAAACACATGGGTGTAGACACCTAATTTTGTTCCTCCCGAAGTCTAATTTTATTCATTTTTAGTTCACCTTACCATGTGTCCAACCCATATAATTATATCCCACAAAAATACAAAAATAAACAAAAACAATACCTCTAACTAATTTACCTTATCCTAACAACCTACCCAATCAAAAGCTTCCACCTCCCTACCCACTCACATTTTTATCCTCACATAATACATTAACAACAAAAATATAAAAGCAGCCCATCACTAAGAGAAAGGAAAGATTCCTTTTGACTATTTATATACATACACAGAACACGGGAAGGGGGGCAGATACGGATAATCCCATGGTTCTCCATTCTTCTCCAAGAAGAGAATTGGCACCCGAATAGGCACAAAAACTCTCACCATCATCGCCATTTTTTTTTCTCCCTTTGAAGCTCCCAACAGACTTCATAATTCCACAACAACAACAACTCATTCACTCACAATTCACGAAAATCCTCTACACACACATAAACCTCACCTCACTGAAATAAAGGAACATAGCCACTCCATTTTTCTTTTCTGGATAAAGCACGTCACATATAACAACAGAAAGGGAGAATGACTGAGAGATAGCGATCGAGAGATAGAGAATCGGAGAGAGAGAGGAAAGAAACAAACAGCCCTGTCACGCTACTATTCCGGCAACTTTCTTTGTTGCCGGAAAATGGCTCAAGTCCGTCGAAAAGGTGTCAATAGCTCGGAATCCACTGTGGAACTGGAAAACTCGACCAAGATTCAAATAGTCGTAACCCTCAGTTGAGTTTTTCTGGAAAATCCCGCCGGAAAATAGTCAAAGCCGACCCAAAGAACTCCGTTCCGATGATATCCATCGGAAAACGAGTGAAGCGAGGACGTTAAACACTGAATCTGATTTGTCGGGTTCGAGTTCAATCCGAATTCATTCTGAGATTAGTGGTTGATTTTTTTTGGGGTTTCCTATATCGAGTTGGTATTGTTGCCTGCTGAGGTTCATTCGAGACTCTGGTTGCGGTTTTAGTCGGAAGAAGCAATTTTAATCGAAATCGATATTAAGGTCCATTTCTTATCTTATTCTCAATTAATTTTAAGTTTTGAATACTTTGTTTCGCGAATTGATAATTTGTAGACCTTGCTTTGTTTGATTTGGTGTTGTTCGGGTCATGGATGTCGATTAATCGGTCATTTGAATTGGCTAATTGATTGTTAATGACTTGAATTTGTTTGTGATAAATGAAATTGGGGCGAAGATTAAAAATTGGAAAGGTGAATGTTGGATCATGTCGATTCAATGTTGATTGTTTAAATCGAAATGAACGTCAATTATGTCGCCCTCGATAATATCATGTTTTAGGCCTAGGATTGGTAGGCAAATCATGGGTTTTGGGTAGGCAAAGTTTAAGACTCGTTGTTTTGTTGAATGTTTGAAATTTTGTTAATGGTTTGATTTTCTCGCATTGAAAATATGTATTCATTTAGCTGGGGAATGCCCCGAAGCATTTGTATTATTTTTTATTCGGGAAATGCCCCGAGAAAGTTGTACTCGAAGATGGCGCATGGTCAAGGCCCGAGGCACCGGGTGGAGCTTAGTCTAGGACTAGTTTAGAATAGAATTTATATTTTGTATTTTTTTATTTTATTTTGGACTGTATAATCCTGACTGGACATTGTTTTGGTTTTGAATTTTGTTTTGATTTGTTTGTTTGTTTGTTTTGTGTATTTATGTGGTTTGTACATTTGTAATGTCAAATTAGCCGATACGCTCCACCAAGCGACCATGGTCGAACCACGGGATCGAGGGGTGCCTAACACCTTCCCCTCGGTCAACAGAATTCCTTAGCCGGAATCTCTATTCGCGGATCAGTTTTTAGAGTCAAACCGTTTCGGAAAGGATTTTCCAAAGGTGACTTGGCACACCGGATTATGCCAAGTGGCGACTCTGAATAAGAAAAAAATAATAATGTAAATAATCCTTTTTTTCGAAACAAATTTTTCATTTTTGTCACCTTAATAATAAAACTCCTTCGAACTTAAAATACATATCTTTTTTTGGAGTCGAAAAAGGGGTGTGACAGCTCTGGCGACTCTGCTGGGGACCTATTTCAGAATTCGAGCTTTTTTTTTGGAGTCGTATCGGCTTTGTTTGGCATTACGAGTGTATAAGCATTGTTTGTGATTTTTGTTTGTGTTTTCACTTTTGTGCGTTTTCGTGCTCTTTGTTTACAGTATTTATCCTATGAGTTTAACGCTTTTATATCTGACATCATGTGCATAACCCGAGTCATTCTTTCCGCAACAAGTCTCGGAGCACACGTCGTGCGCACGAACTCTAGTTGAGTCACCTTTATTTTAGGGGGGTGAGCCGTTGGATGTATGGAGTAGGTGGAAAGCAAAGCAGCCACTATCGACCATATGCTCCCCCGAACAGC
The DNA here is from genome assembly GCA_030864215.1 of Capsicum pubescens. Classification (NCBI taxonomy): domain Eukaryota; kingdom Viridiplantae; phylum Streptophyta; class Magnoliopsida; order Solanales; family Solanaceae; genus Capsicum; species Capsicum pubescens. The sequence continues at coordinate 13,812,681 of CM061546.1, forward strand.
CTTGTTAGTAAACCACAACGTAGGTCAGCCTATAGGACATTCTTATGTGCATCATATTGAGACCTAGCGGGGCCCACATGGTTCTTTGTAGGAGACTCGCCCCTAAAGAATCCCTACGTGCTAAATGCTGCATCTTTGAGGATAACGTGGTCATTTGACAGACTGATGTGGGGTAAAGCATGTGTTAGAAGTAAAGTGTGTGAAAAAAAAAAAAAGAGTTTTGTAGTTTTTAGAGTTCTTTATGGCTTTTGTTTTCCACAATTCCACAATTCAAAAATAATAAAATGTTTTTTTTACTTTTTGCTTTCATTTCCCACAAAATCAAAAACGTTAAAAAAATTTCTTTTTATTTCTTTAGTAAGCATTCATAATTCGAAAACTCCAAAAATATTTTTTCCTTTCAATAGGAGCTTTGTACATTCTTATATAGTGAAAATGCCAAAAAGATTTTCCTTCGTAATTGTTGGTGTCAGTTTTAGTTGAAGTGTCTAATTAAAAATCCAAAAAAAGATTTTATTTGTTTGTCTTTGGTTGTGTCTCTTAAGCTAGGGTCAATCTATTAGTTAATCATTAATTTTCCAATCTGGACGAACTACGCACCCCTGATTCTCCTCTCTCGGGAGTGAGATACGTAGGCAGCCTATTATAGGTTCGGGGATCTTATTTTAAAAATTCAGAAAAAAAAAAAATTTCTTCACTTTTCATCTAGAGTAGGTGTTTCATACATGTCTTGAAAATAAAAATACAAAAAAAAAAAAATCCTTAATAGTCGTAGGTTTTATTTTTGGTTGATCTTATTCCAAAAAATTCAAAAAAAGATTTTCTTCACTCTTTATTTAGAGTAGGTGTTTCATATACATCTTCAAGAGAAAACTACAAAAAGATTTTCCTTTAATAGTTTCAAGTTTCATTTTCATATGAAATTCAAAATTGAAAACCCCAAAAGATTTTTCTTTGGTAATCATAGGTTTCGTTTTGTATAGGTATTTTAAAAGTAAAAAAATACAAAAGATTTTCGTCAATTCTTTTGACAAATTGTTATTTTCTTTTCTTCTTAAAGTTTCAAGGAAAAGAATGAAAAAAGAGTTTAATTGGCCATTTTGGCAAGACTTCACAAACTACGCACACCTGATTCTCCCCTTTCGGGGTGAGATACGTAGGCGCCCTTCTAGGGTTCGGTGATTTTTTTTTTTTTTTTTTTAAAAAAAAAGAGGTTTTGAAAAATCGTTGAACTCTAACGCATTTGCTATCTCTTGTCCAGTTAGTTTAAGGTGGTTGGTTTGTGGAATTTTGGCTGGTCCTCCATATTGCTCCAAGTCACAGAGGAAGTTATGGCCAACAAGGATACCGAGTTAGTTGTCACTAATCAGATAGGGAGTTCGGGGAATGAGAATGTAGGAGATAATGAAGTGATTCAGAAATTAAGGCGGAAAATAATAGAAATGCATCAGGCTTGGGCTAATGGGTTGCTGCCTCCTCCAGTTCCCACTGATAATCTGGAATATCTTTCTAGATTGCCTCCCGTGTCACATGCACAATTTCCCATTTTTGTTGATATGCCACAACATGCATCAGGATCGACTCCGGGGCAACAATATCCAACCACTTCCAATGTTCATTTCCTCACTCCCCAATCCAAGACTACCACATACTCGGCTCCAGCTGTTGTTCATGCTTTTGCGGCGCCACCCCCACCTCCTACTTTTGATGTTCATCCACAAGTTGTGTCTCCCTACTCTACAAGAGAGCCTGCATTGAATATTTTTAGTGATTAGCATTATGCTCTCGAGCCTACATTTAAGTCGACTGGTCCTTACGATTGCCCTTAACCGCCTGAATTTCCTCCTAACACTGAGAAGCCTGTTATGACAGAAGAACGAAAAAAAATAGCCAGAAAATTGAGAAGTTTGGAACTGACTATGAAAAACTTGCAAGGACTTGGGGGTACAAAAGTGTCTCATATAAAGATATGTGCATGTTTCCTGGTGTACATCTTCCTCTTGGTTTTAAATGCCGAAGTTTGAGAAGTATGATGGACATGGCGATCCTGTAGCACATTTGAGACGCTATTGCAACCAGCTAAGGGGCGCTGGAGGGAAGGAAGAATTAATCATGGCATATTTCGGTGAGAGTCTTTCAGGTCTAGCTTCAGAATGGTTTGTTGACCAAGACATTGACAAATGGATTAGTTGGGATGACCTAGCTAACGAATTTGTGAAACAATTTCAATACAATGTGGAGTTGATCCCTGACGAAAAATCCCTAACTAGTATAATAAAGAAGAATACTGAGAGTTTCAGGGAGTATGCGATCAGATGGCGCGAACAAGCTGCTAGAGTAAAGCCGCCAATGAAAGAAAGCAAAATAGTGGAGGTGTTTATTCAAGCGCAGAACGAAACATATTATCAACACTTGTTACCTGCATTAGGCAAGCCGTTCATTGAGGTCCTTAAAATGGGGGAGATGATATAAGAGGGAATTAAGACTGGTCGCATTATGAGTTTTGCAACATTGAAAGCAACTACTCAAGTAATTCAAAAGGGTTCAGGAAGTGTTGGGGAGAAAAAGAATGAGGAAGATGCATCTGCAATTATAGTTGGACAACAAGAAAGGTCAAGAAGACCACGTCGTCATCGATCTCAGGCTCAAGCTCAAGTTTATGCCCAGGCTCCACATAATCACTACCAAAATCCATTATACTCTGTTCCTCCACATCCATATCCAGTGTATAATGCACAACCACATGTTCAACCCTTATCTTACCCACAATGGCATACCCCAACTCCCCAGAGTCATCCTCTAACTCCACACACATACCAAAACCCTTCTAAGCCAGATTTTCTATCCAAGCCAAACAATGAAATGAGGCATAAGTCGAGAGATAGCTTCACACCAATTGGAGAGTCATATGCCAGTTTATTTCAGAGATTGGTACAGGAAGGAATGATCACTCCTCTCCTTGGGCACACCCTTAATTGACGTTCAAGAAATTTTGATCCTAACGCACGATGTGCGTATCATTCTGAGGCTCAGGGTCATAGTATTGAAGATTGTCGAGATTTGAAAAGAGAAATTAAAAAGATGATTCATGATGGATCAATTATGGTGCAGAACATTGATAGTGAGGGAAGCTCTAGTCATACTGATATGCAAACCAGCGGCTAAGTTGTCAGGCTGAGCAATTAAGAATTCACCTCTCTCCCTACTAGGAAGAGGTCTGGTAGTTTGTTTTGTCTTCTTTTCTGTTTTTTGAATTATTTCAGGGTTGTAGTTCGGGATTTATCTTGTTTTGTCCCTTTGTCGTTTATGTTCAAACCCTTCTATCTTTCATTTTTATTAAATGGAGTGTTCCCTTTTTCTTTGTGTTTTAAATATGTGTTGTTTTTTTTTTTTTTTTACATAGTACATTTTATGTTGACTCTAGTGATATGATATGCTAGTGAAATTTACAGCTAGATCTTAACATCCAGTTTAAGAATGAACATTGAATCAGAGGTTTAAAGTTAGAAAAAGAGAGCATCTGAGGAAATAGATAGAGTGCTGGGGCATTTGGTGATCAAGTTGAAACCTTCTTTGAAAATTAAGGCTATTATTTTGAAAATCGTGAGAATAACTTGGTCATCAATTGAAAGACATAGCTCAATTAGGTCAAGTAGTGAATGTGTGATCCTATGTCAAAAGGAACAGGAAGAAAATCAGCTCCACGAAGTCATGAGTCCTTCAGCATGAGGAATTTACAACGAAAATGGAGTTGTATGTTTGACAAGTATAGAAAAAGAAGTGACATATATGCTCAGTTAAATTTAGTGTTGTTAAAGTTCCACAAATGATCTTCATCTTTCATTTTCATATTGCATGATACGTACTTGCATTTTTAAGGATTGATAGGATGAAGACCTTTCATTCTACTATCCAAACACCGTGTCATCCTTTGTTTACCCATTTGAGCTTTAGTCCTATTTTCTTTCATACCCCTCTTTTGGAATCATATAGAGTCAACAAAGCTCAAAAGAAAAGGTGTCGAGCAAAGCAGTAGAGTCAGAAAAGTTTCAAAAAAAAAAGAAGAGAAAAATGTGTCCAAAAGAAGAAAAAGAAGAGCGTCGAGAAAATTAAAGTCAGAAAAGTCCCAAAGAGAAAAGAGTCAACAAAAGGAAAAAAAAACTTAGAATCAAGTGAAAAAAAAACAAACTGCCAGAACTACACATGACCTGATTCTCCTCTCTCGGGGGTGAGATACGTAGGCTGCCCTACTAAGGGCTCGGTCCAAACAAATAAAAAATTTAGAGTCACCCAGTCAAAAGAAACTGGGGCATGAGTTAATCCTCATTGTTTGAGTCGATTCCAAAAGTTGTAAGTCCTACCCCACTTCAAGTGTCGTTTGAGCCCCATGCCATTCTTTCTTTCTAACCTTATCCAAAAGCCAAGTTACAACCAAAGAAAGACCTTTAGATCAATCTTTGAGGATGTTAAGGCAGAGTATGCAAAGGATATGATGATGCATTTGGGAACTATTTGTCTTCCTCAGCATAGGGAATCAAGAGAGAAATAAAAATGAGAGACTCTTATTGGTGAAAACCCTTACGGGCACCATAAGGCTATGGCAAGTTGAGAGAAATAAAAATGAGAGAGTCTTATTGGTGAAAACCCTCACGGGCACCATAAGGCGATAGTGAGCCGAGAGAAAATGAAAGAAGCTTGTTGGCAAAAACCCTTCAAGGCGCCACTAGCCGAATGGGGTCTTAAATGCAATTGACCTAAGAAAGCAACTCAGTTTCAAGGACATTAACTCAACAACAATGGGTCGAAAGTTTGGATGAAAAGATCAAGCTGCTTAATCCAAAATGCATGGCATAATCATTAGTGTTGACTGTCATTTTTAGATGAATTTTTTGTTTCTTTGTTTTAAAAGGGGACATTCATTGTCTTTTCTTTCTTCTCTTTATTTTAATTTTATCTTTTTTGAGTCAGTTATCAAAAAAAAAATTGTCATTCTTTTTTTTATTTCTTGTGTTTGAGTCAAGTCCGTGTCAAAACAAGTGATAAAAAATTTCAAAATTGGCTACCAGCTTCTTTAATTGCACAAAGCAAGACAAAAGCTAGAACATGAAAGAGACATGATTGTGAGCCCAAAAAAAGCATGCAGGAAGTTTTTTCAACAGAGAAGTCGGGGAACTCATGGAAATACCAAGGTTCAAAGGGTTTATTTGAGAAACACGAAAAAGCAGAAATACTGTGTTTATTTCAGAGTCACTCTTAATAAGCTGAGTTTGAGTCAATGATACAGCAATTCAATGACATATGCTAATGGTTGGAAGCAAAGCTAAATGTGACGGGGGCAGGAGCAATTGCCTCAAAAGCCAAAGCCACAAACTAGCCACCATGTTTTTAAACTCACAAGTTTTCTTTGTATGTAATAGGAATACATGTTGCATTCAGATCAAGGATTTCAGAGCCTAAACATCAAAGGCCGTAATTTCTCACCTCAACAAATGCAAGAGGCAAGGTTTCTGCACAGGTTTGGTAATCAAAACCATGGTAAAACTCATAATTCAAGATATCTAGGAGATGCACTTCCTTGTTTTGGTAATTCAAGCAGCTTTGGTAAGGAGACGCACTTCATTATTTTGATAATTCAAACAACATTGGTAAGGAAGCACACTTCCTTGATTGGGTAATTCGAATTTTGCTTCTTTGGTAATGCACTTCCTAACTTAAGTCTTGATTCCTGGAAGACGTACCTTTTAGTCGAGTCATTCACCTTGACTCCTAGAAGACGTACCTTTTAGATGAGTCATCCCCTTTGATTCCTATAAGACGTACCTTTTAGTTGAGCCATCCCCTTTATTTCCTATAAGACGTACCTTTTAGTCGAGTCATCCCCTTTGATTCCTATAAGACGTACCTTTTAGTCGAGTCATCCCCTTTGACCCCTAGAAGACGTACCTTTTAGTCGAGTCATTTCCCTTGATTCCTATAAGACGTACCTTTTAGTCGAGTCATCCCCTTTGATTCCTATAAGACGTACCTTTTAGTCGAGTCATCCCCTTTGGCCCCTAGAAGACGTACCTTTTAGTCGAGTCATTTCCCTTGATTCCTAGAAGACGTACCTTTTAGTCGAGTCATTCCATTTGATTCCTATAAGATGTACCTTTTAGTCGAGTCATCCCCCTGGATTCCTATAAGACGTACCTTTTAGTCGAGTCATCCCCCTTGATTCCTAAAAGACGTACCTTTTAGTCGAGTCATTCTAATTAACTCATAGAAAATGCATTTCTTTATTTGGGATAATTTATTTATTTTTTCAGTTTTGATGTGATTTCAGGAGCATGCCTGAAGCACAGGGCGAACAAAATGGAAAACCAAGCAACAAGGTGAAGAAATTGAAAGTTAAACAGATTGAAAAATAGCAAGTCAGGAGCCCGCCTGTAGAACAGGGTAAAGAAATTGAAAGCATAGAAACAAGTTGATGAAACAGCAAGTCAGGAGCCCGCCTGCAGAACAGGGTGAAAAAATTGAAAGCATAGCAACAAGTTGATGAAATAGCAAGTCAGGAGCCCGCCTACAGAACAGGGTGAAGAAATTGAAAGCATAGCAACAAGTTGATAAAATAGCAAGTCAGGAACCCGCCTGGAGAACAGGGTGTAGAAATTGAAAAGTATAGGAACAAGTTGATAAAATAGCAAGTCAGGAACCCGGTTGGAGAACAGGGTGTGGAAATTGAAAGGCAAGCAACAAGTTGAAGAAATTGCAAGTCAGGAGCCCTCCTGAAGAATAGGGTGATGACACTCAAGTCAAGAGTCCAAAAGAAGCTGTATAGATAGGATTTTTGTAATTTCATTTATGCTTTAACTTGTAATTTTCATTTTTATGTAATGACAGAGCCGTGGACCGGAACCTCGATGGAACCTCACTCGACTCTCCAACTCGGTATAGTCCATCTCTTTTCAATCTTTTGAAATACCCGTGACTTGATTCTCTCATAACTTAGGTAGGTAGGATGTCTTAAGTCAAGACTCGGTTGTCCTTCTTCCTTCTGTTTCTTTCTTTAAATAATGGTCGGGTCAAAATTTGGTCTCGCTGTCTACTTCTTTGTCTGAAAACACTTCGTGTTTACATTCAAAGGGGGCATGATGTAGACTCCTAATTTTGTCCCTCCCGAAGTCTAATTTTATTCATTTTTATTTTACCTTACCATGTGTCCAACCCCATGTAATTATATCCCACAAAAATACAAAAATAAACAAAAACAATACCTCTAACTAATTTATCTTATCCTAACAACCTACTCAACAAAAGCTTCCACCTCCCTACCCACTCACATTTTTATCCTCACATAATACATTAACAACAAAAATATAAAAGCAGCCCACCACTAAGAGAAAGGAAAGATTCTTTTTGACTATTTATATACATACATAGAACACGGGAAGGGGGGCAGATACGGATAATCCCATGGTTCTCCATTCTTCTCCAAGAAGAGAATTGGCACCCGAATAGGTACAAAAACTCTCACCATCATCGCCATTTTTTTTTCTCCTTTTGAAGCTCCCAACAGACTTCACAATTCCACAACAACAACAACCCATTCACTCACAATTCACGAAAATCCTCTACACACACATAAACCTCACCTCACTGAAATAAAGGAACATAGCCACTCCATTTTTATTTTCTGGATAACGCGCGTCACATATAACAACAGAAAGGGAGAATGACTGAGAGATAGCGATCGAGAGATAGAGAATCGTAGAGAGAGAGGAAAAAAACAAACAGCCCTATCACGCTACTATTCTGGCAACTTTCTTTGTTGCCGGAAAACGGCTCAAGTCCGTCGAAAAGGTGCCAATAGCTCAGAATCCACCGTGGAACTGGAAAACTCGACCAAGATTCAAATAGTCGTAACCCTCAGTTGAGTTTCTCTGAAAAATCCCATTGGAAAATAGTCAAAGCCGACCCAAAGAACTCCGTTCCAATGATATCCATCGAAAAACGAGTGAAGCGAGGACGTTAAACACTGAATCTGATTTGTCGGGTTCGAGTTCAATCCGAATTCATTCTGAGATTAGTGGTTTATTTTTTGGGGGGTTTCCTATATCGAGTTGGTATTGTTGCCTGCTGAGGTTCATTCGAGACTCTGGTTGCGGTTTTAGTCGGAAGAAGCAATTTTAATCAAAATTGATATTAAGGTCCATTTCTTATCTTATTCTCAATTAATTTTAAGTTTTGAATACTTTGTTTTGCGAATTGATAATGTGTGGACCTTGTTTTGTTTGATTTGGTGTTGTTCGGGTCATGAATGTCGATTAATCGGTCATTTGAATTGGCTAATTGATTGTTAATGACTTGAATTTGTTTGTGGTAAATGAAATTGGGGCGAAGATTAAAAATTAGAAAGGTGAATGTTGGATCATGTCGATTCAATGTTGATTGTTTAAATCGAAATGAACGTCAATTATGTCGCCCTCGATAATATCATGTTGGATCATGGATTTGTTTCCTATTTTCGAAACAAATTTTTTATTTTTGTCACCTTAATAATAAAACCCTTTCGAACTTAAAATACATATCTTTTTTGGGATTCAAAAAAGGGGTGTGACAATGGGCACTTTTCTGTAAAATCATAAATCAATCTGGACAATGCAGATCTGTTCTTCGTATTAATTCTGAGCTAGGTGGTACGCCCCTACAATTCTAAAATCCCACGGGCTGTATGGAATCCATCATTGACTCGGCGGGAAAGGCCCCAACCCAAGTGTGCCACAAGGGTTGGAGTTTCTATTCTAATACGCCACGCGGCACTAGGCCAGCGTAATATAATATACCCGGATCGGCAAATCACGGTTTCTGGAAATGAGTTGTCTGAACTCTTGCCTTCTTCGGGGAACCACCTAAACTCTCTTTATGCCCAATTTTATCCTGTTCTGAATCATGCATTTTTTCTAGTTTCAACATCTGAAAAGTCTGATTTCAAACAAGCATTCTATTCTGTTCTGAATTATCATGGCATAATCTGAATTGGTGTCGTCACACCAAGACTTGCAAGTCCTATTTCTAAGCCATAACGTATCATGCATAATTCTTTCATTAAAACACAGTTTAGACCACCCAAACATGCAAACAGTATAAAAGATTTCATGTTCCGAAACATAAGTCAAATCTATGCAAGAATCTTTCAAACATATGGTAGTCATGTGCTTTTGGTAAAATCATGCACTCTTTCATTATAGGAATATTTTCAATATTTATCAACATGCATAACCCTCTCTTTTATTTCAAAATTCATTTTTCCAAGTCATAGTATAAATCAATACATTGCATTTCGTGCCTTTCAAGATGCATTTAAACAATTTTCATCGCATATCATGAGTAAATGAAGATCATAAAAAGAGAGGGATTTTTCATGAATCATGCTCTCAATTCAATCATAAATCTTTAAATCACATGCTTACATATATATGTAATTTCAAATCAACTGGGAGAAAGGTCTAAAGACCAAAACAATACCGTCAATACTTCTAAAAATATAATTATATTCATAGATTCAAAACCCCATTCTAAAAATCATGATTTCTATGCCCATGAGATTTGAAGAAAACCCCGCGTACCTTGATTAAGGAGAAAAGTGGATGATTCTTGAAGCCTTTGGTGTGAGGATTCCAAATCTTTAATCACTTTCGAAAACTCACGGTTGACTCTTGATTTATTTGGGTTTTTAGTTTGAAAACCTAGAGAGTGTTCTTGGAGTAATTTGATGAAAATATCAATAATGAGGTTATTTGGGATTAAAATCCCGTGTTTAAGCTGAAGAAGGGGGCTGAAAATACCCATTTTGCCCTTAAAAATGCGGAAACAGAATCTGAAAATTTGAAGCGTGCGATAGGGCGTGCGTCGCACGCTTATCGCATGCTGCTACTGTCTCAGTTACTAAAATGGCCATAACTTTTCTCTTGGATATCGGATTTAGGCGAAAGTGGTATCGTTGGAAAGCTTATTCGAAGACCTTTCATTTTATATATAATAGGACCTCTAATTAATCATATAATAGGAGTTATGGTCGATGAAAGTCGACCCAAGTTTAAACATCCACTAAAACTTATTCGGTAGAAATGTTTTCAACTCGTCTTAGAGTTAGGGGATTTTTGTGAACTCAATTCATATTCAAAGGTATTCTTACACTATAGGATTGATCACCACACATATATTAACAAGGAATAATCTAGTTCGGGTCTATACACGTAAGGACGACGGTCTTGATTCTAGCTTGAAAGTACGGGGTGTTACATTATCTCCCCCTTGGGATCATTCGTCCCCGAATGATGGGTAGGGACCTTTTGAAGCTCTAATAGTGTAGAATAAAGAACACAGCCTCACATTGAACATTTTTCCTTGACAAAATATGTGAAGGCAGCGATCAAGCTTTATGATAACCCCTAGTGAAACGTGAATGCACAAAACATGAGATGACGAAACGTGGCATCGACATGATCTTTGCATGTATTTTGTGGCACATGATCAAAGCATTGTAAGATATGAATTTTCTTAAGAATTCTCGGCTTGATTAAGATCGGTACAAGACATGAGATGGGATTCTCACGGGACATAAGAATATTATCCTTTTCAACTCCCAAACAATAACCTGCATGCCTCATCGTTTCCCAACTTACAATTTTCCCCGTACACATCTATCCATACGAATTTGATTTCCTCTGTAATATACTTCTATGTTGAAGCCTCACTCGAAGGAAAAAGGTGCTAACTTAAACTACGGGACCCTGTACTCTACATCGTATTCAGGGATCAACTCGCCTCATCATTATAATCCAACAATTCAAGTCTTAATTCATGAAATACTAACCACATGGCACCTTGATTTTATTTCTTCACCCAACACAAAATTTAAGCCTATCATTACTACACCTAATAAATGGATCTCTCCTCACTACGATCATCAATTTCAATCACTCTCACAAATAGTTTTACCACATCTCTTTTTTTTCTTAGCTATTTCGGACCACAAAAGTTCATCTCCTTCCCTTCCTTTTCACCTATAGCCTCAACTTGAGAATCACATCAAATTTTTCACCTTCAAGAACATCTACTCTCATACCTAACACACTACTACACTTCCACAACCATCATCATACTAACATATGGAGGGTCATTAAGGGACCCGAGCATAAACATCATGAATGGAAGTAACATTATCAGACCATCACTCATACTTATTGCACTATTAGAAGAGGAACATGAAGTGAAGATACGATACAATAGGCATGGAGTGCTTCCGATATCAAGTGTCTGGATCATAAGTAAAGGGTCGTTCGGCATGGACACAACCTATGGTGGTTCCCTTAGGATAGACCAAAATGAGAAACATGGATGCACATATCTTGAGCTATGTGGCATAAAGCCAAAATTTACGTCACTAACAACTAAGGTAAGTATTTCACTTAAAGTGATTGCTCCCCATTCAAGGAGCTGAAAATTTTCCATGAGTTAGCATAGACTTTATTACTTTGGCTAAATCCGACATAAAATGATTCCGCAACATACAGAAACATATTTCGTTTGGACCGAGCATGTCATGAGACATAGGTTTGGATCATGAGCAACATAACCTATGGCTCGGATACTTGGAGTATTAGGTCACTGGGGGACATTACTGCTTCTTGTCTGGACATCAGAACATGACATGACTTACATAGAGAACTCAAACCTTAGACATCGACAGGACCTGAATACATGTGACCTTGGTAGAATGAACTCTTAAACTAAAGTAGGAGGAACACACTTGAATAGGAGGAGGTCCATCATGACTCTTCCCTAACTTGACAAAATGAGAAAATTCGAAAACTACCTTAGCTCACTATCTCCCCCTTAGATCAAAGTCACAATCCCTGACTTGAGAACATAACTGCTTATCAATCTATAACCACAATTCTCTATACAATAGGGGATATCGGTATAACATGAACACAAGCTTCCCTCAATAATTTAACATAAAGACACTAAATTCCTTCTGGGACATCCCCTTTCAGAAATACTAATCATAACTTTCTCTTACCCCAAAATCATCCACTCATGACTAACATTATTATAGGCAAGGACATCCACGCCTCTAAACACTTAAGAGTTAGGACTTCTGTTCTTGGCAGGGAAGGATGATTTCAATTTGGGAAGAATATTAATTTGGGGCTAAAGTGTTGTTTTTCTACTCAAATTTGGTGTTTAGGACGAATTAATGTGGGAGGAATTGACCCAAATTCCCTTAATGAGATGGAGTTTAAATGCTGAAATTTCCAGGTACGTGCAGCAGAGCATGCGTCGCATGCTCTATCCCACCGGATTGAAGCATGCGTCGCATGCTGCATCGCACAACACTATACCATACGACGCATGCATATCGCATGATGCCACTGTTTTGGGCATCCAAACATGCCCTAAACGATGCCCAAAATTTTTGAAACTCAACCAAGACGTACCCTTGACTTCCCCGATTATGAATCAACAAGAAAATCTAAAATCGGAGGTTGGGAAGGTCGAAAATAAAATCATCAAAAATTGGGAGCTCAAAATGTAACTAAGTCATTTTCTTCAACACTTAGAAAAATGGAATCATTCAAGTTGTCAGCCCTCTAAGCCTGTTACTGAGTAACATCAAATCGAGAAAACTACGGGGCGTTATGAATACTTAACGCATACTCTAAAAGCATTGCTTTTCCAGAACGCCACTCTTAAATTTTGCTATTCTCAATCGTCATCAACCTAAAACTCACATTCTCATGAGCATACATACACATCCTCCCTTCTTGTCACATAAAAATCCACTCTACACTACTTAACCTTCTAACATTAGACCGTTAATTGCATAACTTATATCATAGAAGAAACCTTACCTAGCAACTCAACGGTACTACTATGTCTACTAGCCACACGCAACATGTAATAGTCTTAGAAAATACTGCAAATCCATATCACCTTGGGCATACTTCTACCTCATACATACAACATCATACTTTGTTACGAATCAAATAAACATAACCTATTTCACACACCATTCAAGCCTAGTAGATCACTTCCATATAACTAGTATCATTAACCAAGAAATTATCACATCCACCTTTATGGACATCAACTATTCAAACTTAATGTCTAGTGCTAAGCATGATTTACAACCCAACCTGACACACAATTCTCACAAAACATTCATCATTAATCTTAAGCCACTATTCTTACATCCACATCCTACAGTAAATTCAAGCCAATAGTCTAGCATCAATCCTCTACCACCAATGAAGAAGGCAACATAATAAACTAGTCCGTCAAATTGGGACATTCTATCCAAATACCTCAAAAATCTACTACATACCTTCTCGTAAGTAGTACTAGTTTACAACTACCAACGGAAAGAAGTTCAAGGGGTAAAGTCACATAGTAGACATGGTCAACCTTAATCTTATATTATAACCCCATACAATCTTATCTACTTATACGACTTCCTCACACCACACTTACTTACCCCAGCGGGCATTTTGATTGCCTTCAAATTCCCCATTCTACAATGAATCTATACTTACAACTTACTGGCTAATCTAGCCATTTTTATTCACAACCTATAAGGGATTTCTATAACCACCTTAAATATCCACTCTGGGCTCTTTCCCTATTTGAAAAGAAAAACAAATAACAATCTGAGTCAAACACTTCCACCACGGATTACCATACAATCCGCAAATGATACTACAACTTTAGTCTACCACCACAAAATGGTAAATCATTCTCAATCAACGGTTATTCGGCTATAAATATTTAGTTACACAAAGGTCACCCTCACTCTAACCTCTAACTTTGAGACTTAATATCACCAACTTCTTGGTCTAATTTCCCTACAATAGGTCATGACACCGACACTTTAATTTATACTACTATTCGGGTGAAAATACAGTTCCAATAAACACAAGAACAACAAGATGAACAACAAATTGCTAGTGAATCGAAATAGGCCTCACACGGCTTCACTAGACTTTGATAATTTTTTTTTGAAGAAGAAAATGAAACGAATAAGAAAGCAACTATGCTAGTGAATCGAAAGAGCCCCACACGGCTTCACTAGACTTTTTGTTTTCAAAAACACAATGATATCAAGATTACAAGAGATAGAAACTTGACACACAATATTCAATGACCTAAGAATACACATCTTACTCTTGTCTTAACTGAACATCTCTTAAGAACGAGGACACAATTTTAAACTTGAGGGAATTATGACACATCAGGGAGCTCCTCTCAAGCCTTTTGTGTGACTTCTGAAATTTCTATTAGTAAATCTGAGAGCATTATCTGAAAACACCATAGTAAGGAAAAGAATTAGGATAACTTTTCTTTCGTATGGGCAACATCATAGCACGAATTGGAGTATGAAGGAGGAATATTCTGACTTTACAGCACGAACTAGAACATGAATAAAGAGATACATTTCTAAACGCCAAGTAGCCTCCTGCTTATAAGTGTGGTGCGCTACACACCCATAAATAAGACTCTACCCGATGCGATTTCGCAGACACCCTAGGACGATGAACCTTGCTCTGATACCAAGTTTGTCACGACCCGAACTAGGGCCTGGCCATGACGGACATCCCGAACCATGAAGGCCCGAAACGCCCTTCTCTATCTGATAATCATGCACCACATTTATATAATAAAAGAAGATGCAGAAAACATAATTTGCTACTGAGACATGGTCAATTTTGAAATCAACATAAGTATGGGAACTATAGATCAACTACATCTAAATAACATCCGACATCAGTCTGTGAAATCTCTACTACAAGAAAATCTGACAACTGTCTGAGTCTGGGACAAGGCCCCCAGTAGATCAAAACAGAGATAAATGACATAATCTGAAAAGACAGGCCTTCCGGAATAGAGAAGGCTCACCAACTGGACACTGGAAATCAGTCTGATAAATGCTACTGCTTTTCTGGATCTTTAGACTGAGCCTCAGAACCTGGAGGGAGGAGGGGGGGTCAATACAGATATACTGTTACGCAAAGCAATCCAAAATAAATCTTTTATATATATAAAATAATGAGAGAGCAAATTGTTAAAATATCATGTATGAAATAGTTCTAAAACACATGGGCACTTTTCTGTAAAATCATAAATCAATCTGGACAATGCAGTTCTGTTCTTCGTATTAATTCTGAGCTAGGTGGTACACCCCTACAATTCTAAAATCCCACGGGCTGTATGGGATCCGCCATTGACTCGGCGGGGAAGCCCCCAACCCAAGTGTGCCGCAAGGGTTGGAGTTTCTATTCTAATACGCCACACGGCACTAGGCCAGCGTAATATAATATACCCGGATCGGCAAATCACGATTTCGGACAATGAGTTGTCTGAACTCATGCCTTCTTCGGGGAACCACCTAAGCTCTCTTTATGCCCAATTTTATCCTGTTCTGAATCATGCATTTTTTCTAGTTTCAACATCTGAAAAGTCTGATTTCAAACAAGCATTCTATTCTGTTCTGAATTATCATGGCATAATCTAAATTGGTGTAGTTACACCAAGACTTGCAAGTCCTATTTCTGAGCCATAACGTATCATGCATAATTCTTTCACTAAAACACAGTTCAGACCACCCAAACATGCAAACAGTATAAAAGATTTCATGTTCCGAATATAAGTCAAATCTATGCAAGAATCCTTCAAACATATGGTGGTCATGTGCTTTTGGCAAAATCATGCACTCTTTCATTATATGAATATTTTCAATATTTATCAACATGCATAAACCTCTCTTTTATTTCAAAATTAATTTTTTCAAGTCATAGTATAAATCAATACATTGCATTTCGTATCTTTCAAGATGCATTTAAACAATTTTCATCGCATATCATAAGTAAATGAAGATCATAACAAGAGAGGAATTTTCCATGAATCATGCTCTCAATTCAATCATAAATCCTTAAATCACATGCTTACATATATATGTAATTTCAAATCAACTTGGGGAAAGGTCTAAAGACCAAAATAATACCGTCAAAACTTCTAAAAATATAATTATATTCATAGATTCAAAACCACATTCTTAAAATCATGATTTCTATGCCCATGAGAATTGAGGAAAACCCCGCGTACCTTGATTACGGAGAAAAGTGGATGATTCTTAAAGCCTTTGGTGTGGGGAGTCCAAATCTTTAATCACTTTCGAAAATCCACGGTTGAATCTTGATTTATTTGGGTTTTTAGTTTGAAACCCTAGAGAGTGCCCTTGGAGTAATTTGACGAAAATATCAATAATGAGGTTATTTGGGATTAAAATTCCGTGTTTAAGCTGAAGAAGGGGGGCTGAAAATGCCCATTTTGCCCTTAAAATGCGAAAACAGAATCTGAAAAGTTGGAGCGTGTAATAGGGCGTGCGTCGCACGCTTATCGCATGCTGCTACTGTCTCAGTTACTAAAATGGCCATAACTTTTCTTTCGGATATTGAATTTAGGAGAAATTGGTATCGTTGGAAAGCTTATTCGGAGACCTTTCATTTGATATATAATAGGCCCTCTAATTCATCATATACTAAGAGTTATAGTTGATGAAAGTTGACCCAAGTTTAAACATCCAATAAAATTTATTCGGTAGAAATGTTTTCAACTCGTCATAGAATTAGGGGATTTTTGTGAACTTAATTCATATTCAAAGGTATTCTTACACTATAGGATTGATCACCACACATATATTAACAAGGAATCATCTAGTTCGGATCTATACGCGTAAGGACGACGATCTTGATTCTATCCTGAAAGTATGGGGTGTTACAGGACAACTATTATTGAAGGAAAAAAATAGTGATTTAAAACACTTTTAAACTATATTTACTACTAAAAAATCTTGTTTTAGCCATGCAATTTGGTGAGGAACGTTCCTCACAAATCAAGATTTAGTGAGGACAGCCATCACTATAAGATATCTTATTAATTTGAGCTTTACTAATTATTAATGAGAAAGATGCTCGCAAAATAGTGACGGACTCCCACACTCAATTATGATATTTTTTGAAAAAATATAATATAGGGAGGGATGTGCTTGCTATATTAACATAATGCATGACCACATCAACATACTGCATGACCAAGTTGTCGTTTCCAATCAACAACATTGAAAAGTGCATAAATACAAAAACAATCAACAACATTGAAATGTGTGTAAATACAAAAAAAAACAATCAATAACATTGAATACAAAAAAGTGATAATTAAAATATGAAATTCATAAAAATATATAATAATTTAAATAAGTAAATAAAATAATAAATTATTAAAAGACAGTATATCTGTTACGAGAATAGATAGAAATAGATAATATAATAAGCGAAAGAAAAATAAGCTTAACACACATAGATTTATGTGAAAATTTTTAACAGGAAAAATTATGAGCAGAGGAGGAGGAAACTCACTATAATAGAGAGTAGTACAAGGAGGAGACGAAAGTCTCAAAGATGTATGACAAAAACTATCAAAAACAATCCACTAAGGGGTCGTTTGGAAGGGTGTATAAGAATAATGTAGAATATAGTGTATTAGTAATACTTGCATTAATAGTACTTGTATTAATTATACTTGTATTAGTTATGCAGTATTATTTCTTATACATTATTTGGTTTGATTTACAAGAAAGAATATATCTTACATAATTTCTATAAAAAAAAGTGTTCGTTTACAAAAACACCCTTCTTGGACTTTGTACACTTTTTTTGCAACAAAATTCTTTTTTCATCTCAAACATAATTAGTATTATTGAATTAGTATATAGAGTTTTTTGACTTTTGTTTAAAATAAACTAATTAAAAGTTTTTTTTTATGAAAAGGTGTCTTTAGAGAAAGGTTGTGTCTTTTGTAAAAAGAGATGTTTTTTAGTGAAGAGGTGCCTTTTAGATGAAGAGGTGTCTATTGGATGAATGGTTGTGTCCTTTCATTATTTGATTTTCACCACTTCTATATATGTCCTACCTCTTGAGATTTCAATGTATCTTTACAGAAAGTTTCGAGTAACTTTTTAAAGTATTACTTTTCTTACAACATTCCCCAAAAAGTTATTAGAAGATCAAGTTTTTGATTTCTTGTTTTCCAATAGGATTATCTTCACTATTTGCTTGGTGCAGAAATCCAAAGGCTTGTCATATCCATTAAATCTATTTGTGTTAAATCCTATAGCAATCTCGCAGAGGAGAGGGAGCAAATATCATTTTTAGGAAAGCGCTTCGTGCGTGTTTCAAGCCTCATAATCCTGTTTTCGATGTTCATATTACTAATCTTCATCTTTGTCTTCTTCTTCGTATATTTTTAATGTGCTCATGGAACATATTTTCCAACAATCTAAAAACGATATTCAGCATTGAAGAAGATACTTTGTGTTCAAACCGGGGAACTGAAGTTGTAGAAAAATTCAAGTAAAGCAGTGATATAGAGTTTCGTTAGTAAAAATACTGATTGTTCTGTATTAATTTTATGGGTATTGATACATATGAAGATGAGAAGAATAAATACTTTTCTAGTTAACCGTAGTAGAAGAGAGATGGGATAAAAAAGAATTGAATTGACTTTTGAAGAAAGTGATCAGAATGGGTAGAGAAAATTTATTTCCTGATTCTCTTGGTTTTCAAGTTTATTAGGCAAAGGAGTCAAAGTTCTGTAAGGTTTGGGATCCACGGTGCTACACATTGTTGGTTTAATAGAATTTAAAAGGCACTTAAATAATCAAAGTGAAGTTGGAGACCACAATAGTATGTAATACATTAATAATGTCTACACTGAAGGACGTCACGAACAAGAGTTATTTTATTTGTAAATTTCTATTCTTTGTAATTTTGTGAATTTATTTTCATAAATAATAAGGTAGATGATTTTTGTGATGATCTTCAAATGCATGATAATTAAGAATAATAATTTCTTGTGTGATCATTATGGATCGTTATTCTTGCATAAAGATCATGTGGAGTTTAATAAAAATGACATGAAATATTACAAGTAATTATGTTTATACCTGAAAGTTATTATAAGTGAGTCTGATATCTAAAGAACATGATTTAGTGAATTCGGTTTTTTCTATATGTGAATAAAAATACACTTAAGATGTTTAAAGTGTGGGGGTGGTTGACATGTCATTGAAAGACAACAATAGAATGAGTATGTATCCAATATATATTTGAAAAATATAAACTATT
Organism: Capsicum pubescens; assembly: GCA_030864215.1. Lineage (NCBI taxonomy): Eukaryota > Viridiplantae > Streptophyta > Magnoliopsida > Solanales > Solanaceae > Capsicum > Capsicum pubescens. The sequence goes on from CM061546.1 coordinate 13,831,904, forward strand.
TGAGATAGTTAGCATGTCTTCACTTTACAATTCTTAATGATTAATGTGATATTGTGTGATAGTTTGTCGATATGTTGATCGAAAAAAGATGATACAAAATCATAATATAAATGAGGAGATTTTTAATCTTCACATTTAAAATGGAGGATCCTGAAAAAATTGGTACTATAATGGGTATCAAGATTATACAAAATAGTGGGGGTAATGTATTGAGTTAATCTCGTTACATTGAGAAAAGTGTGCTAAATAATTTCGTCACTTAAACATAAGTGGTCAGAATCCTATTTGATCCTAGATCGAGTCAGTCCACGATGATGAAAAAATTGTGGCTAGTTAATTTGTGTAAGCAAATGCTATTGGAACCAGTAGTTGAGTTTTGGTTTTCTTCCGAGAACTTGAGATATAAGAAACTCTAAGTTTCGCACTATTTTATAGGGTATATCGATACAAGTTGGTATAAAAAATGTGAGAAAAATTAAATATACCACATGATGGATAAGTACCTTGCGAGGAGGTACAATTTCTTGAAATCAAGAAAATCTTGCATATAGGAAAAGCAAGCAAACTAAGGAGTTGAGTGGTTGAGGGATTACTAAGATAATCCATTAATTTTGCGAAAAATGAGCTCAATTTGTGCTAGTCAAACCACTCTAATTCGAGCATATAGAGATTATATAATAAGAAGTCAAAACGTATCAATTATTGACATGATTATGTGAGAAAGTAAATTCAAGATGGAATTATAACTTCTATCACATTTGTGGAGTCAAATGAATTTGACTAATATTTACTAAATTTATTAAAAGGAAGTTGTTGAATACATCTTCAAGTATAATTACATAAAAATTCCTTAATGTCCACCAATAATGGCAACCCTACCTAGCACTATGAAATAAATAGTAATGGGTTCAAAAGGTAATAACAAGTTATTGATACGTGGATGTTTCAGTACTTAAGTATTTGATATACTAGTACTGATTGTCATAGTTTAGAGGGTTGAGTTCTAATACTCTTAATGAGGTTCAGTTCGTGGAACAAGTGTCTCAAATATGACAAAGACACTGGAAGAACTTCACCTCTATGAACATAGAAGTGGTACCACTTCGATTGGGAGTTGGAGTTGCTCTCATAAATGTTCATGAACTTTGGATAGCACATGGCCATAAAAGTGCTAAGCATGTTGAGTGGAAAGCAGGAATGAAATGTTTATGTGTGTAGTGTCACCGATATTATCACAAGAAATAACATGTTCAAAGCTATTATGCTACATGAAATTTCGATTTCATCTTGTGGCATTGTGCTAAGGTGATGTTCAAATCGAAAGATACATTACTCTATGCGTGAATATGACTTGATCTTTATGTCCTAATTTATATTTAAACAAGTGGGGGATTGTTGGATTTTTGTTTAAAATAAATTAATTATAAAAAAAAAATTATGAAAAGGTGTCTTTAGAGAAAGGTTGTGTCTTTTATAAAAAGAGATGTTTTTTAGTGAAGAGGTGCCTTTTAGATGAAGAGGTGTCTATTGGATGAATGGTTGTGTCCTTTCAGTATTTGATTTTCACCACTTCTATATATGTCCTACCTCTTGAGATTTCAATGTATCTTTACAGAAAGTTTCGAAAAACTTTTTAAAGTATTACTTTTCTTACAACATTCCCCAAAAAGTTATTAGAAGATCAAGTTTTTGATTTCTTGTTTTCCAATAGGATTATCTTCACTATTTGCTTGGTGCAGAAATCCAAACGCTTGTCATATCCACTAAAACTATTTGCGTTAAATTCCATAGCAATCTCTCATAGGATAGGGAGCAAATATCGTTTTTAGGAAAGCGTTTCGTGCGTGATTCAAGCCTCATAATCCTGTTTTCGATGTTCATATTACTAATCTTCATCTTTGTCTTCTTCTTCGTATATTTTTAATGTGTTCATGGAACATATTTTCCAACAAGTTTTAGGATTAATTGCAATACCTTTGTTTTTGCACATGAAATATTACACTGACGGATTAACATAGTCGAAACAAAAATAAAATACAAGATGTAAAATTAAGGAATAGTCTCAACATTTTTTTTTTAAATTTTCTTAAAGACCCTCGAAGCAAAACAAAAATATGTGACGATTATTTAAATCAACTATTCATTGTTGTAAATTAAAATGATGGGAAAAGAAATTGTGAAATGTTTTGAGAAGATTCACTATCGGAAAAAGAAATTGTGAAATATTTTGAGAGAAAAATTGAGGAGTATTAAGGTCATTTAATAAGTTAATGCATGTGTTAAAAGTCTTTGTATTACTAATATATAGGAAATAGAGTGTATTACTAATACACACTTCAATACACAATAAAGTGTATAACTAATACAAGTGTATAATTAATGCTTCAGCTTGCATTAGTTATACATTGGCAATGAGATGTACCAAATAAGGTACTAGTAATACACATTAATTAATACATGCATTATATTTTCTAATACACTCTACCAAACGATCCCGTAATGTACTTATATAATACGTGGATACAAATAAATCTCAAGTCCAAAAATATATAGGTCCATAAAAAATCACAAATATTAATTGCACTGTAATTTTTTCAAAGCCGAATCAATATAATTTGAATTACAAACTCTAACAATATCTATAAGTTGGTTGAATTCTTGGTTTGTGCAAAAAAAATCAATCTCTCTCCAATTATTAACTAGACTTTATTATCGTTGATAGATGAGTCCATAAGTATAATGTCCATTATTAATATTTCCCTAGTGTTACACGTAACAATATTAATATTTTAATACTGTAGAGTATTCACTTGCACAAACAGGAAGGATCAATCATCTTTTAGGGGTCGTTTGGTGTGAGGTATATAGGTTAAGTAGACTTGAAATAAAATAAAGAATTATTTTATTTTATATTTAGTTGGAGGTATTAGTTAATATCAGGATAACTTATTTACCATTTACACCATAATGATGAATAAGTTATCCCATATGTATAGTAGGATAAATTATTCCGAGATAACTATTTCCCAACCAAACAATCTCTTAGTATTCATTTAATCAAGGATTTACATTATCAATTTAAATATTACATTTTGTAGCAAGTGGTCTGTCTTATTTTTCAAGTATATAATTTCTCTTGATATCTATAATCTAAGTTGCTCAAACTTTTCAAGAAAATTGTTGCATCCGTGTCGAATTCTTTAAGAATACACTTCTAAAGGATCCGACATGCACCCAATGTCACAGCACACCGAACAATATAGTCGATAATTACTTTATAATTACTATAGTAGGATAAATTATTCCGAGATAACTATTTCCCAACCAAACAATCTCTTAGTATTCATTTAATCAAGGATTTACATTATCAATTCAAATATTACATTTTGTAGCAAGTGATCTGTCTTATTTTTCAAGTATATAATTTCTCTTGATATCTATAATCTAAGTTGCTCAAACTTTTCAAGAAAATTGTCGAATTCTTTAAGAATACACTTCTAAAGGATCCGACATGCACCCAATGTCACAGCACACCGAACAATATAGTCGATAATTACTTTATAATTACTATATTTTAGGTGACCTATAGTCTAAAATTCTTTTATATTATCATGGCAAAATGGTCTATTGGACTCCTGTAATGTGTCAGTTTTGTAAGTTGGACACTTCTACTTACAAATTTATCATCTGGACCCTGAACCCACGAAAAAGTTACATTTTAAACACTTTTTTGGAGAGTGTAACACACTCTCCCATGTCAGCTGTCACATCAGCTGCCACGTGGGTCATGTCATCTGCCACGCGTGCCACATCATTTAAAAAAATAGAAAAAGTAGTACATTAAATTCCAAGTCATTTTTAAAATGTTACATAACAAATCAAATATTAAAATTAATTTAATTAAATAAGAAAAATTTATAAATTGTAGAAAAATTTGAATAATCATGCTTTTAAAATTTGAATAATCATTTTTAAAATAAAAAAAAAATAAAAAAATATTACATTAAAATTAATTAAATATTAAAATTAATTTAATTAATTAATTTAAATTTTAAATTTAAATTAGTAAAAAATTAATTAATTAAAATTCTTAACTAATTAATTTATTAAAATTAATTAAATATTAAATTAATTAATTTATCAAATTTAAAATTCTTACCTAATTTAAATAAATTTTACTTAAATAATTAATTAATTTAAATATGATTTACATATTTAAAATATTTAATTTAAATTAATTGTGGGGGGAGGGGCGGGGTGGGGATGGGGTGGGGGCTGGGGGAGGGGTTGGGTGGGGTGGGGGATGGAGGAAGGGGTTTGGGTGAGGTGAAGGCCTGGGGAAGGGGTTGTGTGGGGCTGGGTGGAGTGGGGGCTTGGGGAAAGGGGAGAGGTTACGTGGGGCTGGGTGGGCTGGGGACGGGCTAGGTGGGGTGGGGGAGAGGGCTAGGGGAGAGGGGTGGGTGGGGATGGGTGGGTGGGGTGGGGGTGGGGGAGGCTGGGTAGGTGGGGTGGGAAAAAAATTTAAATTTATTATTTTTAAATTTTTAAAAATATTTTTAAATTAAAAAAGATGGAGGAAAAAAATGAGGGGCTGGGTTGTGTGGGGGTGGGGAAAGTTGGGTGGGGTGGGGAGGGGCTGGAGAGGGGGTGGGGTGGGAAATTTTTTTAAAATTTATTATTTTTAAATTTTTAAAAATATTTTAAAATTTTTAAAAATATTTTTAAATTAAAAAGGATGGAGGAAAAAAAGGACGGGCTGGGGGGTGTGAGGGTGGGGACGGGCTGGGGAGGGAAAAAATATTTTAAAAAAAAAATTAAAATGATTTTTTAATTTTGAAAAATATTTTTAAATTATTTTAAAATTAAAAAAGACGGAGGGAAAAAAAGGATCCTTTTTAATTTTTTTTTAAAATTTAAAAATATTTTTAATTTTTTTAAAATTTTAAAAATATTTTTAAATTTTTAAAAATATTTTTAAATTTAAAAATATGGAGGAAAAAAAAGAACCCTTTTTCATTTTTTTTTAATTTTAATATTATTTTTATTTTTTTTAATTATTTTAATATTAAATTCGCCAAAAATTGACCCCCACTCGCACCCTTAGACGAGTGGTTACACTCTCTTTGTTCTAGTCACCATAACCTTGCCACATAGGTAAGGTCAACGGTCAAAGGGTGCGAAATATTATTTTTTGATGAGTTCAAGGGTTCAGATGACAAACATGTAAGTAGAAATGTCCAACTTATGAAACTGACATAGTACAGGGTCCAATAGAGCATTTTACCTATTATCATTGAACAAAAGTTATATACTCTTTTCATTAAGTAAAAACAAAGAAAAGTTTAACCCAAGCTCCTTTATTTATAGAGGACATTTCCAGTTACTAGTATTTTTTATTTTTTTTGGTGGTAGTTACTAGTATTAGTATGTGCATTTGAACAACAAAATGATTCTCTTTCTACTTTTTCTTGCCCTTTCTGCTTTTCTTATTTTTCTTCGTCTTAATGCAAAAAAGAATGGAAAAAACAATCTTCCACCAGGTCCTATAGGACTCCCACTCATTGGAAATTTGCATCAAGTTGATAGTTTAACCCCTCATCTCTATTATTGGAAACTTTCCAAAAAATATGGAAAAATATTCTCATTGAAATTTGGTTCTTCTACTATGGTTGTAGTTTCTTCAGCAAAATTAGCAAAAAAAGTATTGAAGACACAAGATTTAATGTTTTGTAGTAGACCTTCTCTTCTTGGCCAGCAAAAATTGTCTTACAATGGTCATGATATTGCCTTTTCACCTTATAATGACTATTGGAGAGAAATGAGAAAAATTTGTGTGCTTCAACTATTTAGTCTTAAGAAAGTGCAATCATTTAGGCCAATTCGTGAAGATGAAGTCTCGAGAATGATCAAGAAAATATCTCAATAAACTGCCTCTTCACAAATCACTAATATGAGCAGTTTAATTATTTAACTTACAAGTACAATTATTTGTAGAGTTGCTTTTGGTGTTAGGTTTGACGAAGAAGCACATGATAGGAAGAGATTTGATTATATCTTGGCGGAAGCTCAAGCTATGATGGCTAGCTTTTGTCTGTCAGATTTTTTTCCTTCTATAAGTTGGATTGATAAACTTAATGGAATGACAGGTAGGCTTGAAATGAATTTCAAGGATTTGGATGAATTTTATGAAGAACTCATTGAGCAACATCACAATCCCGATAAACCAAAATCCATGGAAGGAGATATTGTTGATCTTTTGCTTCAATTGAAGAAAGAGAAATCAACACCAATTGATCTCACTTTGGAGGATATAAAAGGAATTCTCATGGTAACCGCCCCCCACCCCCCACCCCCCACCCCCCGCTTACAGTTTTGTATTTGATTGTTTTAACCCAATATATAGTTTAATACTAGAGGATATAGTGGAATGCATTTAAAAAAAATAGAGTTATATTTTAAAAGTTAATTTGAACATATATCTCTTAAAGAATATCGTAATAGATATTTTTGAGGTGTTCTGAAATTAAAAGAGCCTTAGTAATGAGGATTCAGATATTATATATTAATTGACAAAAAGGAGATCAACAACGAGTTAAAAAGAAAGATTGATTCCTTGGGATCCTTCCTATATGTTATTTCGAATTTAACATGTTAATTCAAGTCAACAAATAGGTTAGTACACAACCTGTTTAAATTAATTAGTCGGGCGGATTATATTGATAAAAGATGGAATGTTTTTGCCACCTCTAATATGTAGCACGAATGTGTCCCTTGCATCAATGATTTTCTATCTCCCTGTCAATTTTTACGTAGAATGTGTTAGTTGCTGGATCAGATACTAGTGCAGTTGTAGTAGTATGGGCTATGACAGAACTGGTGAAGAATCCAAAAGTCATGAAGAAAGTCCAAGAAGAAATCAGAAAATCAATTGGGAACAAAAGCATTGTGAATGAAGATAATATTCAAAATATACCGTACTTTAAAGCCATAATAAAAGAGACATTTCGATTACATCCACCAGTTCCACTTCTACTACCAAGAGAATCAATGGAAAAATTTACTCTAGAAGGGTATGAAATTCCGCCAACAACTATAATTTATATTAACTCATGGTCAATTGCAAGGGATCCTGAAATATAGAAAAATCCAGAAGAATTTATCCCTGAGAGATTCTTGAATAACGATATCGATTTCAAGAGAGAAGACTATGAGTTAATTCCTTTTGGAGCAGGAAGAAGAGGATGTCCGGGGATTACACTTGGGATTGTAGCCATAGAACTTGCATTATCAAATCTTCTTTATGCATTTGATTGAGAATTACCTTGTGGACTAAAAAAAGAGGACATTGACACAGATGTTAGGCTTGGAATCACCATGCATAAGAAAAATGAGCTTTGTCTTATCCCTAAAAAATATTTCTAAATTACGATCAATTCTGTGTGAATATGAGCTTTGTCTTATTCCTAAAAATTATTTCTAAATTAAGCTTGATTCTGTGTGAATTTAGGGCGAGTTCTTGAGGTTAGCTGATTTCATTGTTGCTTTCATCTCGAATTATGTATACATATTGTAAATATTATGAAATCAATATAATAAAATAAGCCTCATACTAAACCCACGGATGACTTTAAATCTTTGAATCAATATTTTTACACCCCCTAATAACTCACGTTAATTATGATCGATTTTTGTCTACAGATGGACTAAGTAGCCTAACGTGTTTCAATAGAAGCAGTAAATAAAGAACACGATAGTTTTACGTGAAAAACATCTGATGTTAGAGTACGCATCCTACTAATTGCCTATCTGTGGAACAAGTAAGTAAACGTGGTTCACAGAAGTAAACTGAACACAGTGTTTTTACGTGGAAAACATTCGGCTCAAGAAAGGTGTAAAAAACCACGACCTTTACCTCTACAGGATTTAACCCAACTTCACGAAAATACTTGAGCCTCAACAATAAACAAAATTACAAGACTTCTTGTAACCTAAGAATTAAAACTTCTAACTCCTATTACTACAAAAACACTAATCTTCACAAGATAAGTGTTCCCAAGTCTTTGAGATCTCAAACTTGAAGACGACAACTCCTAACTAAGTTTATAGATTACTGAGACTAGAATCAATAACTCATTACAATACCAGAACCTAACTACTACACAGTTTATGACCTGCTAAGTAAGAGGCTTGGTTCTTCTTCAAGTATGTATGCTGATTGTTGCTTGACTTTTTCAGTACGTGCGTGAGTGCTGGCTTTGAGTCATGTTTGATGTATTTAATCCAACCTGTGATAGAGTCCTTTTTGATGTTCAATTCTTTCTTCAGTAGAACTCTATCAGTTAATTCTTTTCCCTTTTGATGTCGCCTCACCTCTCCTAGTTTTGATAGGATTCTTTTAATTCAAATCCTCTTCTTACTGAAATCCTTGATCAACTTGACTTCTTCAATACTTCTAGTCTGATCTAACTCGGCTTCTGATGTAATCAATGTTATCTAATTTTGTCTTGAACACATAATCATATCATCCAAACTCCTGTGACAACTAGACTATTTCACCTTGAATGGACCAGCTTCTTCAATGTGTTTCATTCATATGTCTATCATCAAAACTCCTCATTCCCTAACAAATTCCCCCCTTTTGATGATGACAAACATAGTAGCTTCAGTATTACAGAATCCTGACATACTTAAGAAGGAATTAAATAACAGAATCACAGTAGAATGAAACAGGTTAGTCCAATTGAGTTATAAGCATTGTATAATCTGTACTTCCCCCTATTGACATCATTGAAAAGCTGAGCCATCAAGTACAAATTGTTTAATGATTCATGGCCACTGGGGCTATCACTAAAACAAGCAAGATTCAGAACAAGAGATAACTATGCATTGAATTAAGCAGAAGTAGATCAAGTGAAGCAAAAGAGGTCTATTTTAAACAAAACAGATACAATTATTGCTACCCTGTAAAACAAAAAGAGAAACAAGGTAAACAGGAGAGCATCATAGTGAATGGGCTTAAAGGATGAAGAAGGATTTTAATTGGAGGAGGTGGAGGGAATAAGGGAGGTCAACATCCTAATGATATCAGCATTTTTAGCGCGTTCCTTATCCAAGATTTCTGTAAGGGATGCAATTTTAGCTTCAAGAATCCTCTTTTCATCTTCATGAACAGCCTGGGCAGCTACCAATGCAGCCTGTGCACCCTCTAGCTCACCCTGCTTTACCTATAAGGCATTTCGCAACTTTTGCATAGGGTTGTCAGCATGTCTCATGGTAGCAGGTAACCTAGCATGGTTCAGTTGTCCAATCACATCCTTAGTTGTCTGCAAGTACCATACCTTGACAGGTACATGAAAATTATCGAAAACTGATGCAAGTCAAAACTGATAGGGCAGAGCATGACCATTTGTATCTTTAACAAGTACCCTTTACATATGCTTAATGATGAGTAGAGGAATGTCTATTAGAATCTCAGAATCCAATAGTTCCATCAAGGTAAGATCAAGAAAACTTGCAACTGTACGCCTTTCCTGTTGAGGCAAGATCATTTTGTGAAACACATCAAAATAGGACTGATAGAGAGGGGACATCTCATTTTTCATGACCCGACGATGAGAGGAAAGAAGAGGATTCCCAGAGAATTTTCTATAGATATCAAGAGAGGATGGAAAATTATCAAGAGGTGGCTAAGATCCCTTCACATAATGACTCCAACCACCAGTTGGAACACTGAGAATTTTGCCTAGATCAGCAGGATAAAGATTGATGGTTTTCCCATGAACTGTGGTTGAAATCATTTCCCCAATTGCAACTCCATTGGTATAAAACTCATACACCTCATTTTTACCAAATCTTCTCTGATGATCACCTTGCAGAAACAAGGATGACCATCCCTGTGCCGTCAATTTTGAAACTAACGTATCCATATCAGGACCCCAAACCCAGTGAAAACTCTTCCTCTAGTCATCTTTTATTTCTAAAAGTGCAGAATATGTTCTGACTGAGAAGTTTTATCAGCAGCAGTATCAACATAAATATCATCATCAGGTCCATGGAAGTAGGAGAAACAGAAGGAGTATCAGGAAGATAGACTGAATCTGAGTCAGATGGATTAGAAGAACCAGGTTGTGGAACTTTTTTCTTGGGATGGGAAGTAGATTTTGGAGAAACTTTAGAGGAGGTGGACCCTTGACCAGTAGTGACTTTGACAGTAGATTTTGAGGATGATGAGGGTTTGGGAGAGGAGAAGTACTTTGAGGGTTTTGCTATGATATTCTTGCGTTTTCTTTTGGAGCGGAAGATAATATCAGGAGAGGGCTCACGTGAGGGAGTAGAAGCAGTAGATACTACTCGTTTCTTTTTAATTGCCCTAAGTGCCTCTTCCAAAGAAGCATCTTCTCTTTGTTTCCGTCCCCGAGTATGTGGAGTTCGGGATGAATGGATGACAGAAGAAGATTTACCTAAGTATCGATGTCAACATCAATGGAGACAGAAGATGGTTTTCTTTTCAGAGTCGAGCGTGACCGTCTAGGGATAAGATCAGCAATGGGAATGTCATCGCGATCAAGGATCTGAAGAGGAAGCACAGGTAATGGTAAGGGTTTTGAAAACAGAGAGGGTTTGGAAAAGGAGTGAAAGGATGGTTGTGGTGGAGGTTTAAACAATGGAAAATCAGATAACTTTATAGGGATTTGGGGTTGGATAAGGGAGGGTAAAGTAATGTTCGGGTGAAGAATAATTTGAGTTGAAGGTTTTGTTTCAGATTTTGTGGAGGAATGAGAGGATGAGGAAGACGTCATAGCTTATTGGATTTTCATAAGTTTAGAAAGAAGTGGAGATGGAAGAGAAAAGAAGGTGCGTATTTAAGATGAGTGAGAAGAAAGTTAAAACGTGAAGGGACTGTGATACAAAGAAGCGTGTTGATGTAGAGGTTCTATACTGATGGAAAAGGTTTGTCAGCCTTTTGAAGAAGAGGACTGTTGGGTTTTGGCGGTTGTAATCATGACAGAGTGAACCATGTAGATAACCTGTTTCTCTTAATGCTACTATGGAAAACAATAATCATACCTTGTGTTCTGATTAGTCCATGACCACTCGTGCCTTTATGATCCAGTCGATCTGCAAAAAATAACACATAATTATACCACCTTGCTTTAAAATCTTTGAATTAGGATACACAACTAAATGTGTAAGACTGAATTAATCAACACTCACTAAGGCATAGCATATTCTAGTCAATCAATGAGGGAGATTTATACAATTTTAATCATCCCCAATGCTAACCTATTTTTTTTCAAAGTGTTCTCTACTCAAAGCCTTAGTAAATATGTCAGAAATTTGTTCCTCAGTTGAACAAAACCTAGTTGATATATTTCCTTTTTCAACATTATCTCTAAGAAAGTGATGGCGAATATCAATATGCTTAGTTCTCTTATGTTGGACAGGATTTTTGGCTATGTTTATGGAACTTGTTTTATCACAAACAATGGGAACATAACATACATCTACCCCAAAATCCATGAGTTATTGTTTGATCCACAACAACTGGACACCAGCAGCAACGTATTCAGCCTCAGCAGTAGACAACGCTACTGAATTTTGTTTCTTTGTGGACCAAGTAATCAAACATGATCCCAAGAAGTGTGCTATACCTGTAGTGCTTTTTTTGTCCACCAGATATCCTGCATAATCAGCATCAGAGTATCCTACCAAGTTAAAGTTACTACTTTTGGGATACCACAAGCCAAGATCACTGGTTCCTTTTAAGTATCTGAAGATTCCTTTTACAGATTTTAAATGTGATTCTTTTGGCTTAGCTTGAAACCTTACACATAGCCCTACACTGAACACAATGTCAGGCCTGCTTGCTGTGAGGTACAATAATGACCCTATCATACCTCGATACATCTTTTGCTCTACATCTGAACCTGTTTCATCCAAGTCTAGCTTTGTGGCAGTAGCAATAGAAGTACTTATCTCTTTTGCCTCTTCCATGGAGAATTTCTTGAAAAGCTCTTTGATATACTTATGTTGGTGAATCATTGTTCTTGAGGCTGACTGCTTTATTTGCAAGCCTAAAAAGTAATTTAGCTCTCCCATCATGCTCATCTCAAATTCATTACTCATGAGTTTGGCAAACTCATGAGTCATAAGCATATTTGTTGAGCCAAAAATAATATCATCCACATACACCTGCACAACTAACAAATCCTTCCCATTAGTTTTCAAGAAAATGGTATTGTCAATTTTACCTCTGGCATGTCCATGTTCCAATAGAAATTTGGACACTCTTTCATACCAAGCTCTTGGAGTTTGTTTCAATCCATACAAAGCTTTGTCCAGCTTGTAGACATAGTCTGGAAACTCCTTGCTTTCAACTCCTGTTGGTTGCTTAACATATACTTCTTCCTTGAGAATGCCATTCAGAAATGCACTCTTCACATCCATATGATACAAAATAAAATCCATGTAAGAAACAAAGGCAACAAGTAGTCTTATAGCTTCAAGTCTAGCTACATGAGCAAAGGTCTCATCAAAGTCAATTCCTTTTTCTTGATTGTATCCTTGAACCACCAGTCTTGCCTTGTTTCTTGTGACTGTTCCATGCTCATCAACTTTATTTCTGTACACCCACTTAGTCCCAATTACTGATCTTTATTTTGGAAGAGGAACTAAGTGTCATACTTTGCTTCTCTCAAATTGGCTCAATTCATCCTACATAGCTATGATCCAATCAATATCAAGAAATGCCTCAGTTACCTTCTTTGGCTCTATCTATGACAGAATTGCCTTGAATGCACACATACTTCTTAGTCCAGATCTTGTGGTGATACCATAATTGAGATCAGTAAGTACATTTTCAATGGGGTGTGATCCTTGATATTTGAATCTTTTTGGGATCAAGCCAAGTGAGCTGCTAGGATCACTGTTGATATTCTGATGAGAGTCATTTGATGGCTCAGTTCCCCCTATCACTGTACCTTCAGCTTCAGTTCCCCCTATGAAAATGCCTCCAGGTTTAACTGTTTCAGTCGCTGGAACATGTTGTGCAACCTGTTCCTCAGTATCACTTTCTTCCTGCAGGTTAGTCTTATCACAGAATTCATCGAACATCATATGCATGCTTTCTTCAACACAGTTGGATCTGTTATTCAAAACCCTATAGGCTTTACTATGTGGTGAATAACCTAAGAAGATCCCCTCATCACTTTTGGCATCAAATTTTCCAAGATTATCCTTACCATTATTGTGTATGAAACACTTGCAGCCAAAAGTTCTAAAGTGAGAAATGTTAGGCTTTCTACCTTTTAGTAACTCATAGGGAGTATTGTCTAACATTGGTCTGATCATGCACATGTTTATAGTATATGCTGCAGTACTCATTGCCTCAGCCCATAGGTTTTTGGCAACATTTGTTGCAAGCATAATTGTTCTAGCCATATCTTCAAAGGTTCTATTTTTCCTCTCCGCCACTCTATTTTGTTGTGGTGTTCTAGGAGCTGAGAAGTTAAGGTCTATTCCTTGTGATGAACAAAAATCCAAAAGTTTTACATTCTCAAATTTTGTTCCATGGTCAGACCTTATGGAAACTAATGAAGTTCCCAATTTCTTTTCCATTTTCTTGATGAAAATTTCAAAGACATCAAAGGCATCTTCTTTAGAGGCTAGAAACAAAGTCCAGGTGAACCTGGAATAATCATCAACAATTACAAAAAGATACCTTTTTCCGCCTCTGCTTTGTTGTCTCATTGGTCCACACAAGTCCATATGGACCAGTTCAAGACACTTGGTAGTACTAACATGATTCTTTGACTTAAATGAAGATCTTACCTGCTTCCCCCTTACACATTCACTACATAACTTTTCTTCATTAAACTTGGTTTTAGGTAACCCCAATACCATGTCTTTGGAAGAAAGTATGTTCAGTCGTTTTAGACTTGCATTTCCAAGTCTTCTGTGCCAAAGGAGGGGATCAGTTTCTATTGCACTTAAACAAGTCAACTCAGGTGCAGGTACTACCATTAAGTCTGCTTTGTACACGTTTCTGGATCTCCTTGCAGTAAGCACAATTTTTTTGGTATCCATCTTTTTGACTTTAACCCCTGCAGCAGTAAAAATTACTTTATTACCTTTGTCACATAATTGTGAGATGTGATAACGCTCAATCTACAGCTCTCGTAGGAGTGTAAAGCAGTCGTTTGTCAAATATAGAACCCAACTGGGTTGGGTATCGATCCCACAGGGAATAGCTTGGTCAACAAGTAAGTAAAGATTACTAAACTTTTAGTGCAAGTCTCGTAAAAGGGGGGAGTCTTGTTGTGCAAGTAATGTAACCAAATAGTAGAGAAAAATGGCAATAGCAAAGTAAAAAGAGAAAGAATGTTTTAGTGAGATGTAAACAATGAGAATTGAGAAGTTGGGGTTATGTCCACCTTCTGAGTTATACGTCTCTATTGACTATGAGTGTGTTAAATTCAGACATGCATGTGCTTATAGAGAATTGTATTCGATGGTAAATCCAGGCGTCTTTCGACCTATTCGAGGATTATTTCACTTTAACTCTTTCGAGCTTAAAGCGTGTCTAACGGTACGAATTCTCCAAGAGGTTAATCCAGTTACGGCACTAACTTTTTAATAGGGGATGGGACCCTACTACCTTGACATTATCTCTTTTCCAGACAGATAACCTTTCTTTCGAACAAGTTAAATGTTATACTGGCGTATTCTTGCGTTTGCAACCACAATGAATTTAAATTAAGATGAAGAGAATAATGATATAAGCAACATACGTGTCACGAACTCACAAACTCACAACAATAGATAGTATCTCATTCGGCTTCCATAACCCCAACAGAGAAGTTTAGTTACCCATGAGTGCGAAGGAAATCACAATTGACATTGTTGTTATACCACAATAAAGATTTCACGTTTGTAATGGTGTGGTAGGCGTTAGGCGTGAATTCCTTAGCAAGGTAACGTTTCTCTTGTTGCGGAATTTAAGAATTGAATAGATGAGTAGAAGAAGAAAAATAGAATTAATGGAAGAATTAGAAGAAGAGTTGTAGAGTAATAGAATTGAATGTAAGAAGATGTTCTAAAATCTCTAGCAAGATAGGGTATTTATAATACCCATATCCTATTCCTACTAAGCTAATGAAATGCTTAACCAAATCCTACTAAGCTAATGAAATACTTAACCCAATTGTACTAGGTTAATGTATCATTATCCTAATCCTAACAAGCTAATGTAATACTTAACCCAATTGCACTAGGTTAATGTATCATTATCCTAATCCTAATAAGTTACTGCTAGTCCCCAAAGTCTTCAGAAATGTTGTTTTAGCCCGGGACAGAATTTCCATGCGCCATCTTTAGTCCTTGGCGTCCAAGATTGGCTTTTCTCCTTTCGTGAAGCTTTCTTTGGCGTCAAGTTATCCATGAAATGCTGAATTCTGCATCATTTATACCTGAAACTTTGCTAATCATGTTCGTTAGCTCACTTTACAGGAAAAAGGACTAAAAGTGCATGAAATCTATAATTTGTTCTCAAAACTAGGCTAAAATATGGGCAAAATATAGTGCTATAGGCGTGTAAATTCGCCTATCATCAACACCCCACACTTAAAGCTTTGTTCGTCCTCGAACAAAATATCATGTCCCTCTAAACATCAACTTAGGGTTTCACAGCAACAACATAAAATATTCGTCAAGACAAGCACAACAATTATCAAAAAAGAGTAGTTTTCCGATCATTAGTAGAGACCATTTAGCCTCCAACATAGACTCGTGATGGTGGTCAACTCATATTCAAAAGTTAAGGCACAGAGAATCATACACAACTACCCAAAACTCATCAACCATGTGTGTCTCACAATATATTACCCATAATCACTCACAAGTATAGCATATTTTTCAAACATGGGTATCAAAATATCCTTGCTCTCACTCTCACAAAGAATTCATATGCAGCAACTGATGACCATAGGCTTTCCCTTAGTGTAATGCTCCACTAAATGTCAGAATGCTAAGCTTAGAATCAAATAGGTCTTTTGATGGTTGTAATGTAGGCTAAGGGACGGGTAGGACTATTTTGGCCAGAAATAGTGACTATGTTCCTAAGCGCTTTAATACATCACATTGTATCATTAACACTTTTCTTTCAAACAAACTTTCTACTTTCTTTTATTCTACCACTCTTTTTCTCCTCTTTTGTTTTTCAATTTTAAACATGACTAACTTTTCAGTTTTTTCTTCCTTTTTCTTTTCATAACATACCTCTTATGATAGCACTTTCTTTTTCATAACTCATTCAAGCACCAATGCATTCTAAAGCATCATACTCACCCAATTTCCTCTTATTTTGTCACATGACTTTTTCACTTTAAAGCACTTAGGAATTTGGATCAAATTATGGTCTTGAAAAAAATGGATTAGGCTTACATACGAGGCTTGTCAAAGAAAATAGGCTAAAGGCTCAAAAGGGTTTAACTAGGATGATGTCCATGGGTAGGTAAAAAGAAGGTAAACAAATATAGGTTGCCAAAGAAATGCCTAAATCATCTCCTAGACTTGCACTCTTTATTTTCGCTTTACATACATACTAGGCAAGTTCTAGCATCAGCCACAAGCACAGAATATACTATTATCTCACACACACAAGGCACATGGTCGACTTTATTGGGAGTAGTATAGACTCTTGACCCAACAGATAAAGGAATTAAACCAAACAATATCACATAGTGAGTCACAATTAGAGCCTAAATGTCTCAATAGTCATGATTTTAGCACAAACTCTTGTCATAATCTCATGTTGCCTATTAGAATAATTTCATGTGAAGCTAAGCTAAAAAAAACAATTAACTACAAACAAACATAAATAAATGCAAATGTGGATGGAGAAGTATAGCATGCAAATACCAGCACCCCACACTTAGACGGGACACACTGTCCTCAGTGGAAAATAAATAAGAAGAACCTGGTTAGTCGGACTCATCCTCTATGTCTGGGGTCATACCCCTTGCATCGGAATCATCATCAGAGTCTTCATCCTCAGAAGTTCCTCATAAGTATCCCACTTAATTCCAAGAGTGAGTCGAGGTATTTGCAGCGAGGAGGGTTCTCCTTGCTCTTTTCGGCCTCTTTTCTTGCCTTTTTGTGAAGTGGTAGCCTTATCTTTGCCTTGTCTTGCTTTGGGTGCCATTGTACCTGAGACTTAAAACAATGTTCATGTTAGCATCATCTCGATGGATACAATCTATAAACAAGCAGTAGTGGCACCACCCCACACTTAGTTTGTTGGTACAGACTAGTGAAGTGAAAGTGGTCGATTACTCAGACTTCATCGACATACGTTTTAGGGGCTATATTCCAACAAGAAATTCAGATATGTAACACTTCTTGCAATCTTTGCAATACTTTCATGTTAGGTATATCAAGACTTCTACATAGGGATTACATCATGGTATAGTTTCTATCAATAATCACAATCTCCTATGTCGGTAGGCAACTATAAGTCTTATTCCGATGAGCGAGACATCCCAACATGTAAGTATTCAAGTGACAAGAGTATGCAATGTTCATGACTATAGCAATTCCGCAAGTAGTATGACAATGCATCAAAATCGAATTGAAGTCGGAAACAAGTTAAGATCATCCTAACGTATATGTTCACTCACTTGGTTGTGTATCAACAATTCAAACACATTCACATCTCCAATACTTCTTCAAGATTTAGCAATTCATAATAGACATAGTAACGTAGTACATACGAAAAATAGATGAAGAACACAAGAGTACTTACGTGATTGAAGCCTTTGGAGATGTTCTTGTGAAGTGGAAGAGCAAAAGTTTTGAGAAGATTTGGATGCTATGTGCGGCGCCTATGTTAGGTTTTAAATGTGTTTGTGCCTCAAGACTAAGTCTCCTTTATATAGGAAAAGAATGGGTCGGGTTTTGACCCATTTAAAATCGGTTTTGGAGACAAAAAGTGACCATAGGCGGCGCCTTTAGCTTTGCCTATGCTTGGCATAGGCGGCGCCTAATGCAAAGCCTATGGTGAGCATAGGCGGTGCCTAGTGCAATGCCTTTAGTGACCATAGGCGGCGCCTTTAGCATGGCCTATTAGATTCAGAGACAAAATGCTTTGGCATAGGCGGCGCTTACTTGTAGGCATGCAATCTTCTTCGAGATGACTCATACGTCTCCCCGGAGGGTCACCAATTATATCATCAATAGTCCAACCCATAGCTCTCCTGTATCTCTTCAGAGCAGATATGAGAGCCTCTACGTACTTTTCACTTAACTCATCCGCCACACTTACCGAAAGTATATTTCCACTTTCCAAGAACACATACCTTAGATAATCGGGGAGCTCTTTCGATTCTAGCATTGGTGGCTCTTCAATGAAAGCCTTCGATGTTGGTGACGGTTGATTCTTAAGATCAAGGTCCAGCTTCTTGGGAGTATGGCGATATGTCCCTAATCCTGATAGAGCACAAATAGCTTCTTCGCAATTTTCAGCATCCTTACTCTCTTCATTCATGAGCACAACCGCCACTGGGTCATCAATAATTTGCTCTTCTTCAAGTAATTCTTTCTCATCATCAAAGTAAACATCAGCCACCGAAAATACGTTCAGCTCTTTGGGTTGCTTCATTGATTTGCACATATCAAAGCGAACTACTTCATCATTTATTCGGAATGAAAGCTCATTAGCTCTCAAATCAATAAGCACGCTTCCTGTAGCAAGGAAAGGGCTCCCCAAGATTATGGGAACTTCTGAGTCTGCTTCGCAATCCAAAATCACAAAGTCTGCAGGAAAAATGAAGGTAGACACCTTCACCAACACATCATTCAAGATACCCACAGGTCATTTTACCGACCTATCTGCCATCACGAGCCGCATATTGGTTGGTGTAGGGTCGCCCAACCCCAACTTTCTGTAGACGGATAGTGGCATCAAATTGATGCTAGCTCCCAAATCGCACAATGCCTTAGCAAAATTCATAGATCCAACCGTGCAAGGAATAGTGAAAGCACCAGGGTCTGCCTTCTTCTGTACTAAGGACCTTGTGGAAATTGCACTGCAATGATGAATATTATCTGCCGGCTCATAGCTTACTGCCCGCTTCTTTGTCAATAGATCCTTCATAAATTTTGCATACCCAGGCATTTGTTCAAGTGCCTCCACCAACGGAACATTAATGGTCAGCTGCTTTAACATAGTCATGAATTTGCTGAACTTTGTATCATCCGCCACCTTCTTCAATCTTTGAGGAAAAGGTGGTGGTGGGTATGGAATTGTTCTCTCCATGGCTTTCTTCTCCTCTTGCCTTCGTTTTTCAGCCTTTTCAGGCTGCAACATACTTGGTGTACCGTCATGGACGTCGTGGGTGGATTCTACGGCAGCTTCTCCTTTTGCCTTGTCATCAATGTCTGCTACTTCATCAACCACTTGCTTTCCTTTTGATGAAGTTTCCAGCACCTTACCGCTTCGGGTAGTAATAGCCATGCATGACCCATCATTCCTTGGGTTTTGCACGGTGTCGCTAGGTAAGGTGCCAGTCTTTCTTTGATTGAGTGCTGCTGAAAGTTGGCTCAATTGCTGCTCTATTTGCTTGATTGAAGTTGAATGTGAATCAACTAATTGCTTCATAGAGGACAAATCATTTATTACCTCCGTTACTCCCGCGCTCGTTGCTTTCACTCCTTTCAATAGTTTAGCCATCATGTCTTCCATACTTTCAGAACCAGATGTGGTGGCGTCACGTCTTCCAGGGGGAACATACAAACCACTTTTTTCATTCTTGTTCTTCCAACTACCTTGGTCCTTGTTTCCATATTTATCATAATAGTTCTGACCTTGGTTTCCTTGGGTATTACCTCAGAAACCCCCCTGATTGTTTAAGTAGTTGGCTTCTTCTTCTGAATCAGATTCGTCTCTTCCTTTTGACGCAATGGCTTTGACTTTTTCGATCTTCCCTGATAATAAATGCTTTGTAAGAAGATCCACTTGTGTCTTCATGTGCGCCATATCTTGATCACGTTCTTCTTCTCTTCTCCTTTGGTATGCAGTCATGCCTATAGATAAAGTGGGGCTTGCTACCTCAGAATCCCTGGTATGCCAAGCTCTACTTTGCTTCGTCATCCGGTCTAGCATATTGCTTGCCTGACCAAAGGTGAGATCCATGAATGATCCTCCAGCCGCATTATCCACAACTGGTTTAGTTATTGAATTCAAGGCTCTGTAAAGTATCTCCATTAGGTGAACATTATTCATGTGATGGTTTGGGCACCTCATTAGCTTCGTCTTGAACCTCTCCCATGTTTCATGAAGGGCTTCAGTTGGAAGCTGACGAAAGTTGCTGATTTCATCTCTCAATTGTGCTCTTTTGGATGGCGGAAAGAATCTTTCGAGGAAAGCGTCTCTCAATTGCCTCCAATTTGTAATAGAATCAGGAGTTAGCCCATTCAACCATAGAGTTGCCTCCCCAGACAGTGACAATGGAAATAAGCGTAACCGAATTGCATTCTGACCAACTCCAGGATTGTCAAACGACTTGCATGTAGAAATAAAGTTGATGAGATGCATATTCGGATCATCGCCTGCTAGTCCACCAAATAATCCCTTGAGTTGCAATAACTGAATCATGGTGCTCGTGATGTTGAACTTGGCTCCGGGTGCCAATGGTGGAGGAATAATGGCACCTGTGGCTCCGGCTCCATCAAGATCATCATCATCATCGTCAAAAGTTGGTTGTATAGCTCGGCGTTCAGGCCTAAACCTAGCTTGACGATCTCTTCTGTTGGCAGGTGTTGCGATCCCAGCGGCATGCCTAGGGTTTAGTAACTCGTCATCACCTAGATCCTCATCGTCAGAATTTGTTGCTCGCCCAGGGTTATCAATATTCTGTTGATGCACTTGAGCGGCGGCTAGTGCAGCTAGTCTCGCCTGTTCCTGTTGAGCAGCCATCCTTTCAATTTCGTGTTGTGCCTCCATTCTGCGAATACGTTGTGGTTCAGGATTGATAGGTAATAACGGTTGACTAGAACTTCGGGTATGGGGCATGCACTAAAAAAACCTGCAGTAAACAAAAACAAAAACTAAAAGTAAAAGTACGAGAATCTTTGACCAAAGGGTCTAGTAATTATTACGAACTTAATTGACACTTGTATTCCCCGGCAACGGCGCCAATTTTTGATAACGCTCAATCTACAGCTCTCGTAGGAGTGTAAAGCGGTCGTTTGTCAAATATAGAACCCAACTGGGTTGGGTATCGATCCCACAGGGAATAGCTTGGTCAACAAGTAAGTAAAGATTACTAAACTTTTAGTGCAAGTCTCGTAAAAGGGGGGAGTCTTGTTGTGCAAGTAATGTAACCAAATAGTAGAGAAAAACGGCAATAGCAAAGTAAAAAGAGAAAGAATGTTTTAGTGAGATGTAAACAATGAGAATTGAGAAGTTGGGGTTATGTCCACCTTCTGAGTTATACGTCTCTATTGACTATGAGTGTGTTAAATTCAGACATGCATGTGCTTATAGAGAATTGTATTCGATGGTAAATCCAGGCGTCTTTCGACCTATTCGAGGATTATTTCACTTTAACTCTTTCGAGCTTAAAGCGTGTCTAACGGTACGAATTCTCCAAGAGGTTAATCCAGTTACGGCACTAACTTTTTAATAGGGGATGGGACCCTACTACCTTGACATTATCTCTTTTCCAGACAGATAACCTTTCTTTCGAACAAGTTAAATGTTATACTGGCGTATTCTTGCGTTTACAACCACAATGAATTTAAATTAAGATGAAGAGAATAATGATATAAGCAACATACATGTCACGAACTCACAAACTCACAACAATAGATAGTATCTCATTCGGCTTCCATAACCCCAACAGAGAAGTTTAGTTACCCATGAGTGCGAAGGAAATCACAATTGACATTGTTATTATACCACAATAAAGATTTCACGTTTGTAATGGTGTGGTAGGCGTTAGGCGTGAATTCCTTAGCAAGGTAACGTTTCTCTTGTTGCGGAATTTAAGAATTGAATAGATGAGTAGAAGAAGAAAAATAGAATTAATGGAAGAATTAGAAGAAGAGTTGTAGAGTAATAGAATTGAATGTAAGAAGATGTTCTAAAATCTCTAGCAAGATAGGGTATTTATAATACCCATATCCTATTCCTACTAAGCTAATGAAATGCTTAACCAAATCCTACTAAGCTAATGAAATACTTAACCCAATTGTACTAGGTTAATGTATCATTATCCTATTCCTAACAAGCTAATGTAATACTTAACCCAATTGTACTAGGTTAATGTATCATTATCCTAATCCTAATAAGTTACTGCTAGTCCCCAAAGTCTTCAGAAATGTTGTTTTAGCCCGGGACAGAATTTCCATGCGCCATCTTTAGTCCTTGGCGTCCAAGATTGGCTTTTCTCCTTTCGTGAAGCTTTCTTTGGCATCAAGTTATCCATGAAATGCTGAATTCTGCATCATTTATACCTGAAACTTTGCTAATCATGTTCGTTAGCTCACTTTACAGGAAAAGGACTAAAAGTGCATGAAATCTATAATTTGTTCTCAAAACTAGGCTAAAATATGGGCAAAATATAGTGCTATAGGCGTGTAAATTCGCCTATCATCAAGATACTCAGCAGGTTATGCTTTAATCCTTGCACAAGATACACATCTTCCACAGCTTTTGAATTTGATGTGCCAATTTTCCCAACTCCAGTGATGATTCCCTTTTTTCCGTTTCCAAAAGAAACTCCTTCTCCATCTATTTTGGAGAGTGAAAGGAACTTTTTCTTGTCGCCAGTCATATGTCTTGAGCATGCACTATCTAAGTACCAGTGCTTTTTGGTTCCTTTCATCAACTCCCGGAAGAGAAATCAATGGTTAGATTTAGAAACCCAGACTAGCTTGGGCCCTGTTTTGTTGGTAAAAGGATGAATTAAATTCCTTCTAGTCCATGCAGGAAACACGTAACCTGACCTGTTTCTCTGACCAATTTTAGTGCTTGTATTTTTGGTCTGAGAAAAGTTTGTTGCCAGATTCT
Organism: Capsicum pubescens; assembly: GCA_030864215.1. Classification (NCBI taxonomy): domain Eukaryota; kingdom Viridiplantae; phylum Streptophyta; class Magnoliopsida; order Solanales; family Solanaceae; genus Capsicum; species Capsicum pubescens. The sequence goes on from CM061546.1 coordinate 13,854,972, forward strand.
GGCTTCTAATTCTGCTGGTTGCAGCCACAGGACATTCAATAGTGGGATGTCCAAGATTGCCAAAGATATAGCATAGATCTTGCAGATTATCAGCTTTTTTAAAAAAAACTAAACCTGCTTTTTCATTATGATTTCTTTCACTCAACTGATGAACAATTCTTGAAGAATTTGTCCATCTATTAGCTCTTTCCAAATCCAACTTTAACTTGGCAACTTCTTGACTTAGCTAATTCATTTTTTCAATCAAATTATGACATTCTTGTTTGTACTTAGTTAACTCAAGTTCAGCCTTTTCTTGTTCTTTACTCATGGCCTTTTTACCATTTTCAGTGAGTGTTAATTTAAGAACTTCAGACTTAAGATCATTATTTGAAGACTCTAGCAATGTGACTTGGTTCTTGAGAGTGCAATTTTCTTTTTCAACAGAATGTTTACAAACTTTCAGATCAATGAAATTAAATTTTAGACTTGCAAGGCTGTTGAACAGTTTATCCCTATCAGAATTTAATTCTTGGAGACTGTCAATTGAATCACTCATCAAGGAAACAAGTCTAGTTTTAGAAAACAGATGCAGTTTTTCTTTGAGTTCAAGTAAACTTACCTCAGGAGCATCATCTTCTTCCTCAATGTCTGAATCTCAAAAAGCCATAAATGCTGTCTCATCAACTTCATCATCATCAGAGTCAGATCCCCATGCAGCTATCATGGCATGCTCTTCTTTTTTCTTTCTTTTGGCCCCTTTTTTTTTGTTCCTTTTCAACCCTTTCCTTTCTCCATTCTATTTCCCATAGAGGACATTCTCTAATCTGATGATTAGTCTTTCCACACTTATAGCATCCATTTTGATTATCATTTGAACGCTTCTTGGTACCTGTTCCCTTCTTTTTCCTGAAGAACTTGCTAAAATTCTTGGTTATGAAGGCAACTTGCTCCTTATCAAGTTCAAATTCATCATCACTATCAGAAGCTTTTAAGGCTAAGATCTTCTCAGGGGCTGCTTGTTCTTTGATTCCATCAATTTCCATTTCATAGGTCCTTAAGTTTCCTACAAGTTTATCCAGGGTCAACGCTTCAAGCTCTTTATTTGCCTCCCTAATTGCAGTCACCTTAACATTTCATTTTGATTTAGGTAACACCCTCAGTACCTTTTCAACTTGTTCTTTCTCAGAAATGACTTTTCCTAACGAAGTTAACTCATTTGTTAAAGTGGTAAGCCTTGTCATCATCTCATGAAGTGTTTTATTTTCCTTCATTTTGAATGCCTCATATTCAGTAAATAGGAGAGCAGTTCTGGATTTTCTTACTTGGGAGGTACCTTCATGAGCATTTACCAGTGCATCCTAAATTTTCTTAGCCATAGTACAGGTGGATATCCTGTTATATTCAGCTGGTCCTAGACCACACACCAAGATGTTTTTGGCCTTCGCATTTTTCTTTAAAGCCAACAGGATATCAGGAGTAAATTCACTCCTTACTTTCTTGACTTGTACTCCATCAACAATCTTCATTGGAACAGTGGGACCATCAGTAATGCTATCTTATAATTCATAGTCTTCACCTTGAATGAACATCTCCATCCTTACTTTCCACCAGATAAAATGAGAACCATCAAAGAGTGGAGGTCTAGTGGTTGAATGACCTTCACTGTGACCAGTAGGAGGTGCGGAATTCATCATGCTGATCCTTTTCTTAGGTTCTAGCCTTATTTAAGACAACCTTGCTCTGATACCACTTGTTACAGTACGCGTCCTACTAATTGCCTATCTGTGGAACAAGTAAGTAAACGTGGTTCACAGAAGTAAACTGAACACAGTGTTTTTACGTGGAAAATACCCGGCTCAAGAAAGGTGTAAAAAACCACGACCTGTACCTCTACAGGATTTAACCCAACTTCACTAAAATACTTGAGCCTCAACAATCAACAAAATTACAAGACTTCTTGTAACCTAGGAATTAAAACTTCTAACTCCTATTGCTACAAAAGACTAATCTTTCCAAGATAAGTGTTCCCAAGTCTTCGAGTTCTCAAACTTGAAGATGATAACTCCTAACTCAGTTTATAGATTACTGAGACTAGAATCAATGACTCATTACAATACCAGAACCTAACTACTACACAATTTATGACCTGCTAAGTAAGAGGCTTGGTTCTTCTTCAAGTATGTATGCTGATTGTTGCTTGACTTTTTCAGTACGTGCGTGAGTGCTAGCTTTGAGTCATGTTTGCTGTATTTAAGCCAACCTGTGATAGAGTCCTTTTTTATGTTCAATTCTTTCTTCAGTAGAACTCTATCAGTTAATTTTTTTCCCTTTTGTTGTCGCCTCACCTCTCCTAGTTTTGATAGGATTCTTTTAATTCAAATCATCTTCTTACTGAACTCCTTAATCAACTTGACTTCTTCAAGACTTCTAGTCTGATCTAACTCGGCTTCTGATGTAATCAATGTTATCTAAGTTTGTCTTGAACACATAATCATATCATCCAAACTCCTGTGCCAGCTAGACTATTTCACCTTGAATGGACCAGCTTCCTCAACGTGTTTCATTCACATATCTATCATCAAAACTTCTCATACCCTAACACCTGACTTACAAAAGATGTGAAAATCCACGACTTGTACCTCCTATAGAATTTTAACCCAACTTCATTAAATACAATGAACCTCTCAACAAAAAGATTACAAACTCTGTAACCTAAGGAATTATAAACTCTAATTTCTAATGTTCAACAATCTCCCTAGACCGTTGAAACCCACTTTAAGTTCTTCCACTTGAAAATTAGATTACAAACTTTAGCAATCCTATGAACTAACTCTAATTTCTAAAATCATACAAATCTCCCAAGGTTTATGTTTCAAAGTCTTCGAGTTATCCCAACTTGAAGACTAAACTCCTAAACCAGTTTATTAACACATTGACACTAAGAAAGTATGAAAATTATAATTCAATAAACTTCCTAATACATAATAACTAGGATAGAAGACTGCTAGACACATCGATAAAATGAGTTCTTCAATCTGATTCTTTAATTTGGTTCACTGAATTAGGCTGCACTTTAATAACTGAAAAGAAGTCTCTCAACTGTTATTCTTGCTTATATTTATAACTCCAACAAAGCAGACTTTTAACTCCACAAGGACTCCCATGTTCTTGGACTTTCTTAAGTGTTGTAGTCAAACACTAACTCTCATTTTCAGCACATAATGATCTCCTTATGTTTATCTCATTTTCTGCTCCTTTATTGTTGCAAATTTATTCACAAAAAGTCCTCTTGTAAAATGAACTCTTTTAAAGCAGTTTTTCGTAAACCAACTAAGATTACTTGCTCCATGACCTCTTGTCAATCATTAAAACTTCACAAGTCTTATCAAATTTTTTCTTTTTGATGATGACAAACTAAGTACCTTGTAGATTTTATTTTGATATCAACATCTTGACCTGTGAACACTCATGCTTTTACGCATTTCATTTCAATACAAAACATCTTGACCTGTGAAAGTTAAAGAATGGAACACTTGAATAAGCCAAGTTAGTTAATTAGGTTACAAAATCTACACAATCCTTATCTTTCCCATTTTGGTATCATCAAAAAAAATTTCAACCACACGAATGGCAAAGAATTATGAATTGTGCTTGACAGAACAGGTAATAGAAACATGTTTCATATACCCGATTCATCATTTTATCGATCATCAAAATATAGCAGTCCATTAAGAAGTCTTGCTTAACAAGGACTGCCATCTTCTTGGATACTTGAGCTTGCATATTTGTGGACTCTTTATATGGATATGCTTTGTCCAGGTCTATAAGAAATTTTTCTTGACAAAGACTTTCATCTTGCTTAGATGCTTGAGTCTGTATGCTTTTGAATTCTTATCTTGACTACGCATTGTATAGACTTTATGGTCTTTTCTTCTTGAGACTTTCTTTAATTCAAAGAGACCTTATACAAGTTAGATTCTAGATGTGGGAACATGTTGACCAACCTATTTCATGTATGTATTCGATCACTTTATCAATCCTCGAAACATACGTGAACACAACAACGGATAATATCACTAGCGGGCTAGACCATTACGAATGGCATAAGAGTCACTCATGTGTTAGATTTATTGATGTGGATCAAAATTTAAACTGAGTTTAGACAAATCCCAATAAGGCGGGACAACCCTTAGTATGAATCTAGGTAAATTCTATTTGGTGGAAAAATTCTCAATCAAGACGCTGAGTTCATAAGAGAGGTGTATGTGAATAAGGATAAAAAGTCACATAGTGACAAAACACATTAGAGATGTTGGGTATGTAAGTAAGCTGACCTTACTCCCTAGCGATGCATTTTAAAGGGGACTGGGTCGTTAGGAATAGTATCAGAGTCACTCTTATGTCAGCCTTGTTGATGTGAGCCAAAGTTGTAATTGAGTTTAGGAAAATTCTGGTAAGAGGAGACAAATCTCAGTCTTGAGTCTAGGCAAATTCTATTCGGTGGGATAAACCTCAGTCAGGACGCTGAGTCCATAAGAAGGGGCATACATGAAGCCCCAACTTACAGTAAGAAGTCTTACATTAGCGAAACACAAGAAAGATGTTGAGTAGATAAGTAAGTAGGTCTTACTTCCTAGTTCCTAGCGACACATTTTAAATTCATGCGGGTCTAGGCCTAAGCGGAAATATACTAGCGGGATGGACCGTTACAATAGCGTATAAATATACACGTATATAGTCAAATTTCACAGAGGCTTGAATCTTCAGTAATTGATGATGTTCTCCATTCTTCCGGAAGGCATAGTTTAGCTTCTGCTTTATGTCATTTCTTCTTTAAGACCTTAGAATTCTAAAATCTTGTGTATTTTTTAAAACTTCGTGCAAAATCATAACACGTCAATTAATTGAGATGGAGTGTAAAATTTAGCTAAAGCGTGTCAATATTATCCTAATTATGTATCTATAGGGAAAAGGTATTTCATCAAGTAGTTAACTTACAAGTGAAACCAACAACTTGCTATTTTGCCTTTCTCTTGTTTGATACATCCAATTTTCTGATCCAATCCTAAAAAGGAGCAAAAGAGATTATAATTATAATAAAAAATTGAAAGCAGGTTTCATCAAGAGAAAAAACAAATATTATGGGGTAAAAAAGAGAATAATAATTAGTTATAAAAATTTGAAGAAACAAAATATAATTACTCTTTTTTTTTTTCTTAGGAAAAACAAACCAAGAAGTCAAATTTATGAAAAGAGATTGTGGTGGAAGAATAAGTACTCTCTCTATTTAATTAAAAATCTTGAATTTAAATTTCAATAAAGATATATTTCTAAAATCCTGGTAAAATTAGAAAAAAGTTCATTGAAATAAAATAGAAGAAGGCTTGAAGGAAGAAGGAAGTTCAAGATACAACCAGAGATGAATTATATATCTCATTTTATATATGATGATGCTTGACTAAATATGAAGTTTATAAAATAAAAAAAAAATAAAAAATTACATTTAAGCCAAATATATGTGAAGTACTAACAATCTTCTTTTAAATAAGTGATGGTAAGAGTTTACGTGTGTTTTTCATTCAAATGAGTGGCGGTGAGAGATAAAATAGGAATACTAAAATTAAAGTATTAAACCGGTGAAAAACACAATTTGTTATTTTGAATTTAATATTTGAACTGTTAATTGTGTGATTTTTTTATCTGATCAAACTACTAACAATTAACTGTTCCTGAGTTTCATACTTGAACTCTTATGTAAGAAAAGTAACAATTAATAGTTGAGAAGTGTTATGATAACTAGTTGTTGATAGTTCAAAACTTCAAATAAAAAAACTTACAAATTTAATAATTCAGTAATGAAACTCAAAAGACTGAGCTATTTAAAGCATGTTTGATTGGGATCTGTAAATAATTTAAGTTTCTAATGACTGAATTATGAGATCTATGTTTAAATCTCATACAAATCTTCTATTGGTAGGGTCCAAGCCAAACCCCCGCCGCCTCAAGGCGGCTTTGAAAAATAAAAGGGCCTTCCTGATATGTCTGATACTCCTTTCGTTTAGAATTAGTTATCAATTATTTTATTTAAATTTTTATTTTTACATGTTTTTTTTGACACATTAAAAAAAAAAAAAATTAAAAATATTTTATTGTTATCATTAATTGTTAATTCTTCAAATTATTTTTTAATACATATTATAAAAGATCAATTAATAAAAATTATATAAAATCATTATATTAATAATTTTTTAATAATTGTATTAAGTCAAAAGTTCCAACTAATTCTGAATAGAGGGAGTACATTTTTTTCAAATATATAGAAGACCATTTAAATAATTTTGAGTTTTGTTGACTAGTCTACTCTGATCTATTAGTATTAGTGGTCTTGAATAACTAATTAATTTCTCCCTATATGTTCCCACATTATCTTTATCTTTATCTGCTCTTTCCTCCTTTCTTTTATAATACTTCACTATAAGCATTAGAAACGGGGTGAGACTTTGAAATTTATGAATTTAGAATTTTATTTTTCTAAGTTATTAAATTTTAAATTATATTTTATATATATTAGATGAAGTTTTTAAAATAAATATAAAATTAAATTCAAAGTTAATAAGTTTAGATAAATTCATATCTCGAAAATTAGCTTCGCTCTTGAAATTAATTAGTCTTTTAATCACTAAGTATTGACAAAAAAGAAGTGTTACATATATATTTTTTAATGGAAATGGAATAATGATTTGCTCTCTGTTACAAAAATAATAACTTATTTGTTTTAAATCTATTTTAAATGAATGCGATTAATCAAATTAGTAAAATAGATATTAAGAGTTACTTTCTCCGTCCGTTAATAGTTATTCACTATATTATTTTTAGATGTCCAATATTACTTGTCCAGTTTGAAAAATCAATAGATAATTTATTTGTTTTTACCTATTTTACCCTTGCTATTAAATACTAAGTATTCATCACTCAATGCATTTTTTAAGGCATAAACTTTATTATATTCAGAGGGTGATATAATAAAATTATTTATATTATTTATTATTTCTTAACATGTACGTTAAATTAGTTATAGACAAGACGGAAGAAATAGTGATTGAAAACAAGCTTAATTACTATCATTTTTTTAGCAAATTTCAAATCTCAGCAATTCTTTCTTCTTTTGTATTAAAAGTTAAAACATACATCAACATACTGCATGGCCGAATTGTTGTTTCCAATCAACAATAGGCATATGTACGTCAATTCAACATTGAAGTGTGTGTGAATATAAAAGGAATAATAATTAAAGTATGAAAATCGTTAAAATATAATAATTTAAATAGATAAATGAAATAATGAATAATTACAAAAGTTGAATTCTTGATTTGTGCAAAAAAATCAAACTTTCTTCAATTATTAACTAGACTTTATTACCAAAGGATTTGGTCATTGATAGATGAGTCCTCAAATATAATATCCCATTATCCCCTAGTGTTACACATAACAATATTAATATTTTAATATAGTGGGGTAGTAAATTGCACACACGAGGAAAGACCAATCATCGATAGCATTGTCGGACCAGGATTTAAGGATTATGGATGTTTATTATAAAAAAAAAAAAGGAAAATCACCTTAATCGGGTTTAAATCCGGAACTCACATAGCAATGGAGAGTCTTAAAATCAACCTAAATGTCAATGCACCCAACCAATTTCTTGTTTTAGTGGGTATTTTTATATTATTTATACCTATTTTTGTATATTTCTTATGTAATTATACTTATTTCACGTCGAGTTTAATGGGTGCCGAAATACCCCAAAAGTATGCGTAGGTCCGCCTTCGAGAGACCTCCTTTTAGTATTTATTTAATTAAGGATTTACATTATCAGTCCAATATATATAACATATTAATTATAGTCAGTCGTTTGTCTTATTTTTGAAGTATATGATTCCTCTTGATATGTATAATTTAAGTTGCTTAAATTCTTCAAAAATATTAGTGCATTTGTCTCGAATCCTTTGAGAATACACTACTTTTAAAGGATCCGACATGCATTCAATGAAATTTTCAAAAGAGATTGAACAATATTGTGTATAATTACTTTATGCACCCAAAAATGTGTAATTACTATATGTTGGGTAAACTTTAGTCTAAAATTCTTTTATATTATCATTAAACAAAAGTTATTTAAAAAAAAAAAGGAAAAGTTTAACCCAAGCTCCATTATTTTATTTATAGAGGACATTTTCAAGTTACTAGTATTATTATGTGCATTTGAACAACAAAATGATCCTCTTTCTACTTTTTCTTGCCCTTTCTGCTTTTCTTATTTTTCTTCTTCTTAATGCAAAAAAGAATGGAAAAAACAACCTTCCACCAGGTCCTATAGGACTCCCACTCATTGGAAATTTGCATCAGTTTGATAGTTTAACCCCTCATCTCTATTTTTGGAGACTTTCCCAAAAATATGGAAAAATATTCTCATTGAAATTTGGTTCTTCTACTATGATTGTAGTTTCTTCAGCAAAATTAGCAAAAGAAGTATTGAAGACACAAGATTTAGTGTTTTGTAGTAGACCTTCTCTTCTTGGGCAGCAAAAATTGTCTTACAATGGTCATGATATTGCCTTTTCACCTTATAATGACTATTGGAGAGAAATGAGAAAAATTTGTGTGCTTCAACTATTTAGTCTTAAGAAAGTGCAATCATTTAGGCCAATTCGTGAAGATGAAGTTTCAAGAATGATCAAGAAAATATCTCAACAAGCTGCTTCTTCTCAAGTTACAAATTTGAGCAATATAATGATTTCACTAACAAGTACAATTATTTGTAGAGTTGCTTTTGGTGTTAGGTTTGACGAAGAAGCACATGAAAGGAAGAGATTTGATTATCTCTTGGCGGAAGCTCAAGCTATGATGGCTAGCTTTTTTGTGTCTGATTTTTTTCCTTCTCTAAGTTGGATTGATAAACTCACTGGGTTGATAGGTAGGCTTGAAAGGAATTTCAAGGATTTGGATGAATTTTATGAAGAACTCATCGAGCAACATCACAATCCCAATAAACCAAAATCCATGGAAGGAGATATTGTTGATCTTTTGCTTCAATTGAAGAAAGAGAAATCAACACCAATTGATCTCACTTTGGAGGATATAAAAGGAATTCTCATGGTAATAATTTTCCATCCCCCTTTATTTATTTGTACGCATGTAGAGGTGGTAAATGGGATGGTTGGATCAAATATGAGTAGACCAATATGGGTTATGATCCAACCCGTTTAATTATTTTTTGAGATAAAGTGAGTTGAATTAGGATAAGTCGATAAGACAAGTAATGGGTCATAATTCAATACATACACCATAATTGTTTTAACCCAATACATAGTTTAACTAAACCTGTCAAACGGGCCGGGCTGGCCCGGCCCGAACCGGCCCGAACCGGCCCTACATATCAAACCGGACCGGTTTGACCCGGCCCGGTAAGCCCTAGGGCTTTAGGGTTCCGGGTTCCGGTCCGGTTTTTTTTTTAAACTGGGCCCGGTTAACCCGGCCCGGACCAACCCGGTCCAGGCCCGCCGGTTAACCGGCCCGGAACCGGCCCGGAATTAAAAAAAAAAAAATAAAAAAAATAATTATTGGGCCAAACTAGCCGTTGGCCCAACGGCTATATTACCGTTTTTGGGTCCAAACGGCTAGTTTGGGCCCATTAACTTAAAAAAAAAAAAAAAAAAAAAAAAAAATATTTTTTAATCCCCAAAATAAATCTATAAATACCCTACAACTTCAAATCATTTCTCACACAATTTTTCACTCTCTCAAATCTCATTCTCTCTCAAATCTCAATTCTCAATTCTCAAATATTCAATATATTTAATTTCTTAAAGTGTTCAATTTAAATTTTTAATTTTTCGTTTACAAAGTACGAGCGGAAGTTTCTAAAGTCGCAATCTTCGGATACTTCCAAAATTTGGTATTGTCGTTCCATCTCTTACGTTTAATTTTTATTTATTGTATTAATTGTTTAATATTTAATTTTATTATATTTGTGTATTTTGAATATTTTTAGTTTAATTTAATTTATATTATGGATAAATTAAAAAACCTCGCTACTAAAGGTGTTAGAAATTTTTGTCCCGGAAGCGGTAGTGGTAGTAAAAAGCGAATTACTAGCGGTAGAGGTAGTTCAAGTAATAGATATACCCGTGTGACTTCGCCTCCGGTGCCGCTTGGTACACCTTTTGAGGAAGAAATAGGTGTAGGTGCTCACGATATGGATTATGTAGAATTTCAGGAAAATTACGGTATAGAAGAAGAAAATGAAGTAGATGCAGTTAATGTAGACGAAGATGATGAAAATATTGCTGAAACACCCGCAGTAGGACATGCTAACGTTAGATCTGAATCAGTTAATCTCCCTTCCCGTCCTCCCAGTGCCCCAAAACCCCGTAAAAGAACTAGTATTGCATGGCAATTTTTTGAACGTATATCAGATATTGAGGTGCAGTGCAATATTTGTCAACAAAAATATAAGCATAGAAGTGGCGGTAAGCAAGGGGGTACGGGTACGTTAATGAGACATATAGCTGAAGATCACACTAGAGAGTTGAATATTGCAAAAGGTGGTGGGGATGTTGGTGGGTCAACGCAAACTAGAATGGACCCAACAACCGGTCAAGTAGCGAAAAAGTATAATAAATTGAGGGACAGAGAAGAAATAGCTAAAATGGTAGCTGTGGGTTGTTTGCCTTTTAGTTTTCCTTCTTCTGATGCCTTTATTCGTTATATACAAGCAATTTATAATCCTATGTTTAATGGTATTCCTAGAACTACTTGTCGGTCTGATATTTTTAGACTCCATTCACAATATTGTTTTTATTTATCAACATTCTTAAAAAATATTCAATGTAGATTGTCCCTAACTTCCGATCTTGGTCGTGCTGTAAATAAAAATGATTATTTAACCGTTACTTGTCATTGGATGGATAGTAATTTCATAATGCAAAAACGTATTCTTGCTTTTTTATATGATGAAAATCGAAAACATACTGGACAATTTATTGCTGATTCTATTATTAAAATTGCCGGATATTATGGTATAGAAAATAAAATTTTATGTATTGCTTTTGATAATGCTTCTAACAACAAGACTGCTATAACAAAAATAAAATCTACGCTATCTCCGCCCTTTCCTGAAATTTTTCATGTTAAGTGTGCATGTCATATATATAATTTAATTGTAAAAGATGGTCTTGACTTTTTTGAGGTTTATATTGAAAAAATTCGTCTTGCTGTTGGTTTTATTCAAGGAAATAATCGTAGATCTAGAATTAAAGAATTTAAAGTTAAATGTCAAGAAAATGGACTTGCACCGATTTTGATGCCTGAGGAAATTGATATTAGATGGAATTCTACGTATGAATTTTTAAAAACTTGTTATAAATATAGAATTCCTATTACACTAGCTTTTAACCAACATTGTGGTTCATTTGCTGATTCTGCTGATTGCATGCTACATAATTCTGATTGGGTTATAATTAATGATCTTGTTAAGTTCTTAGAAAAATTTTATGTAGCTACGGTTGAATTTTCCGGTGCATACTATCCTACTGTTTGTAATATTTTGGCATATATAGCCGATATTTCTGGTTTGCTCCGACAATATAAAGATAAAGAAGGTTATACAGAAGCTGTTGGCGCTATGTTTACGAAATTTAAAAAATATTTCTTCCCGATTCCCCCTATTTACTTGGTTGCTGCTATGTTAAATCCGTGCATGAAATATAATCATATGTGTCACTTTAGTACTCTTATTTATACTAACTTAGAAATAAATACTAACCATGATTCTGAACAAGTACAACCTGATTTGTGGACGGCTACGGCTGATGCAAAAGATTATATAGAAAAATTATATAATCACTATGCTGATTTATTTGATTCAGCCGTACCTACAAATATCACTCCAACTGTCGCTCCTCATCCTCCCGAGGAGCCATCAGCTTCTAAAAGGCCGGCACATAGTGGTTTTCCTGATTCGTTTTATGATTTAACTTGTTGGAACAGTGTGGATGAGAGAGCTTACACATCAACTTATCGGGAAGAGCTGAAATATTATCTGCGGACGCCACCAGAGGATCGCAGACGACGGATCAACACGCTGGATTGGTGGAGGAATAATGAATCACAATATCCTGTACTTTCAAGATTAGCCAGAGATATCTTGAATGTTCCTATGTCAACCGTTGCATCAGAGAGCGCCTTCAGTCAGGGACGACAGCAGCTTGGAGACAACCGACACTCATTGGGAAGCAACGCAATGAATGTTTTAGTTTGCCTCAGAGATTGGATTAGAGCAGAAAGAAGAAACCAAGGAATGGAACCAGAGCCCAACGACGACCTCAAACTTGAAGAAATTATGACTTCACGGGAGAACTCAGCAGAATCAAGTCCAATGCATGGTTTTTCCCCCGTTGACTTCGACTACCCTATGCAAGTTCCAATTAATATTAACATGAATGAGTTGGAAAAAATGATGCATAATTTATAGATTTTTCATTCATGTAAATTATAAATTTTGGATCATTTTGCAATCAATAAAATTCCACAAATTCATTCACTCCTTAGTCGTTGTTTTTTATTTTTTTTTATTTATCGATTTATAATTTTAATATCTTCTATACAAGTGTATATTTAATGTATACATGTGTATATGTTTATATATCTTATATAGAAGTGTATATTTAACGTATATATGTGTATATATTTTATAAATTAGATTATAACTATACAAATATATATTGTAATGTATATATATTGTAGTATATCTCATTTAAAGTATTACCTATACATAGAATAGAGTGTATATATGTGAATAGATCTTCTATAGACATGTATATTTAACGTATACATGTGTATATGTTTTATAAATTAGTATATAACTATACAAATATATATTGTAATGTATATATATTGTAGTATATCTCATTTAAAGTATTACATATACATAGAATAGAGTGTATGAATGTTAATAGATCTTCTATAGACGTGTATATTTAACGTATATATGTGTATATATTTTATAAATTAGAATATAACTATACAAATATATATTGTAATGTATATATATTGTAGTATATCTCATTTAAAGTATTACCTATACATAGAATAGAGTGTATATATGTGAATAGATCTTCTATAGACATGTATATTTAACGTATACATGTGTATATGTTTTATAAATTAGTATATAACTATACAAATATATATTGTAATGTATATATATTGTAGTATATCTCATTTAAAGTATTACATATACATAGAATAGAGTGTATGAATGTTAATAGATCTTCTATAGACGTGTATATTTAACGTATATATGTGTATATATTTTATAAATTAGAATATAACTATACAAATATATATTGTAATGTATATATATTGTAGTATATCTCATTTAAAGTATTACCTATACATAGAATAGAGTGTATATATGTGAATAGATCTTCTATAGACATGTATATTTAACGTATACATGTGTATATGTTTTATAAATTAGTATATAACTATACAAATATATATTGTAATGTATATATATTGTAGTATATCTCATTTAAAGTATTACATATACATAGAATAGAGTGTATGAATGTTAATAGATCTTCTATAGACGTGTATATTTAACGTATATATGTGTATATATTTTATAAATTAGAATATAACTATACAAATATATATTGTAATGTATATATATTGTAGTATATCTCATTTAAAGTATTACCTATACATAGAATAGAGTGTATATATGTGAATAGATCTTCTATAGACATGTATATTTAACGTATACATGTGTATATGTTTTATAAATTAGTATATAACTATACAAATATATATTGTAATGTATATATATTGTAGTATATCTCATTTAAAGTATTACATATACATAGAATAGAGTGTATGAATGTTAATAGATCTTCTATAGACGTGTATATTTAACGTATAGTCGTTGTTTTTTATTTATTTTTATTTAACGATTTATAATGTTAATATCTTCTATACAAGTGTATATTTAATGTATACACGTGTATATATCTTCTATAAAAGTGTATATTTAATGTATATATTATGTATATAGCGTATATAGTGTATATTTGACCGGTTTTTAACCGGGTTTGACCGGGTTTGACCGGGTTTTAGTGGGTTTGACCGGATTGGGTTAAGTGGGCCGGTTCCGGGTGGGTTTTAATATTTTTACTGTGCAGCCCGGCCCGGCCCGGACCGGTTAAGGCCAAACCCGGCCCGTAACCGGCCCGGAACCCGGTAAGAATGAGAGGGCCGGTTCCGGGTTGAACCGGCCCGGCCCGTTAGACAGTCTTAAGTTTAACACTAGAGGCTATATATAGTGGAATACATTGAAAAAACTACAAAGATCTTTTAAAAGTCAATTCGAACATACACCCCTAAAGAACATCGTAATATAGATATTTTTGAAGTGTTCTGAAATTGAAAAAGCCACAGTAATGAAGATTCAGAATATTACATATTGATTGACAACAGATTCAATAACGAGTTAAAAAGAATGATTCCTGGGGATCCTTCCTACATGTTATTTCGAACTTAGCATGTTAACCTGTTTAAACTAATTAGTCGAGAGTATTGCTAAAAGATGGACTATTTTTGCCACCTCTAATATGTAGCACGGATGTGTCTATAGCATCAATGATTTTTTATCTCGTCAATTTTTGTGTAGAATGTGTTAGTTGCTGGATCAGACACTAGTGCAGCTGTAGTAGTATGGGCAATGACAGCACTGATGAAAAATCCAAAAGCCATGAAAAAAGTCCAAGAAGAAATCAGAAACCTAATTGGGAACAAAGGCGTTGTGAATGAAGATGATATTCAAAACATGTCTTATCTCAAAGCAGTGATAAAAGAGACATTTCGATTATATCCACCAGATCCACTTCTAATACTTAGAGAATCAATGAAGAAGTCCACACTTGAAGGGTATGAAATTCATCCAGGAGCTTTAGTTCATGTTAACGCTTGGGCAATTGCAAGGGATCTTGAAATATGGGAAAATCCATCAGAATTTATGCCTGAGAGATTCTTGAGTAGCGACATTGATTTCAAGAGAGAAGACTACGAACTAATTCCTTTTGGAGCAGGACGAAGAGGATGTCCGGGGATTACACTTGGAATTGTAGCCATAGAACTTGCATTATCAAATCTTCTTTATGCATTTGATTGGGAATTACTTTATGGATTGAAAAAAGAGGACATTGACACAGATGTTAGGCATGGAATCACCATGCATAAGAAAAATGAGCTTTGTCTTATCCCTAAAAATTATTTCTAAATTAAGCTCGATCCAGTGTGAATTTAGGAAGAGTTCTTCGCTGAATTTATTATTGCTTTCAGCTCGAATTATGTACACATTGTAAATATTAGTATGAAATCAATATAATAAAATAATCCTCATGCTAATCCTACAGATGACTTTAAATCTTTGAATCAATATAGCAAAATCATGCTCAACGTAATTTACATCTCTTCTTGTTGCTTACTGTAATTTTATATTGCATTCATAATTCACTTTTATTAGGTATTGCAGATTTCTTACCTAATAAACATAATACACTTTAAAACACTTATCTATATTGCATATATAATTCACTTTGATAAATATTTTCTAAATATATGATATCTATATAATTTTTCCTTAAAATAACCACCAAAATAGGAACCAAAAACATATAAATAGCATCGCTAATCAAGTAATGGCACCCAAGTTTCACGTATTCATGCTTAATTAATTGAATAAAATAAGAAGATTGTCAAATTAAGATTGACTCTCTGAATTTAAAAAAGAGAAATTAAGAAATGTTGTTTGAGTTTTCTTGATAAAATAGGAGACACTCAAGTGAAAATACTTGATTTTCAAATGAATTAAAAGATACCAAGTCACAAGAATTAATTTTTTTAGATAAAATAAGAGATACCCGGATAAAAATAATTCATTTTTAGATGAAATAAGAGATGCCAAAATGAGAAAATTAGATGATTTGAGATATCATAAGAAAAAAAATTAATTTTTAGATGAAATAAGAGATGTTCAAGTGAGAGAATTTGATTTATTATGGTACTTTGTTAATTTAAGTTCTCTGTTTAATTTATTTTAGACTTATTTTGTTAGTATTTTTAATATTTTGAGGTTCATTGTGTTTTATCTTTAGTTATTATTGGCGTAATTATTTATTTATTTATTTTTTTGGTGGTGTTGGGGAGTTTAGCAAGATACAAACCTATCAATATATGAAATTAAATATTTTTTTCCTCCATATGAAATTAAATATAAAGATGTGTTAAAAAAGCAAATTAAAGTAATTAATGAGATGAATATTGTTTGTTAAGCCTTTAAGTGAGGGTAAGGGTGTCAAACGGGCCGGGCTGACCCGGCCCGACCCGGCCCTATTAGCTAACCCGGCCCGGTTTGACCCGGCCCGGTAAGCCCTAGGGCTTAAGGGTTCCGGGTCCCGGGCCGGTTTTTTTTTAAAATGGGTCCGGTTAACCCGGCCCGGACCAAGCCCGGTCCAGGCCCGCCGGTTAACCGGCCCGGCCCGAAATATAAAAAAAAATAAAATAAAAAAATAATTTTGGGCCAACTAGCCGTTGGCCCAACGGCTATATAGCCGTTTTTGGGTCCAAACGGCTAGTTTGGGCCCATTTAATTAAAAAAAAAAAAAAAAAACTTTAAAAAATATTTTTTAATCCCCAAAAAAAATCTATAAATACCCTAAAACTTCAAATCATTTTTCACACAATTTTTCACTCTCTCAAATCTCATTCTCTCTCAAATCTCAATTCTCAATTCTCTAATATTCAATATATTTAATTTCTTAAAGTGTTCACTTTAATTTTTTAATTTTCGTTTACAAAGTACGAGCGGAAGTTTCTAAAGTCGCAATCTTCGGATACTTCCAAAATTTGGTATTGTCGTTCCATCTCTTACGTTTAATTTTTATTTATTGTATTAATTGTTTAATATTTAATTTTATTATATTTGAGTATTTTGAATATTTTTAGTTTAATTTAATTTATATTATGGATAAATTAAAAAACCTCGCTGCTAAAGGTGTTAAAAATTTTTGTCCCGGAAGCGGTAGTGGTAGTAAAAAGCGAATTACTAGCGGTAGAGGTAGTTCAAGTAATAGATATACCCGTGTGCCTTCGCCTCCGGTACCGCTTGGTACACCTTTTGAGGAAGAAATAGGTGTAGGTGCTCACGATATGGATTATGTAGAAGCTCAGGAAAATTATGGTATAGAAGAAGAAAATGAAGTAGATGCAGTTAATTTAGACGAAGATAATGAAAATATTGCTGAAACACCCGCAGTAGGAGATGCTAACGTTAGATCTGAATCAGTTAATCTCTCTTCCCGTCCTCCCAGTGCCCCAAAACCTCGTAAAAGAACTAGTATTGCATGGCAATTTTTTGAACGTATATCAGATATTGAGGTGCAGTGCAATATTTGTCAACAAATATATAAGCATAGAAGTGGAGGCAAGCAAGGGGGTACGGGTACGTTAATGAGACATATAGATGAAGATCACAAAAGAGAGTTAAATATTGCAAAAGGTAGTGGGGATGTTGGTGGGTCAACGCAAACTAGAATGGACCCAACAACCGGTCAAGTAGCGAAAAAGTATAATAAATTGAGGGACAGAGAAGAAATAGCTAAAATGGTAGCTGTGGGTTGTTTGCCTTTTAGTTTTCCTTCTTCTGATGCTTTTATTCGTTATATACAAGCAATTTATAATCCTATGTTTAATGGTATTCCTAGAACTACTTGTCGGTCTGATATTTTTAGACTCCATTCACAATATTGTTTTTATTTATCAACATTGTTAAAAAATATTCAATGTAGATTGTCCCTAACTTCTGATCTTGGTCGTGCTGTAAATAAAAATGATTATTTAACCGTTACTTGTCATTGGATGGATAGTAATTTCGTGATGCAAAAACGTATTCTTGCTTTTTTATATGATGAAGATCGTAAACATACTGGACAATTTATTGCTGATTCTATTGTTAAAATTGCCGGATACTATGGTATAGAAAATAAAATTTTATGTATTGCTTTTGATAATGCTTCTAACAACAAGACTGCTATAACAAAAATAAAATCTACGCTATCTCCGTCCTTGCCTGAAATTTTTCATATTAAGTGTGCATGTCATATATATAATTTAATTGTAAAAGATGGTCTTGAGTTTTTTGAGCTTTATATTGAAAAAATTCGTCTTGCCGTTGGTTTTATTCAAGGAAATAATCGTAGATCGAGAATTAGAGAATTTAAAGTTAAATGTCAAGAAAATGGACTTACACCGATTTTGATGCCTGAGGAAATTGATACTAGATGGAATTCTACGTATGAATTTTTAAAAACTTGTTATAAATATAGAATTCCTATTACACTAGCTTTTAACCAACATTGCGGTTCATTTGCTGATTCTGCTGATTGCATGCTACATAATTCTGATTGGGTTGTAATTAATGATCTTGTTATGTTTTTAGAAAAATTTTATGTAGCTACGGTTGAATTTTCCGGTGCTTACTATCCTACTGTTTGTAATATTTTGGCATATATAGCCGATATTTCTGGTTTGCTCCAACAATATAAAAATAAAGAAGGTTATAAAGAAGCTGTTGGCGCCATGTTTACAAAATTTAAAAAATATTTTTTTCCGATTCCCCCTATTTACTTGGTTGGTGCTATGCTAAATCCGTGCATGAAATATAATAATATGTGTCACTTTAGTACTCTTATTTATACTAACTTAGAAATAAATACTAACCATGATTCTGAACAAGTACAACTTGATTTGTGGACGGCTACGGCTGATGCAAAAGATTATATAGAAAAATTATATAATCACTATGCTGATTTATTTGATTCAGCCGTACCTACAAATATCACTCCAACTGTCGCTTCTCATCCTCCCGAGGAGCCATCATCTTCTAAAAGGCTGGCACATAGTGGTTTTTCTGATTCGTTTTATGATTTAAATTGTTGGAACAGTGTTAATGAGAGAACTTACACATCAACTTATCGGGAAGAGCTGAAATATTATCTTCGGACGGCACCAGAGGATCGCAGACGACGGATCAACACGTTGGATTGGTGGAGGAATAATGAATCACAATATCCTGTGCTTTCAAGATTAGCTAGAGATATCTTGAATGTTCCAATGTCAACCGTTGCATCAGAGAGCGCCTTCAGTCAGGGACGACAGCAGCTTGGAGACAACCGACACTCATTGGGAAGCAATGCAATGAATGTTCTAGTTTGCCTCAGAGATTGGATTAGAGCGGAAAGAAGAAACCAAGGAATGGAACCGGAGCCGAGCGACGAGCTGAAACTAGAAGAAATTATGACTTCACGGGAGAACTCAGCAGAATCAAGTCCAATGCATGGTTTTGCCCCCGTTGACTTTGATTATCCTATGCAAGTTCCCATTAATATTAACATGAATGAGTTGGAAAAAATGATGCATAATTTATAGGTTTTTCATTCATGTAAATTATAAATTTTGGATCATTTTGCAATCAATAAAATTCCCCAAATTCATTCAGTCCTTAGTCGTTGTTTTTTATTTTTTTTTGAATAAATTTTGAATATTTGTGCATATATCTTCTATAGAAGTGTATATTTAACGTATACATGTGTATATGTTTTATAAATTAGTATATAAGTATATCTATACATATTGTAATGTATATATAATGTAGTATATTTTATAAGTAGTAGTATATATACATTTAATGGTGCGTATACACGTGTATATATCTTCTATAGAAGTGTATATTTTATGTATACATGTGTATATGTTTTATAAATTAGTATATAACTATACAAATATATATTGTAATGTATATACATTATAGTATATTTCATTTAAAGTATTACATATACATAGAATAGAGTGTATATATGTAAATGGATCTTCTATAGACGTGTATATTTAACATATACATGTGTATATATTTTATAAATTAGTATATAACTATACAAATATATATTGTAATGTATATATATTGCATATATCTCATTTAAAGTATTACATATACATAGAATAGAGTGTATATATGTGAATAGATCTTCTATAGACGTGTATATTTAACGTATACATTACTTTATGTTTTATAAATTAGTATATATATTGTAGTATATACTTTTTTTAAAGTAGTACATATATATTGAATGGTGCGTATATATGTGTATATATCTTCTATAGACGTATATCTTTAAAGTATACAAGTGTATATGTTTTATAAATTAGTATGTAACTATATATATATACATATTATTGTATATATATATATGTATATCACTATATTGTAGTATATATTTTATTTAAAGTAGTACATATATATTGAATGGTGCATATATATGTGTATATATCTTCTAACGTAGAATATATTTAACGTATACATGTGTATATGTTTTATAAATTAGTATATATATATATTGTAGTGTATATATATATATATTATACTATTATAGCAAATGTTTTATTTAAAGTAGTACGTATAGTCATATATAATTATATATTGAATGGTACGTATATATGTGCATATATCTTCTATAGAAGTGTATATTTAACGTATACATGTGTATATGTTTTATAAATTAGTATATAAGTATATCTATACATATTGTAATGTATCTATAATGTAGTATATTTTATAATTAGTAGTATATATACATTTAATGGTGCGTATACACGTGTATATATCTTCTATAGAAGTGTATATTTAATGTATACATGTGTATATTTTTTATAAATTAGTATATAACTATACAAATATATATTGTAATGTATATACATTATAGTATATTTCATTTAAAGTATTATATATACATAGAATATAGTGTATATATGTGAATGGATCTTCTATAGACGTGTATATTTAACGTATACATGTGTATATATTTTATAAATTAGTATATAACTATACAAATATATATTGTAATGTATATATATTGCATATATCTCATTTAATGTATTACATATACATAGAATAGAGTGTATATATGTGAATAGATCTTCTATAGACGTGTATATTTAACGTATACATTACTTTATGTTTTATAAATTAGTATATATATTGTAGTATATACTTTTTTTAAAGTAGTACATATATATTGAATGGTGTGTATATATGTGTATATATCTTCTATAGATGTATATCTTTAAAGTATACAAGTGTATATGTTTTATAAATTAGTATGTAACTATATATATATACATATTATTGTATATATATATATGTATATCACTATATTGTAGTATATATTTTATTTAAAGTAGTACATATATATTGAATGGTGCATATATATGTGTATATATCTTCTAAAGTAGTATATATTTAACGTATGCATGTGTATATGTTTTATAAATTAGTATATATATATATATTGTAGTGTATATATATATATATTATACTATTATAGCAAATGTTTTATTTAAAGTAGTACGTATAGTCATATATAATTATATATTGAATGGTACGTATATATGCGTAATTGTTTATACTTTATATATTTTTTTTAAAATATATATTGTATATTGGAGTGTATATAGTGTATATTGGATTTTTTATTTATTTTTTAAACGGGTTTGACCGGTTTTTAACCGGGTTTGACCGGGTCTTGGTGGGTTTGACCGGATTGGGTTTAGTGGGCCGGGTCCGGGTGGGTTTTAATTTTTTTACTGTTTGGCCCGACCCGGCCCGGTTAACGCCAAACCCGGCCCGGAACCGGCCCGAAACCCGGGTAAAATGGGAGGGCCGGTTCCGGGTTGGCCCGGCCCTGCCCGTTAGACACCCCTAGTTAAGGGTAAAGAGATCATATCCATCCACCACACCTATTGATGGTCTCATGTGCTAATTGAGATCAAGATGACAAAAGTATATAGGTTTGATATGATGGAACTATTTTTCACGAAAAATATTTTCCATGAAACTTATTTTCGTGGATAGTGTTTTTAAATTGTTTGGACACTTGGTGGAAAATACTTTTTAGAAAAAAAAAGTTATATTGAAGATCAATAATATATTATATTTGATGGTGTTTTGATAAACTTTTAATGTCTAAGTGTTAGTTGGAGTGAGTGATATGAAATTAGAAGTTAAGATAATTATGTAAGGAGAAGGACTACCGCGCGCATATTAGTGAGAGATGATACAAAATGTTATCTTTAGAAAATACTTGTATCAATTATCAAACATTAGAAAAGATGACTTAATTCTTGGAAAAAAATAGTAAAATTTCTTTTGTAGACATCGAAATTTTACCGAACTCAATAAGATGAGCTCAAATTCTGTTTGGATTCTTAGGTGTCGTACGGTTTGAGGTATAAGTAATCCCGGGATAAAATATAAAGATCAATTGAATGAGTGTTTGGTTGGAGGGATTAATCAATGGTGGGATAACTTATCCCACGATTTACATCATAGTGATGGGATAACTTATTCCATATACATGGTGGGATAAGTTATCCGGGATTACTAATTTCGATATTAATTATCCCGAAATAACAATTTCCCAACAAACGACCCTGTACTTTCTTCTAAACCATAGCTCACCCTTATACAGAGGGTAACATATTTACTTGAAACGACATCTTGAAATCTCAAAAACTTTGAGATATTTCTAAAGAGATTAAGGTATCATTTTTAATAATCATGATAAGTACCAAGAAACGATGGAAGTACTTCAAAAAGCTTACAATAGCAGGGTAGAGTATCAAGTGGGGCCCGCAATGAAGCAAAGTCATATACACACGAGCAAGAATTATTTGAAAATATCCATGTATTTGAAATTACTAAACTACCTTCATGAGTAAGCATGCATGTCGACGGAGTATTGCTTGCTTCTCTAGATAGTATATCCACATGTCCTAGAAAGACCTAAATTTGGTAAGAGTCATTAGACGTACCCATAGTCCCATATACTATTTATACTGACCTAACTTTTTTGGTTTATAGAGAATTTTACACTATAATCATCCTTAAGATTTATTTTAAGTTCACTTGATTTTTAATTTTGATTAGCTTATAATTCTCTTAGCCACATTAATTATGCTCTGCATATACGTGGCTTCACCCTCACTTAGGGGTGTCTAACGGGCCGGGCCGGGCCAACCCGGAACCGGCCCTCCCATTTTACCCGGGTTTCGGGCTGGTTCCGGGCCGGGCCGGGCCAAACAGTAAAAAAATTAAAATCCACCTGGACCCGGCCCACTAAATCCAATCCGGTCAAACCCACCAAGACCCGGTCAAACCCGGTTAAAAACCGGTCAAACCCGGTTAAAAACCGGTCAAACCCGTTTAAAAAATAAATAAAAAATCCAATATACACTATATACACTCCAATATACAACATATATTTTTAAAAAAATATATAAAGTATAAACAATTACACATATATACGTACCATTCAATATATAATTATATATGACTATACGTACTACTTTAAATAAAACATTTGCTATAATAGTATAATATATATATATATATACACTACAATATATATATATACTAATTTATAAAACATATACACATGTATACGTTAAATATATACTACTTTAGAAGATATATACACATATATATGCACCATTCAATATATATGTACTACTTTAAATAAAATATATACTACAATATAGTGATATACATATATATATATACAATAATATGTATATATATATAGTTACATAGTAATTTATAAAACATATACACTTGTATACTTTAAAGATATACGTCTATAGAAGATATATACACATATATACGCACCATTCAAAAGATATGTACTACTTTAAAAAAAGTATATACTACAATATATATACTAATTTATAAAACATAAAGTAATGTATACGTTAAATATACACGTCTATAGAAGATCTATTCACATATATACACTCTATTCTATGTATATGTAATACTTTAAATGAGATATATGCAATATATATACATTACAATATATATTTGTATAGTTATATACTAATTTATAAAATATATACACATGTATACGTTAAATATACACGTCTATAGAAGATCCATTCACATATATACACTCTATTCTATGTATATGTAATACTTTAAATGAAATATACTATAATGTATATACATTACAATATATATTTGTATAGTTATATACTAATTTATAAAACATATACGCATGTATACATTAAATATACACTTCTATAGAAGATATATACACGTGTATACGCACCATTAAATGTATATATACTACAACTTATAAAATATACTACATTATATATACATTACAATATGTATAGATATACTTATATACTAATTTATAAAACATATACACATGTATACGTTAAATATACACTTCTATAGAAGATATATGCACAAATATTCAAAATTTATTCAAAAAAAAATAAAAAACAACGACTAAGGACTGAATGAATTTGGGGAATTTTATTGATTGCAAAATGATCCAAAATTTATAATTTACATGAATGAAAAATCTATAAATTATGCATCATTTTTTCCAACTCATTCATGTTAATATTAATGGGAACTTGCATAGGATAATCAAAGTCAACGGGGGCAAAACCATGCATTGGACTTGATTCTGCTGAGTTCTCCCGTGAAGTCATAATTTCTTCAAGTTTCAGCTCGTCGCTCGGCTCCGGTTCCATTCCTTGGTTTCTTCTTTCCGCTCTAATCCAATCTCTGAGGCAAACTAGAACATTCATTGCATTGCTTCCCAATGAGTGTCGGTTGTCTCCAAGCTGCTGTCGTCCCTGACTGAAGGCGCTCTCTGATGCAACGGTTGACATTGGAACATTCAAGATATCTCTAGCTAATCTTGAAAGCACAGGATATTGTGATTCATTATTCCTCCACCAATACAGCGTGTTGATCCGTCGTCTGCGATCCTCTGGTGCCGTCCGAAGATAATATTTCAGCTCTTCCCGATAAGTTGATGTGTAAGTTCTCTCATCAACACTGTTCCAACAATTTAAATCATAAAACGAATCAGAAAAACCACTATGTGCCGGCCTTTTAGAAGATGATGGCTCCTCGGGAGGATGAGGAGCGACAGTTGGAGTGATATTTGTAGGTACGGCTGAATCAAATAAATCAGCATAGTGATTATATAATTTTTCTATATAATCTTTTGCATCAGCCGTAGCCGTCCACAAATCAAGTTGTACTTGTTCAGAATCATGGTTAGTATTTATTTCTAAGTTAGTATAAATAAGAGTACTAAAGTGACACATATTATTATATTTCATGCACGGATTTAGCATAGCACCAACCAAGTAAATAGGGGGAATCGGGAAAAAATATTTTTTAAATTTTGTAAACATGGCGCCAACAGCTTCTTTATAACCTTCTTTATTTTTATATTGTTGGAGCAAACCAGAAATATCGGCTATATATGCCAAAATATTACAAACAGTAGGATAGTAAGCACCGGAAAATTCAACCGTAGCTACATAAAATTTTTCTAAAAACATAACAAGATCATTAATTACAACCCAATCAGAATTATGTAGCATGCAATCAGCAGAATCAGCAAATGAACCGCAATGTTGGTTAAAAGCTAGTGTAATAGGAATTCTATATTTATAACAAGTTTTTAAAAATTCATACGTAGAATTCCATCTAGTATCAATTTCCTCAGGCATCAAAATCGGTGTAAGTCCATTTTCTTGACATTTAACTTTAAATTCTCTAATTCTCGATCTACGATTATTTCCTTGAATAAAACCAACGGCAAGACGAATTTTTTCAATATAAAGCTCAAAAAACTCAAGACCATCTTTTACAATTAAATTATATATATGACATGCACACTTAATATGAAAAATTTCAGGCAAGGACGGAGATAGCATAAATTTTATTTTTGTTATAGCAGTCTTGTTGTTAGAAGCATTATCAAAAGCAATACATAAAATTTTATTTTCTATACCATAGTATCCGACAATTTTAACAATAGAATCAGCAATAAATTGTCCAGTATGTTTACGATCTTCATCATATAAAAAAGCAAGAATACGTTTTTGCATCACGAAATTACTATCCATCCAATGACAAGTAACGGTTAAATAATCATTTTTATTTACAGCACGACCAAGATCAGAAGTTAGGGACAATCTACATTGAATATTTTTTAACAATGTTGATAAATAAAAACAATATTGTGAATGGAGTCTAAAAATATCAAACCGACAAGTAGTTCTAGGAATACCATTAAACATAGGATTATAAATTGCTTGTATACAACGAATAAAAGCATCAGAAGAAGGAAAACTAAAAGGCAAACAACCCACAACTACCATTTTAGCTATTTCTTCCCTGTCCCTCAATTTATTATACTTTTTCGCTACTTGACCGGTAGTTGGGTCCATTCTAGTTTGCGTTGACCCACCAACATCCCCACCACCTTTTGCAATATTTAACTCTCTTTTGTGATCTTCATCTATGTGTCTCATTAACGTACCCGTACCCCCTTGCTTGCCTCCACTTCTATGCTTATATATTTGTTGACAAATATTGCACTGCACCTCAATATCTGATATACGTTCAAAAAATTGCCATGCAATACTAGTTCTTTTACGAGGTTTTGGGGCACTGGGAGGACGGGAAGGGAGATTAACTGATTCAGATCTAACGTTAGCATCTCCTACTGCGGGTGTTTCAGCAATATTTTCATTATCTTCGTCTAAATTAACTGCATCTACTTCATTTTCTTCTTCTATACCATAATTTTCCTGAGCTTCTACATAATCCATATCGTGAGCACCTACACCTATTTCTTCCTCAAAAGGTGTACCAAGCGGTACCGGAGGCAAAGGCACACGGGTATATCTATTACTTGAACTACCTCTACCGCTAGTAATTCGCTTTTTACTACCACTACCGCTTTCGGGACAAAATTTTTTAACACCTTTAGCAGCGAGGTTTTTTAATTTATCCATAATATAAATTAAATTAAACTAAAAATATTCAAAATACACAAATATAATAAAATTAAATATTAAACAATTAATACAATAAATAAAAATTAAACGTAAGAGATGGAACGACAATACCAAATTTTGGAAGTATCCGAAGATTGCGACTTTAGAAACTTCCGCTCGTACTTTGTAAACGAAAATTAAAAAATTAAAGTGAACACTTTAAGAAATTAAATATATTGAATATTAGAGAATTGAGAATTGAGATTTGAGAGAGAATGAGATTTGAGAGAGTGAAAAATTGTGTGAAAAATGATTTGAAGTTGTAGGGTATTTATAGATTTTTTTTGGGCTCGGTCCAGGCCGGGTTAACCGGGCCCATTTTAACAAAAAAACCGGCCCGGGACCCGGAACCCTTAAGCCCTAGGGCTTACCGGGCCGGATCAAACCGGGCCGGGTTTGCTAATAGGGCCGGGCCGGGCCGAGTCGGGTCAGCCCGGCCCGTTTGACACCCTTACCCTTAACTAGAAAGATTTGCGCTTTGAGCCTTGAAAATAAAGAAACTCTTGATAGGAGCAAGGGCAGAGCCAGCTGCTTGGCAGGGTTTCATTCGAACCTCCTTCGACAGAAAATATATCATTTACACATGATTAAAATTATTTTTTATGTATCTATAGTAGGTGTTGAACCCCCTTCGGCTAGGTTTTCTTCAAATATTGAACCTCCTGAGTTGAAATCCTGGTTCCGCCTTTGGATAGGAGAGTGTTTCGGTCCCCTTTTTAGGCTCTACATGGAGCAAATCTAGATTTGGTACTAAATTTCAAATATCATATTTTTTTTGGAAGGTCATGCAACACATAAAATGGTAGAGCTTGCAACTTTCTTATATAACAAATTTGTGAAAGTTAAAAGGAAGAGAGTGAGAGAGATCAATAGCATAATGGATTACCATACACTTGTGATGGGATCAATTTTTGCCTTGATCAGTTTTCTTTATATTCTAACAAAAATATGCAGCACAGGCAGCAAAAATCTTCCACCAGGGCCATCACCGTGGCCAATTATTGGAAGCCTTCACTTGTTAGGTGCAAAACCTCATGTATCACTTGCCAATCTTGCAAATATTTATGGTCCAACCATGAGTTTAAAACTAGGACAAATAACAACAGTTGTCATTTCTTCGTCAGCCATGGAGAAACAAGTCCTTCAAAAACAAGACTTAGCCTTTTCAACTAGATTTTTCCCTGACGCTCTTCAAGCACACAACTATTGCAAATTTTCTGTGTCATGGCTTCCTGTTTGTCCTCAATGGCGAACAATTAGGAAAATATTGAACGAAAATATTGTGTCGTCCAATAGGCTTGATGCAAATCAACATCTAAGGTCTCAAAAGGTGAAAGAATTGCTTGCTTATTGTGCAAACTGTTGTGAAGAAGCTAAAGTTGTGGATATAGGTCAAGTTGCTTTCAAGACTAATCTCAAATTTGTTGTCAAACATCCTTTTCTCCAAGGATTTGGCTGACCCTCTTTCGGATTCAAAGGTAGAGTTAAAGAATGCGATTGTTTCACTTAATTTTTCTGTGTTGAATGATACATTGATATACTACAATGTTGACATAACTGTTTATGACTCTTTTCAAAATTTAAGGTTGAGTTGAAGGATGTGATCTGGGGCATCGTAAATGAGGCTGGGAAGATCAACCTAGTGGATGTTTTCCCCATACTTGAAAATATTGATCCGCAAAGAAGGAAATAATTGGCAAAGAAGAACTTTTGCAAAACTATTTTGCCAAATACCCACTTAATTTCTTTTTGATTTATTTTTTAGGTTTAGGGTGTAAAAAGTGGGGCCCACACGTGGGCCAAGGGACCAATTCATCATTTATACAACTTTACAAATTTAATATAATACACCTAACCCCCTACACTTATTCCAATATCCAAAAAAAAAACCCCTCTCTCTCCTCTTCAATTCCCAACTCCCGCTTTCAAACAACTTCTCCCAAAAATGCCATTTTCGTACGTTTTTCGTCTGCAGCTGCTAAGGGGGCGTTGTTGCTTCGCAAGGTTAGTTAAAATCGAGTTTCATTTCTAGATCCATTTAAATGTTTTTTCTTTTTGCTAATCGATTGGTAGTGATGTAGGATTTTTTTTTTTCGAATTTGGTGTTTTGATTTAATCGTGTTTTTTTTTTTAGCAACGAAGTGTTGAATGGTGGTTTGAAGAGTTATTTTGGCATTTTGATTTGAACAGCGTCCTGTTTCTGTCCGTAGACCCGCAGTCTATTCGTAGACCCGTGATCTATGAAATGAGAATGCCCTAGATATATTTCAATTTTCAGACGTATGAAATTCTTATAAAATATGATTTTTGAAATAGTGAAAATTGAAATATTAATAGCTAATTAGTTTGATTAGGTGCACTAGTTTGATTTTTAGCAATTGTTGTGTTTTGATATTTTGCATGTTCGATTTTGGTTCAATTATTGTATGTTTGTGTAGTGAACTATTTAATGGTGGGGTGTTTGTTAATTTTTTTTATTTTTTTGGGGGGGGGGGGGGATTTCATTTGATCATTGAGTTATTTCTGTTAATAGACTTGTGGTCTATGAACTGAAAACGGGAGATTTATTCTTTAGGTTTAGACTGTGTTGAAAATGGGTAGAAAAAATATTATTCCTAAACAGAAAGACGATACCGCTGGTAGTAGTAGAAAAAGAAGAGCTGCGGCAGTTGAAAAAGTGTCAAAAAGAAAGAAAATTGAAGAGTCAGTGTCCGAATCAGATTCGGAGTTAAAGGAGATAAGCGACTACGTCGATTCTAGTGAAGATGTTGCCAAGCGGAGTGTCAGTGGTGACAGTAAAGAGTGCGAGGGAAGTGGGAGTAATAGTGATGATGGGGATAATGATTCGTTGTTCGTGCCATATCTTTCAAGGTGCATTTTCGTGGAGCGGTATGACCTTCGAACGATAATTGACGAGGTCGGATCTTTTTCGAAAAAGATATTGGTCAGATCAAGAATGATTGCTTATCAAGAATTTAAGCAAATTCTTGTCGACCAAGAATTAAAGAAAAGATTCAAGCGGTCCTATTTTGGACACCTGAGAAACCTGTCGGAACATCTCAAGTTCAATGGGCAGTTGGTCTATTATTTGCTGTTGCGACGCGTTAAGAACGATAAGATGCATCATGAGATATGGTTCTGCGTTAACAATAAGCCTGCCTGTTTTGGCTTGAAAGAGTTTTGTTTGATCACGGGGCTGAACTGCTCATCATACCCCAGTGAATCAAAAATGAAGAAGGTGTTAGCAAAGGGAGACAATTTTTGTTTTAAGGTGACAAAAAATAAAAACATCACGGTGGCCAACTTATTACACCTGATCAGAGGGAATAAGTTGAACGAGGACCAGAAGTTCAAGTGTTGTCTACTGTGATTCTTGCACACCATGTTGCGTGCGAAAGATTAGACGAAGGTAGTCAACACAAAACTGATTCGAATGGTCGACTCTTTGAGTTTCTTCAAGAAGTATCCGTGGGGGAAAGAGACATTTCAACTGACCATAGACTATCTGAAGAAGAAAAGTGACCTGAAGAAGCAGGAGAAAGTATTTGATGAGAAGCAGAAGGCATCCTATGCTCTATTCAGATTTCCCTAGGCATTCATAGTATCTACCATAAACCCTTTAGTGAGTTTATCGTAGATTATCATTTTATTTATACTATGTCATAGATTCATAGTTATTTTTTTCACTGCTGTACTGCTTACAGATTTGGATCTATGAGGCCTTTCCTCATCTTGGAGAATTTGCTGGAAAATCAATGGATAAGCCCTTACCCATCCCCCGCATCCTCAGATGGCACACTTCAAAAAGAGACAAGATAATCGAAGGTGACCCATTCAAGTATAAAGGAAAAGTTACCGAGGTATGAACTTATTTTCTATAATGCAATAATAGTACCGTTTTATCGAATGTTATGTAATTGTTAATTGATATTTGGTAGAACGTGCACCCGTACATCATCCCTACTGTTCGTGAGACGAAGATGGATTACATGATTACGTTTGAGCCATATACGTACGAGGTGAAGAATAACGTCCTCGATGGCTTGAAGAAAGAGTTAGAAGGGGTGACTGTCCTCACTTCAAATGAGGACAGTGATGATGACGGGGATTTGGGTGGTAACCCCATTGGAGTACGCGTTGGTGATGATGATTCTCCGAGCACCTCCAAAGATGCAGCGGGAAGCTCATTCCCGGGGATCTTTATAAGCGTGTGGCTGCGCTCGAGAAAGCGGTATTGGATATTGCTGCCTATATCAAAGAGAAAAGAATGAAGAAAAAGGAAAATGATGAGCGACAACATGAGGGAGGTAACTTTATTCATTAATTGATGTTGTTAATGAATATTCAGCTTTAAATATCAGTAACACTTTGTAATATTATGAAATAGTGCATGTGCATGAATCAAAGAGGAATGAAGAAGGAGAAAAAAAGAGCAAAATGGATGTGTTGGCCGCTGTTGTGGCAGAAGAGGAAAAAGAAGAAGAAAAGAAGGATGGTGAAGAAGATAAGAGCCAAGAAGAAAGTGGAAAAGTAGCAGCAGGAGCAGAAGAAGAAGAAGCGGTAGCAGATGAACAAGGAGGAGCGGAAAAAGAAAAAACTGTTGAAGAAGAAGCTGACAAAGCTGACAAAGAAGAATTTGAGCAAGAAGCAGTAGGTGAACGAAAATAAGAAACTGAGGAAGAAACAGCTGCTGAAGCTGAGGAAGAAACAACTGCTGCAGGTGAAGTAAGAAAAGAAGGTGTGGAAGAAAAGAAAACTGAAGAAGCAGCTGATGCACATGCTGAAAAAGAAGGAGAAGAAGGTGAGAATGAAGAAGCAACTGCAATTGTTGAGAAAAAGAAGTTGAAGCTGTCCAAACAGATGTGGTCATGGACATTGTTGATGAAATCAACAGTAACACTTGTGTTGATGAGGAACTTAGGGAAAGAGACATTTAAATGATAAGATGTTTAATTTGTTGTTAAATGATGAGTTGTTACGATATGATAATTTTTTTTATTTCACAAATATGAAGTTTGAAGGATCTGGTGGTAGGATATGACAATTATTCTTTTATTTTATGAAACTTGTTATGATTCTGAGTTGAATCTGTTTCTATCAAATTGATTTGTGGCATGGAATTTGAATATGCAGGGTGTGTTCATAGTTGGTACATTGTATGCTTGATATCATAGAATGCATACTTAATATTCCATATACCGAATGCATAGTCTATCATTACCCTGCTGGTCGAATTTAAGTTGACGTGTTGTTTAATCGACTATGGTTCTATCAAAAATAGTATTTAACATTATACAAAAGTAGAACTATTATTATTTATTCAATATCACTACATCCATGTTACACTTTTTCAAAGAACGAATACTAGCATTATAACACATAACATCATTTTTAGGACATTCTCTCTTTCTTCGGCCAAAATCAATTTTTATTTTAGTTGATCCCTCTCTATTTGGGTGTCATGAAGCAATAGTTTAAAGTGATCCCTCTGTTCTTCGGCTTCTTTGAACAAACTCATGAGAAAATCTTTATTTTCTTCGCATTGTTGGAGCCTTTGTAGTAGATTAAATTTTGCCAAGCCTTGAAAATTTGATGTCTCGAGTCCCGGAATAAACGTTGATGGACTGGATGGAGGTGATAGCTCATCAAGCCATTTGAAAAACGATCATGCGCCATTATCCTAGGAAAAAATAATAATTACATAACCATTAACTTAACTTTTTTAAAAAAACACGCACACCTCACCTTTGCAATTGCACAATTATAAAATTTGCGACCTGGATTTGAATCCGTGCGTGACGTCCTCAAGACAGCCGCATTTCCACAATGAAAAATTAGAGTATTTTTAGAATTGGATGATTGAGATGCTTGCGACATTGTAGAATTTTTAAAAACAAAATAAAGTTGATGAAATAAAATAAGGAGGGATGTACACCTTATATATGAAGTAAAAACAAAGTGTTCACATTGATGGATTACAAAAGTAGTCGTTTTTTACCGTTGGCAAAGTAATTTTTCTCTTTTGAACTGGTGGTGACACTAAATAGACTGTCGTAGATCATGACCTATGTCAGCCATCGATTTGTATGGTTTACCATAGACTTACACCTTTATTAGTGCATCGACTGATATCTTGATTATGTGTAGACTATTGTGATCTATGTACACATCTATAGACCATCACGTGGAGGTAGTTAAAAAATGAATAATTAAATTAAATTTTTTTTAAATAGATAATAGTAACATGTTTTGAGGCTGGTGAAAGAAAATAATTAAATATAATATGATTTAAATGGATAATCACATGTTTTGGGGCCGGTGGAAGAAAACAATTACATTAAAAATGATTTAAATAGATGATCTTGGACTAGTGATGACACTTAATAGACCGTCGTAGATCATGAACTATGTCATCCATCGATCAGTATAGTCTATCGTAGACTTACACATTTATTATTGCATCGACTGATATCATGATTAGGAGTAGACCACGATGATCTATGTACAAGGTTATAGACCATCACTTGGATGTAGTTAAAAAATGATTAAATAAATTATAAATAAATGTGGTGTGAATTTCTACACATGTGAAGGAGTGTAAACAAGTTACATAATCATATTATAGATTAGACAAATTAGGGAGGGTGAATTAAGAAGTGTGTGGATGGGTAGTGGTTGAATTCTCAACATCGTAAGAGTAATGTTTAAACAAAGAATAAGTATGTATATAGGATATGTATTTTATTTGATGCCTACACATTCCACATATTTCTTTCATCACCACCCCTAAATCAAAAGAGTGCATGCAATTGATAGTGGTAAAATAATTATCATCCTCAATACATACTTGTGCTTTGAGAAACATTACTCTTACGATATTGAGCATTCAACCACTACCCATCCACACACTTCTTAATTCACCCTCCCTAATTTGTCTAAGCTCTAATATGATTATGTGACTTGTTTACACTCCTTAACATGTGTAGAAATCCACACCATATTTATTTATAATTTATTTAATCATTTTTTAACTATCCAAGTGATGGTCTATAACTGTGTACATAGATCACCATGGTCTACACATAATAATGATATCAGTCGATGCGATAATAAACGTGAAAGTCTACGATATACCAGACTGATCAATGGAGGACATAGTGCATGATATACGACGGTCTATTAAGTGTCACCACCAGTCCAACATCATCTATTTAAATCCTTTTTAATTAAATTATTTTCTTCCGCCAACCATAAAACATGTGATTATCTATTTAAATTATATTATATTTAATTATTTTCTTCCACCAGCCCAAAATACATGTTACTATTATTTATTTAATATTTTTTAATTTAATAATTGTAAGACCCCGTAAAAATCGCATGTCAAATTCAGCTCGTAAAGCTCCATGAGAGATTCCAACACTAAGAAATTTTTTTTGCTAAGTGTTCAAGTTCAACACTTACTCTCATTTTAGACCTCCTAACTTCGGGGATTTATTTGATGACCTTTCCGACCTTTGATTTTAGATTTTCAAGTTGTGTTGCGATGTGGAAAGTCCCTAGTATGTATTGGACACATTCTGGGCGCATTTTGGGCGCATTTCAATGGCTAACTCACTGGTTTTAAATGCTCCCGCATTCCGGGCGCATTTCAGGTCAAAAATTTCAGTCAACTTCAAATTATCATAACTTCCTACATATAATGAACTGTGAGAGATGCTATATATTAATAGAAAAATCTTTGAGTCTTCTTTCCAATGCAATTAGTTTCATCCAATTTTAACATTGGAGTAAAATATTATGATCAATTTACTTCAGCCTATCAGCCTGAAAACAACAGAGGACAGCTGCACCTTTCTCTCTTTCTCCAGGGATAATTTAGTCTTTCCCACCTCTATATATATACACACAAACACGAGATTCAGCATAATTTAGCAAAATATGCTTGATTTCTCTCAAAATTCATCAAGAACAATAAGAGGGTTTGCAATTGGGGATTTAATTTCAAGAAATTCTCTCAGTCGATCTTCGTAAAATGAAGAACTAAGGTATGCATAGTGTTCATCCATGGATTCCTTTCATCCATGGAGCTCAAGAATCAAGTTTTAAGTTATGTATCATGAATATTTTGTGGTGGGATGATTATGTTCATGTTGATGATGTTAAATTGAGTTTTTAATTCCATGAGTTATCTCAAGAATCATGAAAACTAATTTATTTTGTAATAATATTCATATGAACTTTATGTTGAGTTCTTTAAATTGCAAGTTGGACGTTGATGATCATGTTGTTGGTGTTGAATGATTCCCAAGTTGGGATCTTTATGTGAAATCATGAAACTATGTTGAAATATAAGTTGAAGTCCATGAATTTGGTGATTTATACTTTGTGAAAATTTTATTATTTCACCTATGCCTAAGTTGTGCATGAAAGGTGTTTGATTAAATGTTTAAGAGAAACAAGAAACATGTAGTATGGATTAATATGGCCTAAAAGGTGAATTCATGCCATTGACCTCATGCTTGAATGGCTTACATGCTATTGTTGTACAATGAATATGTTTTTGGAATATCATGATGTTAGAGTATGAAATTATGATCTTGATTTTATACATTCCTACCATGAACAAGATTACGTTAACCATGTACTTCATGAAATCCCCAACTTATTTTATTATGAATGGTTGATATTGATCATGTATTCAAGAATGTCAAGAAGTGTCAGTTTCCTTCTATCGAGTCCTGGGGGTACTTGTACCCGAAAAATATAGCTGTGTGCCTAGAGCCATGTCATGTTTTCACGATACTCTCAGTAAATCCATGTTCAGTAGACTTCAGTCAGTCTCATGACTCAGGAAAACTCATGTAAAGGCAGTATCAGTTCAGTTTTACTCAGTACTCAATAATCTACGTAATCTCAGTAATATTCCATCAGTCTATGGAATTCAGTAAATCTCAGTATCAGTACAATTTAGTTCAGTATTCAGTTCATACATCAGTAAACTCAGTCAGCTAACAGAACTCAGTAGCATTTAGTTAGTTAACAGAATTCAGTAGTGTTCCGCTAGTCATCGAAACTCAATAAACTCAGTCCATGTTCAATTCAGTTAAACAGAAAAATCAGTAACAGTTCAGTTAATTCTAGTATGAACTAGGAAATCAGTTCAGTATAATCAGTTCAGTGTCATTCAGTTGGGAGTAGGATTCAGCACCGAGCGAACCCAAGGATTGGAACTCACTTGCCAGTAGAGGGTGTGATTCTTAGAAGCAGTCCTTGCGTTCCAGAACTATGTAGCCAACATAGATTGAGACATCAATACCTGTCAGTTGAGGGTAGATGGGGTGGCTTAACCTGTCAGATGAGGGTTCCTACCATTCTCATTAGAGTACCTGCCAGATGAGGGTCACTCACAGCTTGTCCTTACCAGTGGCGCGGTATTGACACCCTTCCAATCAGGGCAGAGATTGGGACCCAACTTAGCTATTATAGCGTATTTGGGGCATGTCAGTTAGATAACTACTTCCCACAATTTCAGTATCAGTCTCAGTAAAAGAACTCAGATAGTTCTTCAGGATATCAGGACTGTCAGATATAGTCAACTCAGATACAATACGAAACTCAGCTAGTTCCATCAGATTTAGGAATGTCAGATACAGTCATTCATGCTATCAGTTATCAGAACTCATGTTATCAGATATATCAGTTATCAGAATTCAGTTATTATTCATGATATGTTATCAGTAAATACATGTCATTAGTATTCATACTCAGTAGTCATGTTATCATGAGCTCAGTTTCAGGACTATTATATACGGTCAATCAAATCAGTTCTTCATAATCAGAACTATCAGAAACAATCATTCCTTTATCAGTAATATAGTATTAGTCTCCCAATATTTAGTAATACAGTATCAGTTCCTCACTTATTAGTGAATTACATATCAATATTAGTAAACTCAGTCATTTAGTATCTCAATATCAGTAAACTCAGTCATTCAGTATCTCAGCATCAGTAAACTCATGTTGTCAGTATTCAGACTCAGTAGTCAGTATCACAACGAGTTTAGTTGCAGTTACGTATGTATGTATGTATTCTCACGTTCATATCAGTCAACATTGTTCATGCATATAAAACCCTTTGCATTTAGCCTACCTCACTCGTATACTCAGTACATTCAGTCGTACTGACGCATTCGCGCTATGGTGTTTTATTTGACGCCATAGGTACAGAGGCACGAGTTTTAGAGCAGCAGTAGCATTGTAGATTTCAGCAGTCACTACTCCTTTTCATTCGAGCACAATATTATTATTACTTTATTACAATATTTCATATTAGTTTATCAGTTCATGGAGTTAGTTGTAGACATGTTCCTTCAACTCCTTATTCAGTTTAGTTAGAGGCTTTCGGACTAGATGTCAGATTAGATGTTCAGACTTCAGTATTTATGTTTCTTTTTAGTATTGTTATACCATGTTTTTCAGATATGTATCAGTATTGAACCTTATGGCCTTACAATTCATGTTTCCGCATATTTTATGAGATATTATGCAGTTTACAGGTACAGATATCAGTCATGGGTTAGCTTGTGGTCCTTCAGGGTCATGAGCACCGTGTAGCGTTTTGGTTGAGAAAATCAGGGCGTTACAATAATTGTTTTTCATAATTCCCAAAACGTGTGATTATCTATTTAAATCATTTTTAATTTAATTATTTTCTTCCACCATCCACATAACATGTGATAATCTGTTTAAATATTTTAAAATTAAATTATTTTTTAAAAATCTGTTATTATTTATTTTAATTTACCCGATAATCCATCGACTCATGTAGTCTACGATCGACTAATATGTACAGTCGACAATATACTTTGTATAAAATCTAATCATTAGATTTTACTCTTCAGGAAATTAGTCAAGCCACAATACTGTAACTTGAAAAGGCAGACATATTTGATTCGAGTTTTCAAACAAGGGATCAGAACAAAGATGACAAACATACAATGTTAAAAGAAACTAAAACATAGTTGTATTAAAATTGTTCATTGCATTACATAATAAAATTTACATAAAAAAAGAGAAAATGGAAGAAGCTTTCTTCTAACAAGACCCTACAAAGAAAGCTTCTTCAGCAATGAACAAATAAAAAAAACTTAAAAACATATACTAAAATAAAACATTTAAACTAAATTATGGGGATGGGGGGGGGGGAGTGATGTAGTCAGGTCCTTCCATTCCGAGCCTTTCCAGAATTTCCCTCAAGAAACGAGCAATTCGACGGAGCTCCCGCTCCAGGTAGATGCGGTCTTGACTTAACCCGTAGAAAAGTCGGTCCAAATCATTCCTTAGGAGGAGGAGGTCGTAGTGCCTCGGAGGAACACGTCTGATGGGGCGCAGGGGTATCCTTCTTGGAGGTATTTTTTTTATTTGGGTGAAGAAGAAGAAGAGAAGACAATTTCTGATATTTTTGGTTTAGGGAAAACTGAAGGGTTGAGTAGAAAGAGGGCCTGTACTTATAGACCTGTAGATTGCGTCCGTTCATATATCCACCCAATGGTAGGTCGACGTGTCTGACAAGAGAAAACATTTCGTATGCGTATACCAGCTGTTTTTCCTTGTGAAGAGACGTTTTGTGCAGCTTTTTAATAAATGAGAACGAGAAACAAGGGAAATAATGATTCATTGCATAGATTGGAGAGATAAGCCGGGAAAATGACCAACATAACGTGTTAGATCAGCAATAATATAATCAATACATAATATTTTATAGACCATATATTATATATACCGTAGACTATAGGTAGTCTATCGTAGATAAAGCTTTAGGCCGATAATAACTGAACGTTAAAATCTACAGAAATGCACATTCCTCCCCCAAAATAGTAGCTTTACAACTGAAGCTAAAAAAAGCCTATTTATGATTTGATTCCCATTCTACACGTGGTTCTTTTATGTCCGGATTTCTTGTATATTGAACACCTATTCCTTCTTTTGGAATTGAATGTCTCACCGACGCCCTTAGTGCATTTGACTTTCTTCCTTCCGAGTTTGGGATCGTACGGGGGTGGAGAAATTTTGGTGTCTACCAATTCCTGTGGCACAGTCCATTCAACCTCCGGAGGGACCACGTTAATTGATTTCGAGTATGCGAGGAGGTAACTTTCAGCTTTATAAATTGGCGAAGAGTAGTCGTAGATGGAGTTACCATAATCTTCGCCATCACCGTACTTTGATCGCAAAGCTGCCATCGCGTGTTCGCACGACATTTTGACCAAGTCATATTTTCGACAAGAACAACTCCTCTCCAAGAGATTAACCTTGGCAGTAACACCATTTCCGAACACCGTATACTCGTCGAGAACCCCGTTTGGATTACCCACATACAAGGAATCGCTCGCTCTCTTATTATCCCTTAGGATCCTTTCCGCAGAAGGTACAAATATGTTCTCTTTACCACCGACAAATGCATGCTACTCCCTAAACTTTTCACCAAATTTTTTAGCAATTGAATTGAATATGTATGACACGGGGTACTCCCATTCATCCATCAAAATCAAGTTGAGCGACTCGGCGATGTTTGTGGTCATCATGTCGTACCTATTGCTCGAAAAGTGTGCTCTACTCCATTTTTCAAAACCAAGCACATTTTCAAGGACATGAGCTGCCTCGAGGCATTTACTCTTCAACTCCACAAAATTATCGCTAAAATCATCAAAGGAATAAGCCTTTGCCGCGACGTAGAATTGATAAAGATGTTCTCCGCAGTGTTGATTTACACAAAAAATTTCAGCGAGGTGCCTCATGCAAAGTCCATGATGTGCACGACTGTATACAAGGGAGAAGGCATTGGCGATGCTAATGTGCCTGTCGGAGATGAAGCATAGATCTGGTTCATCTTCTATGATAGACTTCAGCTTCTATAAGAAGAAGGTCCAAGAAGCATCTTTCTCTTTATCGACGACACAAAAGGCGATTGGAAATATATAATTTTCGGTGTCCTGTACAACTGCGCTCAGCAGAACGCCCCCGTACTTGCCATACAAATGTGTGTCATCGATGGCAATTACCTTTCTCATGTGGGCATATCCTTGTATGCATGCTCCGAATGCTAAGAAGTAGTAAACGAACGATCCATCCATCCAGTTTACCATGATAGAGTAAGAAGACTCGGGATTCAATAACTCCACCATGTGGGAAAAAGCCGGCAAGCAAGCATATCCTTGCTCCGGTGTCCCGCGAATGATGTTCTTCGCAATTATACTTTCTTTCCAATACATCCAATAGCTTGCGTTGCAACGCAACTCCTTAAATACAATTCTTTGAATTTCTCTTATGCTTGGACCCTTACCATCCCGAAAATGATTTACGCATACTGAAGCAATCAATTCAGATGAGATTTTTTTGTGCCTGCGGGTGGCATTTTCAACGCCGCACGTGTGCATCCCGATATACTTTTATATGCAAAATCTGTCCAAGGTGTCGTACTTTTTTGCCTGCAACAGCCATCCACAACCACGAGATAAGAATTGTGCCTTCATTAATTTTGTGCAGCTCTTCTCCATATAATAATCAAAAGACTGCCTCGCCGCTGCTGCGTCTAGTTGCATTTTCAGCTCTTTTTTATCTGCGAATGTTTGACCACAACAGAAATTGGTTCCATCGGTGAAGGAATGTCCTGCTTGTGATTCCGTTTCACGGTCTTCTTCATCATCTTGCGAGTCAAATGAAAAGTCTTCCATTTGCATAGAATAATCTTCCATATTAATTGTATCATTGACATCATTCTCATAATCATTCAAATCGCCGTCGATCAAATCATCGTCGACTATCGGGCGCCACGGTGGGGGTGCTGATAAATTCAGCGGTCCTTCAAAGGACCTTTCAACCACATTTATCCTCAAAATTGGCCTAAAGTCATCTGTATCAGCATCCATTATGTACGTTAGCACACGTACATCGCTATTTATGATCGTAGGATTCACCTTTTCCCTCGAATGCATTACATAACTAATCACCACGTCGCTCGGCGCTCAATCTAGATCCCCGCTCTGCATTACGCTTGCAACAAATTCGTCGTACGAACTATTGCGGCGAACAGGAATGGAAATTGTCACCTTGATAAATGATCTCCATTTCCAACATTTCGAAGTCTCCACCCATTCTCCCATGAAATCACCAGAAAACAGAACAAATTCTGCAATAGACATCCTAGAATTAAGCTTCAGTCGATGGTAGATTATGCTTATGGTCTATGTCGTGTTGTATGCACGATCGATGACTGGCGAGAACGGGTCGATGACTGCGCAGATTTTTGTACAAATACTTGAAATTGCAAATATTGCTTGTAATCAATGATTGTTGGGTTTATGGAATAAAGAAATGGACTTGGATTCACCTGAGCTGCTGTAAAGCACTTTCTAAAGTGGTTTTGAGTAATGTGAGTGATTTAAAGATTTTTAACAATGGTGGAAAGTGTGTTTGAGAAGATAGGAAACAAATGGAGTAACAATGGATGCAATGGACAAACTTATGATGTTTGTGGACTAATTTACAGCTGATCGTCGGAAAATAACGCCGGAAAAGTGGCCGGAATCGGAGCTTTTTGGTGGAAAAAATAACCACTTTCTATTTTTAGCTTTTGGAATTATTTTTTTAATATTTTTGGAAACCTAGATATTATTTTTATATATATAGTGGTGGATGAAGGAGTGGGTTGAAGTGTATTATTAGAAACTTGTGGGTGAATTTATTAAGTTGGAAGTATTGGCTTAAAGTGAATTATTATAAAGGTTGGGGCTGAAATTGTTAAGTTGGAAAAGTTGGTGGTGAGGTGGAATTAAGTGGTTATTTGGCAAAGGATTTAAAACTTGTGGGTATTTGACAAAATAGTTTGGATAAATAGTCTTTTTGGCATAAAGGCCCCGCAAAGAATAAGGCGCCGCACATGCAAGCATCCATTTTGCTAAGTTGTTTAAACTTTTTGGTGATTTGATCAATGAGAGGTTGAAGGAAAAGAAAAAGAACCACAGTGAAAAGAGTGACCTTTTGGAAGCGTTTCTCAACCACAGTGCGGAAAATCCCATAGAGATGGATGAGAATTACATAAAATCCACATTCCTGGTTCGTGCTCTACTGTTTATCTTTTAAATTTGGCATAATACATAAATGTGTCATTTAACTTGAGTTCAACTAGCATCTATGACTGCCAACTTTGGATGTGTACAAATAGACACTTAAACCTGTATAAAGTTGAAACAAGTAGACACACGCGTCCTATGTAGAACAAAACACATAGGACACCACGTAGGACGCAAATTTCCACTTTGACAAACAAGTTTTTTCTTTTATTGGTAGCTCATTGTATTTGATGCATTGTTAAGATAACAAGATGTGCTAGCTTGAAATGCTTTTTAAGTTTATTTGAGATAATGACAAAATGTTACAGGACTTATTTATTGGTGGTACTGATACAACTACAAACACAATAGAATGGGCAATGTCAGAAATACTTAGACAACCAGAGATTATGAAGAAAGCTCAAGCTGAGCTTGCAGAAGTTGTTGGAAAAGGAAAACTAATAGAAGAAGCTGATGTATCCCGACTCCCTTATTTGCAATTTATCGTCAAAGAGACATTAAGAATGCACCCACAAGCTTCATTCTTAATCCCCCAAAAAGTAGACCAAGATGTTGAGTTGTGTGACTACATCATCCCAAAGGGTTCGCGAATACTAGTCAATGTGTGGGCGATTGGTCGAGATTCTAATTTTGGGGAGGATCCTTTAGTGTT
The DNA here is from genome assembly GCA_030864215.1 of Capsicum pubescens. Lineage (NCBI taxonomy): Eukaryota > Viridiplantae > Streptophyta > Magnoliopsida > Solanales > Solanaceae > Capsicum > Capsicum pubescens. Next base: position 13,897,785 of record CM061546.1, read on the forward strand.
TAAACCCGAGAGATTTCAGAGTTTAGAAATAGATGTACGAGGAACAAATTTTGACTTAATTCCATTTGGTGCTGGCCGAAGAATATGCCCCGGTCTACGACTGGCTTTGATATTCATTCCAGTAATGTTGGCCACGATGTTGAATTCATTCAATTGGAAACTTGAGGCAGGCTTTGAGCCAAAAGACTTAGACATGGAACAGAAATTTGGTTTCATCACATCCAAAGCTCATCCTTTACGAGCTATCCCATCTCCTCTTTGATGTTGCCAGTCGATCTATAAATACTTATTTGTAGCCAAGTTTACACCAAATCATCTATCTTGCATTCAGTATTGGTATGATGTACACATTGAGTGCATGTAAATTTTACCTTGTCAGGTCTATATGATTCATCTAAATGAATCTAATCATGGTACTTATCCTCCCTATTCGAGCATGTCCATATTTAGTGTTTTATTATTTTCTTTAAACCATAAAAGAATAAAACTAAGAAGATTATGATGATCAGAATAAATGTTCAAATTTACACTTTGTATTTACTTCCAACCAGCAACAAATGTCAAACATATGTTTTGCAAACATATACTTATCACTTGATTATATATGGTTAAGAGATATGTATTAATATTACTTCAATCTACAACTGTTGATGCTTAAATATATTTCTGATGAGAATAAGTATACTTCGACTAGACAACATCGAAGAGGAGATAGGATAGCTCGCAAAGGATAATCTTTGGTTAAGGTGGTACCGAATTTCTCCTCCATGTCTAATTCTTTTGGAGCGATGTTTGTCTCAAATGTCCAATTGAAGGAGTTCACTAGTGAGCCCAACATTACCGGAACTATTCTAAATGCCAAGTGGCGAACCAGGACATATTCTTCGACCAAGACCAAATGGAATCAACACAAAGTCTTTCCCTTTATGAAATTCTTTGCATTAATCATTCAAATAGATATACATGGACATTTGGAACTTCTTAATCTATAATGTTGTCTTAGAACAAGTCAACGGTTTGCTAGACACCTCGAAATTGAGGCACAACATTTTCATCTCAAGAATAAAAATTTCACAAATAATATTATCCTTACAACTTCATAAGAATGATATTCATTTCATTTTTCTAAGTTTAGATCATGAAGTCTATCTGTGATACAAATCCTCTAACAAATTAAACTAATATATTGTCACGACCCGAACCAGGGCCCTAGCCGTGACGGGCATCCCGAACCAAGAAGGCCCGGACGCCCTTCTGTGTTTGGTAATCATGCACAATATTTATACTGTAAAAGAAGATGCGGAAATACATAGCTAAATGGGAACATGGTCATAAATCTAATATGAATTTAGCAATGAAGAACGAAATACAAAACTAACTGACAACATCTGCAAATCGTCTGGGAAATCTCTGCTACATGATCGCTACCAAAATCTGAAGACTGGGACAAGGCCCCCAGTAGACCAAAATCATATCTACTAATAATTGTTTGAAAGTAAACAGACCTTCCAAAACATAGAAGGCTCGCCAACTGGACATGACAACTCTGTCTGATGAAATCTACTGCTTATCTGTACCCCTAGACCGAGCCTTAGAACCTGAGAGGTAGGGGGAGGGGGTCAATATAGATGTACTGGTACGTAAAGTAATCCAAAATAAAACTTGTATATAAATAAAATAGTTGGAGAGCAATTTGTCAAAATATCATGCATGAAATAGTTCTTAAACACATGGGCACTTTCTGAAAATCATAAATCATTCTTGTCAATGAAATGTCTGATCTTTGAATTACTTCCGAGCTAGGTGGCACTCCCCTACAATTCTGATATTCCACGAGCGGTATGGAATCCACCATTGACTCGGTGGGGAAGCCCCCAACCCGAGTGTGCCGCAAGGGTTGGAGTTTCTGATTCTGATACGCCACACGGCACTAGGCCAGTGTAATATAATATACCCGGATCAGAAAATCATGGTTTCGAGCAACGAGTTGTCTAAACTCGTGCCTTCTACGGGGAACCACCTAACATCTCTTTATGCCCAATTTGATCCTGTTCTGAATCATGCATTATTCTAGTATCAACATTTAAAAATTCTGACTTCAAACATGCATTCTATTTTGTTCTGAATTACCATGGCAATCTGAATTGGTGTCGTCACACCAAGACTTGAAAATCCTGTTTTCTAAGCCATAATGTATCATGTATAATTCTTTCATTAAAACACAGTTCAGACCACCCAAACATGCAAACAATATAAAAGATTTCATGTTCCGAAAACACAAGTCAAAACTATGCTGAGATTATTCAAACATATGGTGGTCAGGTGTTCTTTTGGAAAACCATGCTACTCTTTGTTATATATATATATATATATATTTAACATTTATGAACATTCATAACCCTCTCTTTTTATTTCGAAATCATATTTAAGTCATAGCATAAATCAAGACATTTCATATCATGCTTTCAAGATGCAATTTAGAACAATTCATATCATATGGAAGATGGGAAAAATCATAACAAGTGAGGGGTTCATTATAATTCATGCTCTCAGTTGAATATTCATTCTTAAACACATTCATACACACACACACATACACACACACATATATATATAGATAGATAATTTTTCAATCAATTTTGGGGGAAGATCTAAAGTCCAAAACAATACCGTCAAAACTTCTAAAACATGATTGTTACACCCCTTTTTTTTTAACTCCGAACGGAATATATTTAAAGTTCGAAAAGGGTTTTTATTGTTATGTGACAAAAGGTGAAAATTTATTTCGAAAATGGATTATTTACTTTTTTATTCAAAACTCAGAGTCGCCACTTAATATAAATAGGGTGTGCCAAGTCACCTTTGGAAATCCTTTGCTAAATGGTTTGACTCTAAAACTGATCCGCGAACAGAGATTCCGGCTAAGGAATTTTGTTGACCAAGGGAAAGGTGTTAGGCACCCCTCGATCCCGTGGTTCGATCACGGTCGCTTGGTGGAGAATATCGGCTAATTTAACACTACAAATGTATAAACCACACAAAAACACGCAAAACAATCAAACAAACAAACAAAAACAAAACAAATAAAAAATATAGTGTCCAGTCCAATTATACAGTCCCGAATAATAAAAAATGCAAAAAATGTAAACCTATTCTATTCTAAACTATCCTTAAATTACTCTTGAATGAAACTCCACCCGACGTTCGGGCCTTGACCGTGCGCCGTCTTGATGTACATGATACTTTGGGGCATTCCCCGGTGAGTAAATACAACTCCTTCGGGGCATTCCCCAGCAAATGAATACAATTTTCAATTTCATGAGATAAATTAGAAAAGCATTTAACACATTCAATATTCCACGCATTCGATCCAACATCATTCCTAAATTTTCCTACCCGAACCTAAACTTTTGCCTATTCCTTTGATGGCCTAATCATAATACTACCACATTCGACCTTCGTATTTGTTCCAAAATAACCAATGACAGTAAACCAAGACTAAAAAAAATTCATTTTATCCATTTCTATCATCCAACCCCCCGCATTCCTTTTTAACACCAAATTTCAACAAATTCAAGATTACTATTTCAATAATCCACAACCATCTATTCAACGAAGCCGAGCAACACAAATCAATATCACCTAATATTTAACCAAATCAAACACATATGATGAAATAAAATAAGAAATGATAGAATTGGACATTTCAATGACTGATTTCCGTTGATAATAATATTCAAGAAAAGCCGAATTTGAAATCCCGAATAGAAAACCTCAACGACGAACCCCAACTCGGTAAAACCTTCACTATTTCTCACCAAAACTGAACCAAAATCGAGAAATAACAAAGACCCGTATCCGAAATCAATTCGAACACCGAACCCACGAGTCGTCAATGTTGGGTTCTGTGTTTGAATTGATTTCAGATATGGGTCTCTGTTATTTCTCGATTTTGGTTCGATTTTGGCGAGAAACAACGAAGTATTTCCCGAGTTGAGGTTCGTCGCTGAGGTTTTCTGGTCGGGATTTCAAATTCGGATTTTCTTGAATATTATTATCAACGGAAATCAGTCATTGAAAGGTCCAATTCTATCATTTCTTATTTTATTTCATCATATGTGTTTGATTTGGTTGAATATTGGGTGATATTGATTTGTGTTTCTCGGCTTCATTGAATATATGGTTGTGGATTGTTGAAATAGTAATCTTGAATTTGTTGAAATTTGGTGTTAAAAAGGAATGCGGGGGGTTGGATGATAGAAATGGATAAATGAATTTTGTTTAGTCTTGGTTTGCCGTCATTGGTTATTTTGGAACAAATACGAAGGTCGAATGTGGTAGTATTATGATTAGGCCATCAAAGGAATAGGCAAAAGTTTAGGTTCGGGTAGGCAAATTTAGGAATGATGTTGGATCGAATGCGTGGAATATTGAATGTGTTAAGTGCTTTTCTAATTTATCTCATGAAATTGAAAATTGTATTCATTTGCTGGGGAATGCCCCGAAGGAGTTGTATTTACTCACCAGGGAATGGCCCGAAGTATCATGTACTTCAAGACGTTGCACGGTCAAGGCCCGAACGTCGGGTGGAGTTTCATTCAAGAGTAGTTTAGGGATAGTTTAGAATAGAATAGGTTTACATTTTTTGCATTTTTTATTATTCGGGACTGTATAATTGGATTGGACACTATACTTTTGATTCGTTTTGTTTTTGTTTGTTTGTTTGATTATTTTGCGTGTTTTTGTGTGGTTTATACGTACGTAGTGTTAAATTAGCCGATATGCTCTACCAAGCGACCTTGGTCGCACCACGGGATTGAGGGGTGCCTAACATCTTCCCCATGGTCTACAGAATTCCTTAGCCGGAATCTCTGTTCGCGGATCAGTTTTAGAGTCAAACCATTTTGAAAAGGATTTCCAAAGGTGACTTGGCACACCCGATTTATGCCAAGTGGTGACTCTGAGTTTTGAATAAAAAAGTAAATAATCCATTTTCGAAATAAATTTTCACCTTTTGTCACATAACAATAAAAGCCCTTTTCGAACTTTAAATATATTCTGTTCGGAGTAAAAAAAAGGGGTGTGACAATCATGTTTTAAAAGTTTTGACGGTATTGTTTTGGTCTTTAGACCTTCCCCCAAAATTGATTGAAAAATTATCTATCTATGTATCTATATATGTGTGTGTGTGTATGAATGTGTTTAAGAATGAATATTCAATTGAGAGCATGAATTATAATGAACCCCTCTCTTGTTATGATTTTTCCCATCTTCCATATGATATGAATTGTTCTAAATTGCATCTTGAAAGCATGATATGAAATGTATTGATTTATGCTATGACTTGAATATGATTTCGAAATAAAAAGAGAGGGTTATGTATGTTGATAAATGTTGAATATACATATAACAAAGAGTAGCATAGTTTGCCAAAAGAATGAAGGTCTATCTTTGAAAAACATTTAGCACCCTGGAGTTGGTCAAACAAATCATCAATTTTAGGCAGAGGGTACTTATTTTTAATGGTGGACTTATTCAGCTGGCGGTAATCTATGCACATTCGCAGAGAGCCATCCTTCTTTCACACGAAAAGTACAGGCGTACTCCAGGGAGAAATACTAAGACAGATAGAACCTTTATCTAGGAGATCTGCTAGCTGCTCTTTCAACTCTGTTGGAGCCATTCTATATGGAGGAATAGAGATGGGACAGGTATCTGGAAATAAATCAATGCCAAAATCTATCTCCCTATCAGGGGGTATTCCTGGAAGATCATCAGGAAAGACTTCTGGAAACTCATTTACCACAGGGACTGAATGAAGAGGTGGACTCTCAATATTAGAATCTTTTACTCAAATCAGATGATTTAGATAACCCCTGGAAATGAGCTTACAAGCTCTGAGGTAAGATATAAAGTGCCCTCTAGGTGCTAAAGAATGCCCCTCCCATTTTGCCACTGGTTCATTCAGAAAGGAAAAAGTAACCTTCTGGGTTCTACAGTCTAGTGTGGTATAACATGAATTGAGCCATTCCATCCCTAAGATGGCATCAAAATCGATCATATCGAGCTCTATGAGGTCTGCCACCTTATCCCGTCTAAAAATAGACACAACACAATTCTTGTACACCCTCCTAGCCATAACAGGGTCACCCACCGGGGTGGAAACGGAAAAAGGTTCAGCAATCGCATTGGGCTCAAACCCAAAACCAACAGCCACATAAGGGGTCACATAGGATAAGGTAGACTCGGGATCTAGTAACACATAAACATCACGAGAAAAGATTTGCAACATAATGGTGACTACATCGGGTGAGGCCTCTACCTCTTGACGGTTGGACAAAGCATACAGCCAGTTGCAACCACTCCCGGCAGCTGAAGTGGCGCCCTTTTGAGGCGGTGGTAGTGCAGAAGAGTTGACCTAGGACTTGGCGCCCCCAGCATTCCTTCTAGCCGAAGGACAATCTCTCTGTAAATGACCCATCTGGCCGCAAGAGTAACACACAAATGAGCCTAGCTGACACCTTCCTAGATGATGCTTACTACAAGTCTCACACCACGGAAAGTTGTAGACACGTAATTTTTTTCCTTTCCCGAAAATATTTTAATCAGTTTTTTTATTTTTAATTTTATTTTTATTTTATTCACCTTACCATGCTTTTTTTTAATTGATAATTTCTCCCAACAAAAAAATTAAAAAAATTTAAATACATAGCATCTTTGCCACCTCACTATGCCACCTCAACACCTCACTTTTCATTTTTTATTGGATACATGCAAAAGGCACACGCCCTACTCATTTTTCCACACGCCACCCTTATCTTTCCACATGCCACACTAACTTTTCCACATGCCACACACTTATTACCACAAGCCACCAATTATATGCTTCCATATAAGTTAATAAATAAAGAAAAAGAAAAACCAAATAAAAAATATAAAAGGAAAATTCTAAAAGGGGAAAAGGGAGAGACTCATTCTTTCATCATCATCTTCTCCACAATAACAATAATCACAAAATCATCTTCCTCACAAGAATAACAAAAAAAATTGAGGGAGAAAAGAGAGAATCGCGCTAGAGAAAAAAAATTGAGAGAGAAACAGTACCTGAACAGTGTCGGTTTTTGAGTTCAATTGGATTTACGGAGCTTCAGTTTTAGGTCTTAAATTTTTCAATACGGAGTTGGAGTTCGTCATTGTTGAGGTCCTGTTAGGAATTCTATAGTCCGGGCTTTCTTGATTTTATTATCAATGAAATCGATTCTTCAAAGGATCATCTCTCAACTCTACTTTTTTATTGTATCGAAGTTGGTTAATATCGTGATTTTGTGGTGTGGTTTTGAATATTTCGAGCAAAATGTTAATTGTTGTTGTGGATATGAATGATTGGTATGCTTAAATGTTTGAATCTTCGTTGGGGTATGTGTTGTTGGTTTCGGATTTTGAAAAGTTATTTGATAGTCGAACTGGTTTAATAATGTGGTTAAAAATGAATTTGGGGGATGGAATTGAGAAATTGATAAAAAAGTTGAATTTAGATTAGCTTTGGTTTATTGTTGTTTTGTTTAATTCGTAATGAGCATGAATATTGTTGGAATGTGATAAAATTATGATATGTTGAAATGGATAGGCGAATGTTGGTTCGGGTAGGCAAAAATTTAGGAATAATTTTTCTTGTTGAATGTTTGAATGTGGAATTTGAGTTGAACGGTTTGGTTTTAGTTCTTGCATATGGAAATGTATTCATTTAATCGGGAAATGCCCCGTGATCACTTGTATTTATTTGCCGGGGAATGCCCCAAAGTATTTTGTATTTGGAGGACGTCCGTGATGAAGGCCCAAGGCATCGGGTAGCATGGGAGCGTAGTATAAAAGTAGTGTAGGGTAGAATAGGATTTACATTTTCACATTCTTTTTCTATTTTGGACTGTATAATTGGACTGGACATTGTTTTGGATTTGTTTGTTTGATTGATCATTTTATTTGTGTTTGGTGTGGTTTATACATTCATAGTGTTCAAATTAGCCGATATACTCCACCAAGCGACCGTGGTCTAACCACGGGATCGAGGGGTCCCTAACACCTTTCCCTCGGTCAACAGAATTCCTTAGCCGGAATCTCTATTTGCGGATCAATTTTATAGAGTCAACAGTTTTGAAAAAGGATATCCACGGGTGACTTGGCACACCTGATTTATGCCAAGTTGTGACTCTGAGTTTTGAAACTAATGAATCCTTTTTGGAACAATTTTCATCTTTTGTCACTTTAATAATAAAGCCTTTTTCAAACTTAAAATCTAATCTTTTTGGGAGTTAGAAAAAAGGGGTGTGACAGCTCTGGCGACTCTGCTGGGGACTTTTTAGAATTCGAGCTTATTTTTTTGGAGTTGTATCGGCTTAGTTTTACATTATAGGTGTGTAAATATTGTTTGTGTTATCGTATGTTGTTTATTTTATCATTGTCGAGTGCTTGTGTGCTCTTTGTTTATAGTTTTTCTCTTATGTGTTACCGCTTTATATCTGGCATCATGTGTATAACCCAAGTTAATTCTTTCTGCAACAAGTTCTGTAGTACACGCTATGTACACGACCTATAGTTGAGTCACCCTTATTTTAGGAGGAGGGAGCCGTTGGCTGGTATGGAGTAAGTGGATAGCTAAAGTAGCCACTATGAACCATACGCTCCTCCGAACAACCTTTTTAGTGAACCCCAACATAGGTCATCCTTTAGGTCATACTTATGTGCATCATATTGAGACCTAGCGGGGCTCATTTGGTCCTTTATAGGAGACTCATCTCTACCGCATCACTACGTGCTAAATATTGCATCTTTGAGGGTAATGGGGTCTTTTGACGGACTGATTTGGGGAAAACATGTGTTAGAAATAAAGTGTGTAGGCAATGAAAAAAAAGTGAGTCGAAGAAAAAGATAAAAAAAGAGAGAGTTTCGTAGTTTTTAGAGTTCTTTAGGGCTTTTGTTTTTCACAATCCAAAAATTCAAAAAATCCTTTTACCTTTTGCACTCATTTGTCAAAATCAAAAATATCAAAAAGATTTTTCTTTTGTTTCCTTAAGCAAGTATTCACAATTCGAAAACTTCAAAAAAGATTTTTATTCATATGAGTTTTTATAAAAGAAAAATGCCAAAATTGTAGCAATTTTGTACATTTCATGAAAATACCAAAAAGATTTTTTCTTCCATAGTTGTTGGTGTCAGTCTTATGTGGAGTGTCAAATTTAAAATCCCCAAAAAGATTTTATTTTCATCGTTGTAGTCACGTCTCTCAAGTTAGGGTTCAGTCGGTCCTTTAATCTTTAATTGTCCAATCTGGACGTACTATGCATACCTGATTCCCGTCCCTCGGGACGGGATACTTAGGCAACCCTCGGTGGGTCCGATAATCTTATTTTAGCCATTGTCTTAGCATTAGCCTAGGTCTTTCTCCTTGTAATTTAGTGCTGTTAGCAGGTCTTAGACAAGTAGACTGATTTTATTCAGTGATACTGTTCGACAAATTGAAGTCATAAAGTGGTCTGTCCCTTCGACATATGTCCGCGTCAAATTTCCAAGGGTTGGGAATCTTTCGTTCCTGTCGAATTTTGAGATAATGTCTTATGTGTTATTATAGGATGGATCTGTCCACAAAGTCCAGAGTCCGGATGGTTGGCAAGGTGCCCAAAAATTTAATCAAATGGTGGGGCACGTTTAACTACGTCGAGCAACAGGGGTTATCAAAGAAGTTAGGCACTCTCACTTCCATCCTAGATCTTACGCCCCGCCCAGACCTGATTGAGGCTATATCGACTTTTTGGGATCCAAGTTGTTTGATTTTTAGGTTTGGAAATTGTGAAATGACGCCTACTCTGGCAGAGATATCTGGTTTCTTTAAGTTGCCTTACATTAAGAAAACAATGATTTAGGCACGGACTCATTCTCCCACACGGTTTCTTCATGGTTATGGTTTTAAGGCCAATAACCACTTGACGTGCCTTAACCAATCTTGGGTCTCCTTTGATTATTTGTATGCTTGGTTTGGGCCTTCAGACGGTTTTGATTGCTTTTGGGATGAGTTCTATACAACCAATGAGAATTGGGAGAAACGTTGTCTAGAAGTCTTCACTCTCGCCTTGTTGGGCATTTTGGTCTTCCCATTAGAAGAAAGACGGGTTAATACTCACTTACAGACTGTAGTGATGGCCTTATTTCATAAAAATCTAGGGGAAACGTTCACACTCGTACCCATGATCTTGGTAGAAATATATAAAGCTTTAACCGAGGTGAAGGGCGGGATGAGATTCTTTGAGGAAAGCAACCTGATATTGCAATTGTGGATGATGGAGCACTTGCATGAGCCTTCTTTGATTAGGTTGGATGTGATTGATCGTTGTATGCATGAGCGAGTGAACGCCATGAATCAGAGAATGCATTTTGATAAGTTCTCGCTGCCGATAGGGATCGATGCTTGGATTGAATTTATTAAGTCAAGAACTGAAGACAACATTATGTGGACCTATCTCTGGTTTCGTCTAAAAATAATCTTGTGTGGTTGTCGGATGCAACCTCTTTTAGTCTTGTTAGGAATCAATTGCACCAGACCGTACTCTCGTACTCTCCTTTTAGGGTAATGCACCAGTTGGGTAGACTGCAGGACGTTCCACGGGTAATGGACCTTCTGAAGGATGTCGAGCATTTTAAGGATCAAGCCTTAGGTGAAAGTAAATTCGAAGAATTCTGGAATCACGTAATAAAGCTAGGTGTGGATACTCTCAAAGTAGGTCTGGATAATCTAGGGTACACTCAAAGATATGAAATCTGGCTGCAAACCATACCTCGGGGTATTAGTAGTCCATTGCCCTTGCAAATTAGAGGAAGAATACATTGTTGATGACAGCCAGGATGAAAGTGCGGGGTCCAAAGTGGAGACACTGAGAGTTCAGTTATCAGATTTTCTCAAGACTATAGAAAGGTGTCAGAACAATCTTTCCAGGTGCACTCCCCATGAGGTGGGGATACGTGTCAAAAACTTATTCCCAAATATCAGGGTGTCTTTGCAGGATATGCTACAAAATTTGGATGGGAGGAAAAGAACTTCACAGACTAGTCCATCTCTGCCAGGGTCATCACGCAGAGCACCAGTTTGAAGGAGCATTTCCTATCTTTTGTTTAGTTTGAGTCCTTTACTTTTCCGCCATTGTAGTATTGTGTCTTTGTTAAGTCGGTGTCATGTTTGTTTTAACATTAAGAGTCTCTACTAGGAGTATGATGCATGTTATCTTAGGGGTCTAGAATGTTGTTTAGTCTTTGTTAATCAGTTTTAAAGTTGTCTTAAATTCGAAGTTTGTTTAGTTGTCTCTTTTATAAAATGTAGTGAAGTTGCGCGGTTGTTTCCTTTTACGTGTTCTTTGAAAAAAAAAATCAAACATCCAAAATCTTCAACTTTGTGGTGCATGCATGCATCTCTCGAACTATGCAAGATCTGATTCATGTACAACATGATACGTAGGCAACCTACTTTTGGGTTCGATCTAATCATTTTGTTTCTTTGATTTTCCCTAATTTTCCTCTTTTAAAGAAAAACAAAAGCCATAAAGAATGCTAAAAGGAAATGAGATCGCGAGAGCAGGAAAGAAAGAAAGAGAAATAAGAGCAGAAAAGAGGAAGAGAAGAGACTGATGCAAAGGAAGAGAGAAGCGAAGGTGAAAAGCAAAAAGAACGAGGTGTGATAATGTAATAGAGAAATCGCGATGATGTTAAAATGGCCTCATTACCCTCAAAGGCCGGTAGAAATGTGCATAAACCTAGGATGTATACAATGTGATTTCTATGCTTGTTGCCTGACCTAATCCTAACGGGTTTTGTCTTTGATGAGCATGTTCTTTCAGATAAGTGGTTGGCTTGTATCACTCTGGCTAGTCATCCGTACTTCACTAGATCAAAAGCGAAGCTTGCCATAGCTAGTAGGGAGATTAAAAATTCACTCATTAACCCAGATCAGGATCCCAGGGAAGAAAGTTCATAACACAATGATGAGGTATTGAGACTTAGAAAACAATTGCTAGATCTGCACCGAGCATGGGCTAGTGGCATGCCTCCTCCTCCACTCCCTGAAGATCTTGGGAATATCCCCAATTTCCCACCTCTCTCTCAGGCACAATTCTATGTTCCCATTGAGTCACCGGAGCACGCACCAGGATTCACTCCGCGGCAATATTACCCTGGCACTTCTAGTGTGCCCCTTGCAGTTCCTCAACCAAGGCCCGTGGATCAGCCAGCGCCACCGGAAGCGCCTGTGTTCATGGCTCCGCCACCACCTGAAGCTCCCACATATGCTGTGCGTCTGACAATAGTGCTTCCTCGGTCTACCAGAGATCCAGTATTAAAGGTTTCAAATAGTCAGTATTATGCCCCGGAGCCTACTTTGAGAATGAATGAACCGTATGGGTACGCTCAGCCACCTGCATTTCCATTTGATACGGAGAAACCTGTCACAACAGAGGAACAGGAGGTCATAGCACGGAAATTGAAAAGTTTGGAATAGGCCATGTCATACCCCTTTTTTTTCAAAAGAATTATTTTTAAGTTTGAAAGGGTTTTATTGTTAAGTGACAAAAGATGAGAATTTGTTTCGAAAAGGATTATTTACTTTTAAATTCAAAGTCGCAACTCGACATAATTGGGTGTGCCAAGTCACCTTTGGGAATCTTTTTTCAAAACTGTTTTTGACTCTTTTAAACTGATCCGCGAACAGAGGTTCCGGTGAAGGAATTCTGTTGACCGAGGGGAAGGTGTTAGGCACCCCTCGATCCCGTGGTTCGACCACGGTCTCTTAGTGGAGCATATCGACTAATTCGACACTAAAAGTGTATAAATCACACAAAAACATACAAACGAATCAATCAAACAAACAAACAAATCCAAAATTATAGTGTTCAGTCCAATTATACAGTCCAAAATAAATAAATAAAAAATGCGAAAATAAATCTTATCTAACCTACACTAATCCTAACTACGCTCCCATGCTTTACCCGTTGCCTCGGGCCTTCATCACAAATATCTTCCTCCAATATAGTACGTCGGGGCATTCCCCGGTGAATAAATACAATGTGTCTCGGGGCATTCCCCGGCTAAATGAATACATTTGAATTAAATACGATAAACTAGAAAGAAAAATTCACACGCACATTCCAACATTCAACCAAAACAACAAGTTCTAAAATTTGCCTACCCGAACCTATATTGCCTATCCATTTCAACACATCATAAATATATCACGATTCATATCGATAATAAATCAAAATTAAACTGAATCTATCCTTTTTGTCAATTTTCAATTCTCACCCCAACTTCATTTTTTTATCAATCACACCCATGCTTCGATTATCAATTCACTTTTCAAAGTCCGAAACCAACATCAACCAACACACAACAAGGATTCAAACATACCAAACAACAAATCATTCACGTTACGTAAATTTAAAAGGGAGAAAAGATAGAATTGGACCTCGATTGAAGCTTTTATTGTGCCAAACTATGTGATTAGAAGACAAATCCGGATCCGTGAACTTCCTATTCGAACCTCAATAACGACTCAAAATCACACTTTGATATAATCCTTACTATTTATTGTCGTTCCAAATTGAGAACCCAAAAACGAAGATAAATCAGTATTAAATTCTTGCTCCCGTTATTGTTTCAAACGTCCTCCGACTGACTTTATCGGAATCGAGAATGGTTGGGTGGATTTTGTTGCTCGCCAGTGGATTTCGGTGTTCTCCGATGGATGATTTCCGGAGTCGGCACTTGGGGGTCGGATTCAGTGATTTTCCAACTATTTTTTGACCAATTTTTGTTGGCTATTCATCGGAGATAATATTTCGGTGGAATTTTTAAGCCGGAGAAGGCACTGCTCTTACTATTTCCCTGATTATCCTCTCTTTCACTCCTTCGATATACTATTTTTCCATGCCTCTATCTCTCTCTCGCTCTCTCCTCTCTTTCAATTCTCTCTTCAATGGAAAGAAAATGGAGCTTTGTTTATCGATATGTAGCTGTGAGGGTCCGTGATGGTGTGTTTCTCCAGTGTGAATGGCTGTTGAATTGTATATGGGTATTGATGGATATATGTGAATTGTGGAGAAGATGGATGTTGATGGTTTCCACCCTCCATATTGTTACTCCCTCTATGCATGTATGTTATGTGCATATATATACATTCTGTTGAAATTATGTGGGTCCTGATGGGAATTGTACGTGAGGTATGGGGGTAGGGGGTGGTATGATAGGTAGGGGAGGGGTAGGGGTAGGTTGTTAGAATAAGGTTTGTTAGGATAAAATTTGTTAGGGTAGGTGGGGTGGTGGTTGTTTATTATTTTGTCTTTTTGTGGAGGGATAATTACACGGTTGAGGGTACATGGTAAGACGAGGGTAAAAAAGGGATAAAAATATTTTTGGGGAGGGACAAAATTACGTGTCTACATCATGCCCCTCTTTGCATGTAAAAACAAAGTGTTTTCATACAAAGAAGTAGACAACAAACCAAATTTTGACCCGACCATTATTCAAAGAAAAAAGCCAAAGTAAGAAGGACAACCGAGTTAGAGAGTCAGTGAGGTCCCATCGAGGTTCCGGTCCACGGCTCTGTCATTACATCAAAAATAAAAATTAGAAGTTAAAACATAAATGAAATTACAAAATCCTATCTACGTAGCTTCTGTTGGACTCTTGACTTGAGTTTCATCACCCTATTCTTCAGGCAGGCTCCTGACTTGCAATTTCTTCAACTTGTTGCTTGAATTTCCATCTCCTCACCCTGTTCTCCAGGAGGGCTCCTGACTTGCTATTTTAAATTTGATACTTTTAATTTCTTCACCTTGTTTCTTGACTTTCAACTTCTTCACCCTATTCTTCAGGCAGGCTCCTGACTTGCTATTTTGCAACTGTTGATTTTCAATTTCTTTCTCTTGTTGCTTGCCTTTCGACTGCTCCACCTTGGTTCTTGACTTTCCATGTATTCGCCCTGTGCTTCAGGCAGGCTCCTGAAATCGTGTCAAAACTTGAAAGAAAATTATCCCAAACAAAAATTATTATAAAGAGAAATTTTGTTTGCCAGAAAAGTAAAGTTCCAAAAACAAGAATTAAATTTTTCCCTAGTTTATCCTCAAAGGACTTTTGTGAAAGTCACATTATTATAGGAATTAAGGAGAATGACTCGACTTAAAGGTACGTCTTATAGGAGTCAAAGGGGAGACTCGACTAAAAGGTATGTCTTATAGGAATCAAGAGGGATGACTCGACTAAAAGGTACGTCTTATAGGAATCAAAGGTGATGACTCGACTAAAAGGTACGTCTAATAGGAATCAAGAGGGATGACTCGACTAAAAGGTACGTCTAATAGGAATCAAGAGGAATGAATATACTAAAAGGTACATCTAATAGGAATCAAGAGAGATGACTCGACTAAAAGGTACGTATTATAGGAATCAAAGGGGATGACTCGACTAAAAGGTACGTCTTATAGGAATCAATAGGAATGACTCGACTAAAAGGTACGTCTTATAGGAATCCAAGGGGATGACTCGACTAAAAGGTACGTCTTATAGGAATCCAAGGGGATGACTCGACTAAAAGGTACGTCTTATAGGAATCAAAGGGGATGACTCGACTAATAGGTATGTCTTATAGGAATCAAAGGAATGACTCGACTAAAAGGTACGTCTTATAGGAATCAAGGGGGATGACTCGACTAAAAGGTACGTCTTCTAGGGGTCAAAGGGAATGACTCGACTAAATGGTACATCTTATAGAAATCAAAGAAAGATGACTCGACTAAAAGGTACATCTTCTAGGAGTCAAGGGGAATGACTCGAATAAAAGGTACGTCCTATAGGAATCAAAGGGGATGACTCAACTAAAAGGTACGTCTAATAGGAATCAAGAGGGATGAATCGACTAAAAGGTACGTCTAATAGGAATCAAGAGCGATGACTCAACTAAAAGGTACGTCTAATAGGAATCAAGAGGGATGACTCGACTAAAAGGTATGTCTTATAGAAATCAAAGGGATGACTTGACTAAAAGGTACGTCTTATAGGAATCAATAGGAATGACTCGACTAAAAGGTACGTCTTATAGGAATTAAAGGAATGACTCGACTAAAAGGTACGTCTTATAGGAATCAAAGGGGATGACTCGACTAAAAGGTACGTCTTATAGGAATCAATAGGAATGACTTGACTAAAAGGTACGTCTTATAGGAATCAAAGGGAGATAACTCGACTAAAAGGTACGTCTTATAGGAATCAAAGGGGATGACTCGACTAAAAGGTAGGTCTTATAGGAATCAATAGGAATGACTCGACTAAAAGGTACGTCTTATAGGAATCAAAGGGTATGACTCGACTAAAAGGTATGTCTTATAGGAATCAAGGGGGATGACTCGACTAAAAGGTACGTCTTCTAAGAGTCAAAGGGAATGACTCGACTAGAAGGTAAGTCTTCTAGGAGTGAATGTTCAATTTAAGAAGTGTAACACCCAGCAAATGAAAACTGAAATCCCTGGACAAGAAAGTGTGTCTCCGAGGGATATAAGATGATGAATTTTTACCATGATTTAATTATCAAACCTATGCAGTAACATTGCTTCCTGCATTTGTAAAAGTGAGGCATTGCAGCCCTTGATGTTTATGCTCTAAAGTTCTTGCTTTGAAGGTAGTATGTTTCCTGTTTCATCAAAGAAAACTTGTGAGTTTGAAACATGGTGGCTGATTTCTGGCTTTAGCTTTCGCGGAGATCACCCTTCCCCTCATCACATTTAACCTTGCTTCCAACCATTAGCTCATGTCGTTGACTTGCTGCATCATTGACCCAACTCAGTTTATTAAGAGGGACTCTGAAACAAACACGGTATCTCTGCTTCGTCATGCTCATCAGATAAACCCTTTGAACCTTGGTATTTCCATGAGTTCCCAAACTTGTCTGTTGAAATAATTTTTGCATGCCTTATTTCGGCTCACAATCATGTCTTTTGCATGTGCTGGACCTTTTGTCTTGCTTTGTGCAATTGAAAAAGCTGGTAGCCAGTTTTGAAATCCTTTCTCACTTGTTTTGACATGGACTTGACTCCAAGACAAGAGAAAAATGACAATGACTGTTATTTGGACAATTAACTCAAGAAAATAAAATAAAAATAAAGAGAAGAAAGAAAAGACAATGAGTGTCCCTATTGGAAACAAAGAAATGAAAAGTTTATCTAGAAATGATAGTCAACTCTAATGATTATGCCATGCATTTTGGATTAATCTACCTTATCTTTCCGTCCAAACTTTCTACCAATTTTTGTTGAATTAATGGCCTTAAAACTGAGTTGCTCTCTTAGGCCAATTGCCTTTGGAGACCTAATTCGTCTAGTGGTACCTTGAAGGGTTTTCGCCAACAAGCCTCTCTCATTACTTTTTATCACCTCCTCATTGCCTTATGGTATCCGAGAGGGTTTTTCACCAATGAGATTCTTTTATTTTTATTTCTCTCAACTCACAGTCGTCTTATAGTGCCCTTAAGGGTTTTCACCGATAAGACTTTCTCATTTTTATCTCTCTCAACTTACGGTGCCCGTGAGGGTTTTCATAAGACTCTTATTTTTATTTCTCTCCTGATTTCTAATGCTGAGGAAGACAAGTAGTTCCTAAAATGTGTCATCACATCCATTTCATGCTTAGCCTTAACATTCTCAAAGATTGATCCGAAGGTCTTTCTTTGGTTGTAACTTGGCTTTTGGATAGGGTTAGAAAGAAAAGATGGTATGGCGCCCAAACGACACTTGAAGTGGGGTGGAACTTACAACTTTTGGAATCGACTCAAACAATGAGGATCAACTCATGCCTCAGTTCCTTTTGACTGGGCAATTCTAAATTGTTTATTTGGTTGGACCGAGCCCAGGGTAGGGAAGCCTACGTATCTCACCCTTGAGAGAGGAGAATCAGGTCATGCGTAGTTCTGGCAGCTTGTTCTTTCACTTAATTCTAAGTTTTTTTTTTCTTTTGTTGACTCTTTTTCTCTTTGGGACTTTTCTGACTTTATTTTTCTCGACGCTCTTCTTTTTCTATTTTTGGAAACATTTTCTCTTCTTTTTTTTTTTTGAAACTTTTCTGACTCTACTGTTTTGCTCGACACCTTTTGTTTTGAGCTTTGTTGACTCTATATTGATTCCAAAAGAGGGGTATGAAAGAAAATAGGACTAAAGCTCAAATGGGGTAAACAAAGGATGACACATATCAATCCTTGAAAATACTAGTACATAGCATGCAATGTGAAAGTGCACCATCAAAATCACTTATGACATGTTTTACAACACTAACTTTCCCCGAGCATGTGTGTCACCTCTTTTTCTATACTTTTCAAACATACAACTCCACATTTGTTGTATATCCTTCACTTTGAATGACTCATGCTTTCATGGAGTTGATTTTCTTTCTGCTCCTCTTGATAGGATCTCGCAGATACTATTTGACCTAATTGAGACATGTCTTTCAATTGATGACCAAGTTATTCTTGTGATTCTCAAAATAAATGGCCTTAATTTCAAAGAAGGCTTGAACTTGTCACCAAATGTCTCAGCACTCTACTATTTTCTCATACGCTCTCTTTTTCTAACTTTAACCCCTAATTCAATGCTCAAGCTTAAACCGGATTTTAAGATCTGGCTGAAAATTTCCCTAGCACGTCATATCACTAGAGTCAACCTAAAATGTACTATGTAAAGAAAACAAACAAACAACACATATTTAAAACACAAAGAAAAATGGGATACTTCATTTAGTCGAAACAAAAGATAGAAGGGTTTGAACATAAACGACAAAAGGAAAAAACAAGATAGATCCCAAACTACAACCCTAAAATAATTGGGATAACAGAAAATAAAACAAAACAAATTACTAGACCTCTTCCTAGTAGGGAGAGGGGTGACTTCTCAATTGATCAATCTGACATCTTAGCCACTGGTTTGCATATCAGCATGACTAGAGTTTCTCTCACTGTCAATGTTCTGCACCATAATTGATCCATCTTGAATCATCTTTTCAATATCTCTTTTCAAATCTCGACAATCTTCAATACTATGACCCTGAGCATCAGAATGATACGGACATCGTACATTAGGATCAAAATTTCTTGAACGCCGATTAAGAGTGCACCCAAGGAGAGGAGTGATCATGACCCATTGTACCTATCTTTGAAATAAACTGGCATACGACTCTCCAATTGGTGTGAAGCTATCTCTCGACTTCTGCCTTATTTCATCATTTAGCTTGGATCGAAAATCAGGCTTAGAAGGGTTTTGGTATGTTTGTGGAGTTAGAGGAAGACTCTGAGGAGTTGGTGTATTCCACTGTGGGTAACATGGGGGTTGAACATATGGTTGTGCGTTATAAACTGGATATGAGGGTGGAGGAGCAGAGTATAATGAATTTTAGGAGTGATTATGTGGAGCTTGGGCATGAACTTGGGTTTGTTCCTGAGAGTGACGACGATAGGGTCTTCTTGATCTATCCTGCTGTCCAACGACAATAGCAGATGCATCTTCCTCATTCTTTTTCTCCCCAACACTTCCTGAACTCTTTTGAATTGCTTGAGTAGTCGCTTTCAATGTTGCAAAACTCACAATGCGACCAGTCTTAATTCCCTCTTCTATCATCTCCCCCATTTTAAGGACTTCAATGAACGGCTTGCCGAATGTAGGTAACAAGTGCTGATAATATGTTTCATCCTGCACTTGAATAAATACCTCCACTATCTTACTTTCATTCATTGGCAGTTTCACCCTAGCAGCTTGTTCACGCCATCTAATCGCATACTCCCTGAAACTCTCAGTATTCTTCTTTTTTATGCTAGTTAGGGATTTTTTGTCACGGATCAAATCCACATTGTATTGAAACTGTTGCATAAATCCATTGGCTAGGTCATCCCAACTAATCCACTTGTCAATGTCTTGGTCAACAAACCATTCCGAAGCTAGGCCTGAAAGACGCTCCCCAAAATAAGCTATGAGTAGTTCTTCCTTCCCTCCAGCGCCCCTTAATTAGTTACAATAGCGCCTCAAATATGCCACTGGGTCCCCATGTCCGTCATACATCTCAAACTTTGTCATTTTAAAGCCGGGAGGAAGGTTGACACCTGGAAACATACATAAGTCCTTATATGAGACACTGTTGTAACCCCCAAGTCCTTGCAAGTTCTTCATAGCCAGTTCCAAACTTCTCAATTTTCTGGTCCTTTCCTCTTGTTTTTCTATCATGACAAGCTTCTCATAGATAGAAGAAAATTCAGGTGGGTGAGTGTCACCGTAAAAACCAGTCAACTTACATGTAGGCTCGAAAGTGTAATGCTGATCACCAGTAATATTCAATGCAGGCTCTCTTGTAGAGTAGGAAGGCACAACTTGTGGATGAACATCAAAATTAGGAGCTTCAGGTGGGGGTGGCACCGCAAAAGCATGAACAACAGGTGGAGCTGAGTATGTGGCAGTCTTGAATTAGAGAGTGAGGAAATGAACATTGGAAGTGGTTGGATATTGTTGCTCCGAAGTCGATCCTGATGCATATTGTGCCATATCAACAAAATTGGGAAATTGTGCATGTGACATGGGAGGCACGCTAGAAAGATATTCCAGATTATCAGTGGGAACTGGAGGAGGCAGTAACCCATTAGCCCAAGATCGATGCATTTCTATCATTTGCTGCCTTAATTTCCGAATCTCTTCATCAGCTCCTAAATTCTCATTTCCCGAACTCCCTATCTGACTAGTGACAACAAACTCGGTATCCTTGTTGGCCATAGCCTTCTCTGTGACTTGGTGCAATATGGAGGACCATCCAAAATGCCACAAACCAACCACCTCAAACTAACTGAACAAAAGATAGCAAATGTGTTAGAGTTCAACACTTTCTCAAAATCTCTTTTTTTTTTCTTTTTGAAAAGGTCACCGAACCCAAGAAGGGCGCCTACGTATCTCACCTCCGAGAGAGGAGAATCAGGTGTGCGTAGTTCATGAAGTCTTGCCAAAATGGCCAAATAAACTCTTTTTTCTTTTCTTTTCTTTTTATTGAAATTTTAAGAAGAAAAGAAAAATGGCAAATTGTCAAAAGAATAGACGAAAATCTTTTTGAATTTTTCCGCTCTAATAACCTATACAAAATGAAACCTATGATTACCAAAGAAATTCTTTTTGGGTTTTCAATTTTGCATTTCATACGAAAATGAAACTTGAACCTATTAAAGGAAAATCTTTTGTAGTTTTCTTTTAAAGATGTGTATGAAACACCTACTCTAAATGAAGAGTGAAGAAAATCTTTTTGAATTTTTGAAATAAGATCCCCGAACCAACAATAGGCTGCCTACATATCTCACTCCCGAGAGAGGAAAATCAGGGGTGCGTAGTTCGTCCAGGTTGGACCATTAAGGATTAAACGAACCAAGAATTGACTTAAGAGATGCGATTACAGATGAAAGATGAAAAATAAAATATTTTTGGATTTTCAATTATACGTTTCACACAAAACTGGTTTTGCCACCAACAACTATGAAAGATTTTTTTTTTCTTTTGAATTATGAATGCATGCTAAAGGAGATAAAGGGAAAATCTTTTTGAGTTTTTTTTTGTTTTTGAGTAAATGCATGAAAAGATAAGAAAATCTTTTGAATTTTTGGATTGTGAAAAATAAAAGCCATAAAGAACTCTAAAAATAAACTACGAAGCTCTCCCTCTTTTTTTTTTGACTCACTTTCCCTTTTTTTCCGATTTTTATTGTTTACACACTCTACTTCTAACACATGTTTTCCCCAAATCAGTCTATCAAATGACCACGTTACCCTCAGAGATGCAACATTTAGCACGTAGGGATGCTTTAAAGGTGAGTCTCCTACAAAGGACCGTGTGGACCCCGCTAGGTCCCAATATGATGCACATAAGAATGACCTAAAGGCTGACCTACATTGTGGTTTACTAACAAGGCCGTTCGGGGGAGCATATGGTTGATAGTGGCTGCTTTGCTTTCCACCTACTCCATACATCCAACGGCTCCCCCCTAAATAAAGGGTGACTCAACTAAAGTTCGTGCGCACGACGTGCACTCCGGGACTTGTTGCAGAAAGAATTGACTCGGGTTATGCAAATGATGCCAGATATAAGTGGTAACAAATAAAGAAAAACTGTAAACAAAGAGCACAGAAACGCACAACAGTGATAACAACAACACAAACAATAATCACAAACAATGTTTATACACCCATAATGCCAAACAAAGCCGATACGACTCCAAAAAATAAGCCCGAATTCTGAAAAGATCCCCAGCAGAGTCGCCAGAGCTGTCACACCCCTTTTTTTTCAAAAGGATTATTTTTAAGTTTGAAAGGGTTTTATTGTTAAATGACAAAAGATGAGAATTTATTTCGAAAAGGATTATTTACTTTTAAACTCAGAGTCACCACTTGACATAATTGGGTGTGCCAAGTAACCTTTTGGGAATCCTTTTTCAAAACTGTTTTTGACTCTTTTAAACTGATCCGCAAACAAAGGTTCCGATTAAGGAATTCTGTTGACCGAGAGGAAGGTGTTAGGCACCCCTCGATCCCGTGGTTCGACCACGGTCGTTTGGTGGAGCATATCGGCTAATTCGACACTAAGAGTGTATAAACCACACAAAAACATACAAACCAATCAATCAAATAATCAAACAAATCCAAAATTATAGTGTTCAATTCAATTATAAGTCCAAAATAAATAAATAAAAATGAGAAAATAAATCCTATCTAACCTACACTAATCCTAACTACGCTCCCATACTTTACCCGATGCCTCGGGCCTTCATCACAAACATCTTCCTCCAACATAGTACGTCGGGGCATTCCCCGGTGAATAAATACAATATGTCTCGGGGAATTTCCCGGCTAAATGAATACATTTGAATTAAATACGATAAACTAGAAAGAAAAATTCACACGCACATTCCAACATTCAACCAAAATAACAAGTTGTAAAATTTGCCTACCCGAACCTATATTGCCTATCCGTTTCAACACATCATAAATCTATGACGATTCATATAAAAAATAGATCAAAATTAAACTGAATCTATCCTTTTTGTCAATTTTCAATTCTCACCCCAACTTCATTTTTTATCAATCACACCCATGCTTCGATTATCAATTCACTTTTCAAAGTCCGAAACCAACATCAACCAACACACAACAAGGATTCAAACATACCAAACAACAAATCATTCACATTACGTAAATTTAAAAGGGAGAAAAGATAGAATTGGACCTCGATTAAAGCTTTTATTGTGCCAAATTATGTGATCAGAAGACAAATCCGGATCCGTGAACTTCCGATTCGAACCTCAATCATGACTCAAAATCACACTTCGATATAATACTTACTGTTTATTGTCGACCCAAATTGAGAACCCCAAAATAAAGATAAATCAGTATCAAATTCTTGCTCCCGTTATTGTTTCGAACGTCTTCCGACTGACTTCATCGGAATCGAGAATGGTTGGGTAAATTTTGTTGCTCACCAGTGGATTTCGGCATTCTCCGATGGATGATTGCTGGATTCGACACTTGGGGGTCAGATTCGGTGATTTTCCAACTATTTTTTGACCAGTTTTTGTTGGCTATTCACCGGAGATAATATTTCGGTGGAATTTTTGAGCCGGAAAAGGCACTACTCTTACTATTTCCCAGATTATCCTCTCTTTTACTCCTTCGATCTACTATTTTTCCATGCGTCTCTCTCTCTTGATCTCTCCTCTCTTTTAATTCTCTCTTCAATGGAAGGAAAATTGAGTTTTGTTTGTCGATGTGTAGCTGTGAGGGTCCGTGATGGTGTGTTTCTCTGGTGTGAATGGCTCTTGAATTGAATATGGGTATTGATGGATATATGTGAATTGTGGAGAAGATGGATGTTGATGGTGCCCACCCTCCGTATTGTTACTCCCCCTGTGTATGTATGTGATGTGCATATATATCCATTCTGCTGAAATTATATGGGTCCTGATGGGAATTGTACGTGAGTTATGAGGTTAGAGGGTGGTAAGATAGGTAGGGGTGGGAAGATAGGTAGGGGTAGGGTAGGGGTAGGTTGTTAGAATAAGGTTTGTTGGGATAAAATTTGTTAAGGTAGGTGGGGTAGTGGTTGTTTATTATTTTGTCCTTTTGTGGAGGGATAATTACACGGTTGAGGGTACATGGTAAGACGAGGGTAAAAACTGGATAAAAATATTTTTGGGGAGGGAAAAAATTAGGTGTCTACAGGCCATGAGGAATCTGCAGGGAACCGGAGGTTATAAGAGTGTTTCCTATAAAGATCTTTGCATGTTCCCAGACGTCAATCTTTCCCTCAGTTTTAAAATTCCCAAGTTCTAGAAGTATGCGGGGCACGGTGATCCCGTGGCACACTTGAGACGTTATTGCAACCAATTGAGGGCTGCAGGAGGAAGGGAAGAGTTTCTTATGGCTTTCTTTAGCGAGAGTCTTTCCGATCTGGCTTTAGAATGGTTTGTCGATCAAGATATCAACAAGTGGAACAACTGGGATGACTTAGCTTCCGAGTTTGTGCAACATTTTCAGTATAACGTCGACCTGATTCCTGACAAAAAACCCTTGGTCAACATGAAGAAGAAAAAAAACTAAAGGATTTAGGGAATAGGCGATAAGGTGGCGTGAACAGGCCGCCAGGGTAAAGCCTCCAATGAAGGAGAGTAAGCTGGTAGAGATCTTCATTCAGGCATAGGATGAGACCTATTTTCAATATTTACTTCCGGCAATGGGAAAGTCTTTTATTGAAGTCCTCAAAATGGGAGAGATGATAGAGGACGGAATCAAGACTAGCCGAATAATGAGTTTTTCCGCATTAAAAGCCACCACACAAGCGATTCAAGGTGGATCTGGCACGTTCAGAGGTAAAAATAAGAAAGAGGACGTGGCGACCGTTGTTGCTGGACCCCATTCCTATCCCAAAAGACCGCCTTGCCCCTATCCCCAATCCCAAGCCCAACCCTATGTCCAAGTTCTATATATTTCTCCCCACCATTACTACCCTCCACAAAACCCCCCATATGCCATTCCACCCCCTCCTCACCCAGTATATAATGCACAGTCATATGACCAAACCCCTTCTTACCCGCAATGGCGTGTGCAAGCTCCACAAAATTATTCATCAGCTCCACCAAATTACCAAAACCCCTCCAGACCCGGTTTCCAACCCAGGACCGAGTATAATAAAGAGAAGGCGGTCAAAAATTAGTTCACGCCTCTCGGGGAGACATATGCTAGCTTTTTTGATAGATTGAGAAAGATGAATGTCTTAATCTCGATTCAAGAGAGGCTTTCAAATCCACCTCCCAGGAATCTCGATTATTATTTAAGGTGTGCATATTGTTCTGACATGCCAGGCCATGATATTGAGAAATGCTGGTATTTAAAGAGAGTCGTCTAAGATTTAATCGATGCAAATCAGATTTTGGTCCAGGCCCTGGAGGTTGCAAACATTAACCAGAATTCGTTGCCAACTCATGCTGAAACTAATATGTTAGAATTGATATGTGATGGGAAAGAGTCGTCAAGGTGTTATAAGTCTATTGTCAGAATATAGACCAATGAGGATAAATCAGTGAATGTGGCGAACTCATTGAAAGAAATATCATTAAGCCAGGAAGAAACGGGAGAAGATAAAGTCCAAGAGAGCGAAAAAAAACCTGTGATCACATTACAAGGCGCCAGAAAATATTTCGATTTAAGTCAGGACAAACCTAAGTTGAAGGTGGTAGGAGCTTCGGGTAAGCCTATCTTGACGGTGAAAGGGGCATTTGCAGCGCCTATTATCATCAAACCAGTGATCCAACCTCTGATAGTTGAAATGAAAAAGGTTCCCTGGAGCTATAAGCAGACTGTGAAGACTTATCAGGGGAAGGAAGTAGTGGAAGATGTAGATGAGGTAGGGGTTTGACTCGATCAGGAAGATGCTTCATGCCGGAAGGTTTAAGGAAACCCAAGCCAATTGTGAGTGAGCCTTCATCTATCAAAAAGCCTGTCACCGAAGAAGTAGCCGAAGAATTTTTGAAAAAGATGAAGTTGCCAGAGTATTCAATAATAGATCAGTTAAAGAAGACCCCTGCTCAAATTTCCCTCTTATCTTTATTATTGTATTCCAAGGAACATCGTGATATTATATTGAAAGTATTAAATGAAGCATATGTTCCTAGGGAGATTAAAGTAAATTAGCTCGATAAAATGGTTGAAAAAATCTTTGAGGTCAATCGGATCAGCTTCTCTGATGATGAATTGCCTGTTGAAGGTGTGGGGCATAATCGGGGTCTATATATTACAGTGAAGTGCAAAGATTTCTATGTTACCCATGTCATGATTGACGGAGGTTTTGGTGCAATTATTTTCCCTATTACACTTTGCAAAAGTTGAATATTGGTGTGAAGAGGATCAGGCCCAACAATGTATGTGTCAGGGCTTTCGATGGAGCAAAGTCCAACTCCATTGGCGAAATAGAACTAATGTTCATTATAGGGCCTGTTGAATTTGCCCTAGAGTTTCAAGTGTTGAATATCGACTCCTCTTACACTCTGTTGTTGGGAAGACCATGGATCCACAAGGCCAAGGCGGTTGCATCTACATTGCACCAAATGATCAAGTTTGAGCATGACAGGCAAGATATGGTTATTCACGGTGAAGGGGATTTGTCCGCCTACGAAGATGCTCCCTTGTCTCTAATTGAAACAAACAATGTAGAAGAGATGTTTTTCTATCAAACTTTTGATACAGTGCCAGTAAATCGTATCCTTGAAGGGCAAGTCATTCCGGGACCGCAATTGTCTTCCACTTCTATCATGATGCTAAGTGAGCTTTTGAAATATGGATTCGAGCTAGGAAGGGGTTTGGGAGCGTCTCTGCATGGTATAATTCATCCCATATGTCTGAGGGAGAACATGGGCTCTTTTGGTCTAGGATTTTAACCTATGGCTGAAGATCTGAAGAAGGCCAAGGAAACGAAAAAGGAAACATGGTCAGTTCCCCGCCCAATGCTGCTGCTCAGTGAGTCATTTGTCAAGAGCGGTGTCACAAAGCATGTAGAATATGAATTCGAATTGGTTGATAACTTCCAGAACCTATTGATTGAAGTTGACATGGTTGAAGTAGAAGAAGGTACCAGTAAGGTAGATGTGCAGTACATAAGCCCAGCTGTCCATCTCAACAATTGGGAAGTCACTCCTCTCCACATCATAGGGGAGTTTTGGTAGTTCATTTTGTTTTCCTTTCATTTTTTTGAGTTATTCCAGGGTTGTAACTCCGAATTTAGCTTGTCTATATTCTATTATTTGTGTTTAAACCCTCCTATCTTTCCCTTTTAATGAAATGCAATGTCTATTTTTATTTTATGTCTAATGTATTTTGTTTTGTCTTTTCTTTATACAGTTCTCTTTATGCTGACTCTAATGACATGACATGCATGTGGAATTTTTAGCCTGATCTTAAAATCCAAACTAATCAAGATATAATAAAGCAAGAGGGGGAATATGATGAAGAAGAGGCACTAGAAGAAATAAGCAAAGAGTTGGAACAGTTTGAAGACAAGAAGAATCCCAATTTGAATGAAACTAAGCCAATTAATCTAGCGAATTAAGAAGATGTTAGGGAAACTACAATCAGTGTACATGCCTTGCCACAACTAAAAGATGGAATGATTCCAGCATTTATTGATTATAAGGATGTTTTTGCATGCTCTTATGATGATATGCCTGGTTTAAGCACTGAATTAGTGGCCCATAAATTTCTAACTGATCCCGCATTCCCCCCTGTCAAACAGAAGTTGAGAAAGTTTAAGACTGATCTAAGTATCAAAATCAAAGAGGAAATCATGAAACAACTTGAAGCCAAAGTTATTCGAGTGGCCCGTTATCCCACATGGTTATCCAATATTGTTCCTGTCCCAAAGAAAGATGGCAAAATTTGAGTATGTGTTGATTACCGTGATTTGAACAGAGCAAGTTCAAAGGATGATTTTCTGCTGCCCAACATCCATATTTTACTGGACAATTATGCTAAAAATGAGGTAGCCTCTTTTTTGGATTTCTATGCCAGATACCATCAGATCATTATGGATGAGGAAGACGTGGAAAAAACATCTTTTATCACACCATGGGGGACTTATTGCTATCAAGTGATGCCATTCGGTTTGAAGAATGCTGGAACAACATACATGCGAGCCATGACCACCATGTTTCATGATATGATGCATAAGGATCTTAAAGTCTACGTAGATGATGTGATTATTAAATCAAAGAGTCAGGCTGACCATGTTAAATATTTAAGAAAGTTCTTTGGGAGGCTTTGCAGGTATAATCTCAAGCTCAATTCGACAAAATATGTATTTGGAGTTCCATCTGGAAAGATGTTGGGGTTTGTAGTCAGCCGTTGGGGATTTGAATTGGATCTCTCAAAAATCAAAGCCATCCAGGATTTGCCTCCGCCCAAGAATGGGACGGAGGTGATGAGTTTGTTGGGTAGATTAGACTACATCAGTAGGTTCATTGCTCAACTCATAACCACTTGCGAGCCCATTTTCAAGTTGCTGAAGAAGAGTGTTGCGGTTGAGTGGACTGAAGAATGCCAGGAAGCGTTTGATAAAATCAAAAGATATCTGTTAAATCTTCCCGTACTGGTACCACCGGATCCTGGTAGGTCTTTGATCTTACATTTATCAGTCATGGACAATTCCTTCGATTGTGTCTTGGGTTAGCATGATGTCACGGGCAAAAAGAAGCAAGCTATTCATTACCTTAGCAAGAAGTTCACAATATATGAAGCCAAGTACACACTTCTTGAAAGGACGTGTTGTGCCCTGACTTAGGTAGCACAGAAGTTGAAGCATTATCTTTCGTCCTATACTACTTATCTCATCTCTGGCATGGATCCGCTGAAGTATATATTTCAGAAGCCTATGCTAACAGGTCGATTAGCAAAGTGGCAAATATTGCTTACCGAGTTCGACATTGTATATGTGACTCGAACCGCCATGAAAGCCCAAGCCTTAGCAGTTCATCTTGCTGAGAATACCATTGATGAAGAGTATGAGCCATTAAAGACATATTTTCCTGATGAAGAGGTATTGTGTGTCGATGAAGTCATTATAGATGTTGATCCAGGTTGGAAACTGTTCTTTGATGGAGCTGTCAACATGAAATGAGTCGGAGTAGGTGCAGTTCTTATCTCTGAGGCGGTGCAATATTTTCCGGTGACAGCGCAACTTCAATTTTATTGTACCAATAACATGGCAGAATATAAAGCTTGTATTCTGGGTTTGAGGCTAGCTATTGATATGGGAGTCCAGGAACTATTAGTGTTAGGGGATTCAGATTTGCCCGTCCATCTAATTCAAGGTGATTGGGAGACGCAATATTTAAAGCTAATACTGTATCGACAATGCTTGAAAGATCTATGTCGATGGTTTGTGTCTGTAAAGTTATGGCATATTCCAAGAATTCGCAATGAGATTGCTGATGCGTTGACCACTTTATCTTCGATGCTCCAACACCCTGATAAGGCCTACATCGATCCAGTGCATATATAGAGTCTTGTTCAACACGCTTATTGTAATGTAGTTGAAGAAGTGCTCAATGGCAAACCTTGGTTCTTTGATATCAAGCAGTACATCCAGTCAGGAGAATACCCAACACATGCCACCAATGATCAAAAGAGGACTATTAGGCATTTGGCTAGTGGATTTTTCTTAAGTGGGGGAATCTTATACAAGAGAACCCCGGATCTGGGACTTTTGAGGTGTGTTGATGCAAAAGAAGCTTCGACAATCATGGTTGAAGTTCATTCCGGAGTATGCGGGCCTCATATGAACGGTTATGTCTTGTCTAAGAAGATTCTCAGAGCAGGTTATTATTGGCTTACTATGGAGAGGGATTCCGTTCATTTTGTTCGAAAATGTCATCAATGTCAGGTACACGGTGATTGATACGTTCTCCTCCTGCTGAGTTTCACGCGATGTCTACTCCATGGACTTTTGTAGCTTGGAGGATGGACGTCATTAGGCCGATTAAGCCGAAAGTGTCAAATGGGCATAGATTCATTTTTGTGGCCATTGATTACTTCACAAAGTGGGTAGAAGCAGTAACTTTCAAGTCAGTAACAAAGAAGGCGGTGTTAGATTTTGTTCATGCCAACATTATTTGTAGGTTTGGAATTCCAAAGATGATCATTATAGACAATGCTGCCAATCTCAATAGTCAATTGATGCAAGAAGTGTGTCAACATTTTAAGATCGCACATCGAAATTCCACTCCATATCGTCCAAAGGCAAATGGCGCTGTGGAAGCCGCCAATAAGAATATCAAGAAGATACTGTAGAAAATAGAGCAAGGGTCTAGAAAATGGCGTGAGAAGTTGCCGTTTGCATTGCTAGAGTATTGCACTACTGTTCGCACTTCAATAGGGGCAACTCCATATTTATTGGTGTATGGGACAGAAGCAGTCGTTCCTGTAGAAGTTGAAATTCTCTCTCTTCGAGTCATTGTGGAAGCAAAGATTGATGATGATGAGTGGTTCAAAATCCGAATGGAACAATTGAGTTTGATTGAAGAAAAAAGGCTAATGTCGTATGTCATGGCCAATTGTATCAGAAGAGAATGGCTCGAGCGTATAACAAAAAGGTACGACCTAGGCATTTTGAAGTTGGTCAGTTGGTATTAAAGCGTATCCTTCCTCATTAAGTTGAAGCGAAAGGAAAGTTCTCACCAAATTGGCAAGGTCCCTTCATTATAAAAAAAGTGTTTCCCAATGGAGCCTTATATTTGACAGATATTGAAGGCAAAATAATAGAAATGGCTATCAATGCTGATGCAGTCAAAAGATATTATGTATGATATTTTATCCTTTGTTGATTCTATGGCGTGTTTAGTACTTGCATTTTTTAAGATTGATATGATGGAGGCATTCCATTCTGCTATCCAAACATTGTGTCATCCTTTGTTTACCCCGTTTGAGCTTAGTTTTATTTTTCTTTCATACCCTTCTTTTGGAATCAAAATAGAGTAAAAAATAAAATGTCAAGAAAAGAAGAATAAGAAAAAAAAAGAAAGATTAAGTATGAAAATAAAAGAGAAATAAGAGAAAAATCAAATCAAAACAAAGTACAGGCTGATGGAACTATGTGCGACCTGATTCTCCTCTCTTGGGAGTGAGATATGTAGGTTGCCCTATTCAGGGCTCGGTCTAACCAAATAAAGATTTAGAGTCACCCAGTCAACAAAAACTGAGGCATGAGTTAATGTGTTGTTTGAGTCGATTCCAAAAGTTGTAAGTTCCACCCCCACTTCAAGTGTTGTTCGAGCCTCTTGCCATCCTTTTCTAACCTTATCCAAAAAGCCAAGTTACAACCGAAGAAAGTCCTTCAGATAAATTTTTGATAATGTCTAGCATGAAATGGATATGATGATACATTATGGGGTAATACTCGTCTTCCTCAGCATAAGAAATCTAGAAAGAGATAAAAATGAGAGAGTCTTATTGGTGAAAACCCTCACGGGCATCGTAAGGTGACAGTGAGTCGAGAGAAATAAAATGAGAGAGTCTTACTGGTGAAAACCCTCACGGTCACCATAAGGAGATGGGGTGTCGAGAAAAATAAAAATGAGAGAGTCTTACTGGTGAAACCCTCATGGGCACCGTAAGGCGATGGGGAGTTCGAGAGAAAAGTAAAAAGGAAAGAAGTTTGTTGGCAAAAATCTTTTAAGATGTCGTCAATTTGAATGAGATATGTGAGTCCAATGGGTTTGAAGAAGCAACTCAGCGGCAATGGTACGAACTCAACGACAAATGGGAAGTTTGGATAGGAAGATCAGGCAGCTTAATCCAAAAATATATGTCATAGTCATTGGAGTTGGTTGCCATCATCAGATAGTTTTTTTTTTTTTATTAAAAAGAGGGACATTGCCCTTTTTCTTTCATTTACTCATCTATATTTCGTTCTTTTATGTCTTTTATTAAAAGAAAAGTCACCATCGTTTCTTAACATTTTTGAATCTATTCTGTGTCAAAACAAGCAAGAAAGAATTTCAAAACTTGCTACCAGTCTTCCTAATTGTGTGAGGAAAAGCTGAGACAGCACATGAGAGAAACATGATCATAATTCGAAGCAAGACAAAGGTAGTCTATCAACCAACAGGTTACTAGATTCATAGGAGTATCAGATGTCAAAAGGTGCATCTCATAGGCATGGTAAAATAGAAGCTCGGTATTTGAGTCAAAGTCATTTCCCTGAAAGCCAAGTGCTGCAAACAACCACTAAGTTTTCAACTAAATTTTTTTTATTTGATGAAACAGGAGAAAAGTTTTGTTCATTGAATTCAGCTGTCATTGGAAAACATATAAATGGGACTTTACTTTTGTTCAGGACCCTCCTGAAAAATGGAATTTCACTATCTGTTCAGGACCCTCCTAGAAAATGGGATTTTACTTTCTATTCAGGACCCTCCTAGAAAATGGAATTTTACTTTCTGTTCAGGACCCTCCTAAAAAATGGGATTTTACTATATGTTCAGGACCCTCCTGAAAAATGAGACTTTACTTTGTGTTCAGGACCCTCCTGAAAAATGGGTTTTAACTTTTGTTCAGGACCCTCCTGAAAAATGGAACTTTACTTTTGTTCAAGACCCTCCTGAAAAATGGGAATTTACTTTCTGTTCAGGACCCTCCTAAAAAATGGGATTTCACTTTCTGTTCAGGACCCTCCTGGAGAATGGAATTTTACTTTCTGTTCAGGACCCTCCTGAAAAATGGGATTTCACTTTCTATTCAGGACCCTCCTGAAAAATGGGATTTTACTTTATGTTTAGGACCCTCCTGAACAATGGGACTATACTTTCTGTTCAGGACCCTCCTGAAAAATGGGATTATACTTTTGTTCAGGACCCTCCTGAAAAATGGGACTTTACTTTTGTTAGGGCCCTCCTGAAAAATGGGAATTTACTTTCTGTTCGGGATCCTCTTGAAAAATAAGATTTCACTTTCTGTTTAAGACCCTCCTGGAAAATGGGATTTTACTTTCTGTTCAGGACCCTCCTGAAAAACTATATTTTACTTTCTGTTTCGGACCCTCCTGAAAAATGAGATTTTACTTTATGTTCAGGACCCTCCTGAAAAATAGGACTTTACTTTCTGTTCAGGACCCTCCTAAAAAATGGAATTTTACTTTTGGTTAGGACCCTCCAAAAAAATAGGAATTTACTTTCTGTTCAGGACCCTCCTGAAAAATGGGATTTTACTTTATGTTCAGAACCCTCCTGAAAAATGGGATTTCACTTCTTGTTCAGGGCCCTCCTGGATAATGGGATTTTACTTTCTGTTCAGGACCCTCCTAAAAAATGGGACTTTACTTTTGTTCAGGACCCTCCAAAAAAATGGAAATTTACTTTCTGTTCAGGACCCTCCTTAAAAATGGGAATTTACTTTCTGTTCAGGACCCTCCTGAAAAATGGGATTTTACTTTATCTTCAGGACCCTCCTAAAAAATGGAATTTTACTTTCTGTTCAGGACCCTCCTGAAAAATGAGATTTTACTTTCTGTTCGGTTCCCTCCTGACAAATGGGACCACACTTTCAAAAATGAAATACTGCCTTATGATAATCTTTGTGTGGGATAGTTTTAGTTCTAGTTTTGATTTTGATTAATTTTCTTTCTAGTTTTTATTTTGGTTTCAGGAGCCCGCCTGAAGAACAGGGTGATGAAATTGACAGATTGAAAAATAGCAAGTCTGGAACCCGCCTAAAGAATAGTTTGAAGAAGTTGAAAGTCAAGCAATAAGGTGAAGAAAGTGAATGTCGGGAACTCGCCCGGAGGACAGAGTGATGAAATGTCAAGTCAGGAGCTCGCCTGAATAATAGGGTGATGAAACTCAAGTCAAGAATCCAAAGAAGCTACATAGCTAGGATTTTTGTAATTTCATTTATGTTTTAACTTGTAATTTTTATTTTTGATGTAATGACAGAGCCGCGGACCGTAACCTCAATGGAACCTCACTCGACTCTCTAACTCGGTATAGTCCTTCTCCTTCCAATCCTTTGAGATAACTGTCACTCGATTCCCTCATAACTTGGGTAGGTAGGATGTCCTAAGTCAAGACCTGGTTTCCCTCCTTCCTCATGCTCTGTGCTTTTGAATAAAGGTTAGGACAAAATTTTGTCTTGTTGTCTACTATTTTGTATGTAAACACCATGTCTTTATATCCAAAGGGGGCATGATGTAGACACATAATTTTGTCCTTACCCAAAAATATTTTAATCATTTTTTTTATTTTTATTTTTATGTTTATTTTTATTTTATCCACCTTACCATACTTTTGTTTAATTGATAATTTCTCCCCAAAAAAAAGAATTGAAAATAATTAAATACATAGCATCTTTGCCACCTCACTATGCCACCTCAACACCTCACTTTCCATTTTTCATTGGATACATGCAAAAGGTACACGCCCTACTCATTTTTCCACACTCCACCCCCATCTTTCCACATGCTACATTAACTTTTTCACATGCCACACGCTTATTCCCACAAGCCACCAATTATATGCTTCCACATAGGATAATAAATAAAGAAAAAGAAAAATCAAATAAAAAATACAAAAGAAAAATTCTAAAAGGGGAAAAGAGAGAGGCTCATTCTTTCATCATCAACTTCTCCACAATAACAACAATCACAAAATCATCTTCCTCACAAGAAGAACAAAAAAAAAATCAAGGGAGAGAAAAGAGAATCGCGCGAGAGAAAAAAAATTGAGAGAGAAACAGTACGTGAACAATGTCGGTTTTTGAGTTCGATTGGATTTACGGAGCTTCAGTTTTGGGTCTCAAATTTTTCAATACGGAGTTGGAGTTCATCATTGTTGAGGTCCTATTAGGAATTCTATAGTCCGGGCTTTCTTGATTTTATTATCAACGAAATCAATTCTTCAAAGGTCCATCTCTCAACTCTACTTTTTTATTATATCGAAGTTGGTTAATATCGTGATTTTGTGGTGTGGTTTTGAATATTTCGAGTAAAATGTTAATTGTTATTGTGGATATGAATGATTGGTATGCTTAAATGTTTGAATCTTCGTTGGTGTAGGTGTTGTTGGTTTTGGATTTTAAAAAGTGATTTGATAGTCGAACTGGTTTAATAATGTGGTTAAAAATGGATTTGGGGAATGGAATTGAGAAGTTGATAAAAAAGTTGAATTTAAATTAGCTTTGGTTTATTGTTGTTTTGTTTAATTCGTAATGAGCATGAATATTGTTGGAATGTGATAAAATTATGATATGTTGAAATGGATAGGCGAATATTGGTTCGGGTAGGCAAAAATTTAGGAATAAGTTTTCTTGTTGAATGTTTGAATGTGGAATTTGAGTTGAATGGTTTGGTTTTAGTTCTTGCATTTGGAAATGTATTCATTTAATTGGGGAATGCCCTGCGATCACTTGTATTTATTCGCCGGGGAATTCCCCGAAGTATTTTGTATTTGGAGGACGTCCGTGATAAAGGCCCGAGGCATCGGATAGCATGGGAGCGTAGTATAAAATTAGTGTAGGGTAGAATAGGATTTACATTTTCGCATTCTTTTTCTATTTTGGACTATATAATTGGACCGGACATTGTTTTGGATTTGTTTGTTTGATTGATCGTTTTATTTGTGTTTGGTGTGGTTTATACATTCATAGTGTTCAAATTAGCCGATAAACCCACCAAGCGACCGTGGTCGAACCACGGGATCGAGGGGTGCCTAACACCTTCCCCTCGGTCAAAAGAATTCCTTAGCCGGAATCTCTGTTCGAGGATCAGTTTTATAGAGTCAAAACCGTTATGCCAAGTGGGGACTCTGAGTTTTGAAACTAATGAATCCTTTTTGGAACAATTTTCATCTTTGGGCACTTTAATAATAAAGCCTTTTTCAAACTTAAAATCTAATATTTTTGGGAGTTAGAAAAAAGGGGTGTGACAAAAGGTATGGTGCTGCTGCGCCATACTGCTCTGTGACTGGGTATCCTGAGCTCTGGGTCCATGACTAGTCTGAAAACTCTGAGATTTTCTATCAATTGGGGGTCTGGGCTCTGGGGCGCTAGCTGCAGACTGTGCCTTGCCACAAAACTTCTTCTTTTGCCATTTCTTACCCCAATTACCGCTCTGCTGCTAACTGGGGTTCTGATCCGCTGTTCTGGCTCACTTCGCCTGCCTGTCCTTCTCTCTAGATTCGGCGATTTTCTTTTTATTCTCTTCTACGTGCTGAATGTGGACTGACAGCTTAGCAAAGTTCATATCCCTATTTAGCATCGCCCCTTGACATTCAAGCGCTAGATCATCTGAAAGGCCGGATGCAAATTTCCTCATCCAGGCTCTCATATTACCTGTCATTTCTAGTGCATAACGAGCCAGTTGGTTAAACTTCAGAGTGTACTCCTGGACACCCATCTTCCCCTGTTTAAGATTCATGAATTCCTCTGCTTTGGCTTCCCTCAACTCTAGAGGAAAGAATCAGTCAAGAAAAGCTTCCACAAACTCGCCCCAAACTGTGGGCTCAACACTCTCACCCTTCGCCTCTTCCCATTCATTATACCATTAGTTCGCTACATCTTTAAGCTGGTACGCTGCTAACTCAACCCCTTTCACCTGATCTACATGCATTACTCTGAAAATCTTCTCCATTTCATCTATGAACTCCTGGGGGTCCTCTTCTACCTTAGTGCCAGAAAATTTGAGCGGGTTCATTCTCATGAATTGGCCCACCCTAGTAGCCTCCGAAGTAGCAGATGCAGAACTAGTATCCTCCGACCTCTAAGTCTGTGCGGCTACCAGCTGTGCAAGCATGTGAATGGACTGTCTGAATTCTGCATTCGATATGTCCCTCTGAGAAGACTGGGGATGATTAACATTTGTTATTGGAGCTCGAGAAGGACTTGTCGGGACTGGTGGTACTCCCGGAGTAGGAACAGTTTCTGGAGTGTGCGCTCTATTATGGGCCCGCATCCCATGGGTGGGGTGGACTTCCTCATCCTGAGTATCCTAGTTGTTGGAACGACGAGGAGGCATGACTGTTTTCTAAAATACAATAGATCACTGATTAGGGGACAATTCTAATTCAGACTCTAAAGCATGAACTAAATCACAAAGAGGGGAAACACTTTCCTAAACGCCTAGTAGCCTTCTGCTTATAAGTGTGGCGCGCTGCACACACATAAAAAAGACTCTACCCGACGCGATTTCGCAGACACCTTGGGACCATGAACCATACTCTGATACCAAGTTTGTCATGACCGAAACCGAGGCCCTGACCGTGACGGGCATCCCGAACCAAGAAGGCCCAGACGCCCTTCTATGTCTGGTAATCATGCACAATATTCATACCGTAAAAGAAGATGCAGAAATACATAGTTAAATGGGAACATGGTCATAAATCTGATATGAATTTAGCAATGAAAAACGAAATCCAAAACTAACTGACAACATCTGCAAACCGTCTGCGAAATCTCTACTACATGATCACTACAAAAATCTGAAGACTGGGACAAGGCCCCCAGTAGACCAAAACCATATCTACTGATAATTGTCTGAAAGTAAACAGGCCTTCCAAAACATAGAAGGCTCACTAACTAGACACGACAACTCTGTCTGGTGAAATCTACTGCTTATCTGGACCCCTAGACTGAGCCTCAGAACCTAAGAGGTATGGGGAAGGGGGTCAATACAGATGTACTGGTACGCAAAGTAATCCAAAATAAAGCTTGTATATAAATAAAATAGTTGGAGAGCAATTTGTCAAAATATCATGCATGAAATAGTTCTTAAACACATGGGCACTTTCTGAAAATCATAAATCATTCTTGTCAATGCAATGTCGGATCTTTGAATTACTTCTGAGCTAGGTGGCACTCCCTTACAGTTCTGATATTCCACGGGCAGTATGGAATCCGCCATTGACTCGGCGGGGAAGCCCCCAACCCAAGTGTGCCGCAAGGGTTGGAGTTTCTGATTCTGATACGTCACACGGCACTAGGCCAGCATAATATAATATATCCAGATCAGCAAATCACGGTTTCGAGCAACGAGTTATCTAAACTAGTGCCTTCTTCGGGGAACCACCTAATATCTCTTTATGCCCAATTTTATCCTGTTCTGAATCATGCATTATTCTAGTTTCAACATCTGAAAATTCTGACTTCAAACATGCATTCTATTCTATTCTGAATTACCATGGCATAATCTGAATTGGTGTCGTCACACCAAGACTTGAAAGTCCTCTTTTCTAAGCCATAATGTATCATGCATAATTCTTTCATTAAAACACAGTTCAGACCACCCAAACATGCAAACAATATAAAAGATTTCATGTTCCGAAAACACAAGTCAAAACTATGCTGAGATTATTCAAACATATGGTGGTCAGGTGTTCTTTTGGAAAACCATGCTACTCTTTGTTATATGCATATTCAACATTTATCAACATTCATAACCCTTTTTTTTAATTTCGAAATCATATTCAAGTCATAGCATAAATCAAGACATTTCATATCATGCTTTTAAGATGCAATTTAGAACAATTCATATCATATGGAAGATGAAAAAAAACATAACAAGAGAGGGGTTCATTATAATTCATGCTCTCAATTAAATATTCATCCTTAAACATATCCATACACACACACACACACACACACACACATATATATATATATATATATATATATATATATAATTTTTCAATCAATTTTGGGGGAAGGTCTAAAGACCAAAACAATACCGTCAAAACTTCTAAAATATGATTATATTCATAAATCCAAAACCCTTTTTTTAAAACATGATTTCTATACCCATGAGATTTTTAGGAAAACCCCACGTACCTTAGGTTCCTTAGTGTGGAGAAGAGAAACCGAATCTTGATTTAATTCTAGAAAATCCTTGGACTGAAAGGATTGGATTCTTGATTCTTTGGAAATGGAGGAGGGTTTCTTGAGAGAAATTTTGAGAAGATGGGCAAAGAATGCCCTTTTGGATGCTATAAATCATCCTTTGGACGTTTGGGGTTGAGGGAAAAGGACCAAAGTGTCCCTTGACCCTTAAGGATCTAAAATAGCGTGGGAATTTCCATCATGTCGTGAACCCCAGTCGGTTTAAGTAGCCCTCGCGATGCGACCCCTATTTGGGTCAAGCAGACCTCGTGTCGCGGGGCTATCGCGACCCCTCACTGCCTCACATAGCATAACTTTTCACTCGGTTATCAGAATTTGGCAAAATTGATACCGTTGGAAAGCTAATTCAAAGATTTCATTTGATATATAGTAGGCCCTCTAATTCGTTATATACAGCGAGATATGATCGATTGAATTGATCCATATTTTGACGCTCACTAAAACTTGAACAATAGGAAAGCTTCCAACTCATCCTTGAGTTAAGGGACCCCTATGATCTCAGTTTATGCTCAACTAGATTCACACACTACATAATTCATTAACACACTATATTTACATCGGATTTATGGTTTTTGGAACATCTACGAGTAGAAATGATGGTTTACATTCTAGCCCGAAATTCGGGTTGTTACATATATCCTCCACAACTATAAATACAATACACCAGCCTTACTATAGTCAATTGAATAATATCAAATAAACAGAGCAGTGGAGAACTAAAACAAAGTTGTAATAACATTGGACAACCTAGTGCACTAAAGCTCCCGCTATGCGCGAGGTTTAGAGAAGGGTCGAACAACAGTTTGATATAACATAATATGAAATATAAGTTCCAAAAGATGATATATTGTACTATTGATTTTCCAGTATGTTGAATATGTATACATAATTCGAGTTAAAAGCAACAATGAATCAACATACCTCAAGAACTCATACTAAATTCACGTTGGAGTATAATTTAAAAGTAATTTTTAGGTACAAGGCAAAGCTCATTTTTCTTGTGCATGGTAGTTCTTGGAGGAATTTTATATCCTTCTAGTGTGGATTTTTCCATTGATTCTCTTGGTATTAGAAGTGGACTTGGCGGATATAATCTAAATGTCTCTTTTATCACGGCTTTGAAGTAGGACATATTTCGGATATCATCTTCATTCACAGTGCCTTTGTCCCCAATTGTTTCTCTGATTTCATTCATGACTTTTGGATTCTTTATCAACGTTGTCATTGCCCATACTATTGCAGCTGCGCTAGGGTCTGATCCAGCAACGAACACATTCTACAAATTAAAAAAATGACATGGAAGAAGATAAACATGGTCAACTCATGATAACGGGCACATTTGTGCTACATATTAGATGTTGCAAAATCAATCAATCTTACAGTACTCTACCTGATTAAGTTTCAATGAGTTAAGCGAAATTTGGATGGGTTGGATCAATAATCCATGTTGACCCACCCATATTTGATCTAACTCATTCATTTTTTATCTATATATGCATCTAGATGTACACATGTATGCATATAATTATATGTGTATGTATATATGTGTACGCGAGATGTATGTAGAAGTAGATAGGTTCAAGACAAGGAAAATTACCATGAGAATTCCTTTGATATCATCCAAAGTGAGATCAATTGGAGTGGATTGCTCTTTCCTCAATTGAAGCAAAAGATCAAGAATATCTCCTTCCATAGATTTTGGCCTATTCATAAAACTCATCTAAATCCTTGAAGATTTTCTCAAGTCGAACTTTTAATCCAGTAAGTTTATCAATCCAACTTAATAAGGGCAAACAATCAGACACAAAAAAGCTAGTGGTCATGGCTTGAGCTTCGGGTAAAAGATAATCAAATCTCTTCCTTTCATGTCCTTCTTCATCAAACCTAACACCAAAAGCAACTCTACAAATAATTGTACTAGTAAGCGAAATCATTAAATTGCTCAAATTGGTGAGTTGAGAATTAGCAGCTTGTTGAGATATTTTCTTAATCATTTTTGAGACTTCATCCTCACGAATTGGACAAAAAGATTGCACTTTCTTGAGATTAAATAGGTGAAGAACACATTTTTCTCACTTCCCTCCAACGGTCATTGTAAGGTGCAAATCCGATATCATGACCATTGTAAGACAATTTTTGTTGGCCAAGAAGAGAAGGTCTACTACAAAATACTAAATCTTGTGTTTCAATACTTCTTTTGCTATTTTTGCTGAAGAAACTACAATCACTGGAGTTGAACCAAGTTTCAATGAGAAGATTTTTCCATATTTCTTGGAAAGTTTCCAAAAATATATATGAGGGTTTAAATTATCTAATTGATGCAAATTTCCAATGAATGGAAGGTCTATAGGACCTGGTGGCAAATTGTTTTTGGCACTCTTTTTGGGTTTAGAGAGAAGAAAAATAAGAATGATAGAAGGGCTACAAAGAGGAGAAAGAACAACATTTTGTTGTTTAATGGCTAAATTCATTTCATATGTGATATATATCTTGTTCTGTAGAGTACAACAAGAAGAAATGTTAGGTATAACTTTTAAGGCAAAAGAACATTGCATTTATAACTCACATACCCATGACCACACTATTAGAAAAAAAGGAATTAGAGACGGACACAATTTTGTAGCTAAACAAGAAAAATTATATGCTTATTACATTTAGCTATGGATTACCGATGGA
This sequence comes from Capsicum pubescens, assembly GCA_030864215.1. Classification (NCBI taxonomy): domain Eukaryota; kingdom Viridiplantae; phylum Streptophyta; class Magnoliopsida; order Solanales; family Solanaceae; genus Capsicum; species Capsicum pubescens. The sequence goes on from CM061546.1 coordinate 13,939,468, forward strand.
TTATAGAAAATTCAATTAGCTAGGAGCATTTCAGCGACATATATATTAGCGGGGGATTACCGACAAATTCCGTTGCTAATCCATGTTCTCTTATACTTATAGTGCCAAATCTGTTGGCATTTGTCTCGACTTTCTTACCATAATTGGATTTCCTTTTAGGTACCATAATCGGGTTTCCCTTTTGGAAAAGGAAAACATATACAAAAAATCATCTTAATCGGGTTTAAATCCGGAACACACATAGCAATGGAGAGCCTTAAAATCAACTTAAATGTCAATGCACTCATGCAACTTTTTATTTTAGTGGGTGTTTTAATATTATTTATACCTATTTTTATATATTTCTTATGTAATTATACCTATTTCTCATCGAGTTTAATGGGTGCCGGAGCACCCCAAAAGTATGCGTAGGTCCGCCTTCGAGAGACCTCCTTTTAGTATTCATTTAATTAAGGATTTACATTATCAGTTCAATATATATAACATATTATAGTCAGTCGTCTGTCTTATTTTTGAAGTATATGATTCCTCTTGATATGTATAATTTAAGTTGCTTAAATTCTTCAAAAATATTAGTGCATTCATCTCGAATCCTTTGAGAATACACTACTTTTAAAGGATCCGACATGCATTCAATGAAATTTTCAAAGAGACTGAACAATATTGTGTATAATTACTTTATGCACCCAAAAATGTGTAATTACTATATGTTGGGTAAACTATAGTATAAGTCTTTTATATTATCATTAAACAAAAGTTATTTAAAAAAAAAGGAAAAGTTTAACCCAAGCTCCATTATTTTATTTATAGAGGACATTTCAAGTTACTAATATTATTATGTGCATTTGAACAACAAAATGATTCTCTTTCTACTTTTTCTTGCCCTTTCTGCTTTTCTTAATTTTCTTCTTTTTAATGCAAAAAAGAATGGAAAAAACAATCTTCCACCAGGTCCTATAGGGCTCCCATTCATTGGAAATTTGCATCAGCTTGATAGTTTAACCCCTCATCTCTATTTTTGGAAACTTTCCTAAAAATATGGAAAAATATTCTCATTGAAATTTGGTTCTTCTACTATGATTGTAGTTTCTTCAGCAAAATTAGCAAAAGAAGTATTGAAGACACAAGATTTAGTGTTTTGTAGTAGACCTTCTCTTCTTGGGCAGCAAAAATTGTCTTACAATGGTCATGATATTGCCTTTTCACCTTATAATGACTATTGGAGAGAAATGAGAAAAATTTGTGTGCTTCAACTATTTAGTCTTAAGAAAGTGCAATCATTTAGGCCAATTCGTGAAGATGAGGTCTCGAGAATGATTAAGAAAATATCTCAACAAGATGCTTCTTCTCAAGTTACAAATTTGAGCAATATAATGATTTCTCTAACAAGTACAATTATTTGTAGAGTTGCTTTTGGTGTTAGGTTTGACGAAGAAGCACATGAAAGGAAGAGATTTGATTATCTCTTGGCGGAAGCTCAAGCTATGATGGCTAGCTTTTTTGTGTCTGATTTTTTTTCTTCTCTAAGTTGGATTGATAAACTTACTGGATTGACAGGTAGGCTCGAAAGGAATTTCAAGGATTTGGATGGGTTTTATGAAGAACTCATTGAGCAACATCACAATCCCAATAAACCAAAATTCATGGAAGGAGATATTGTTGATCTGTTGCTTCAATTGAAGAAAGAGAAATCAACACCAATTGATCTCACTTTGGAGGATGTATGTAGAGGTGGTAAATGGGATGGTTGGATCAAACATTAGTAGACCAATATGGGTTATAATCTAACCCGTTCAATTTTTTTTGAGATAAAATGAGTTGAGTTAAGATAAGACAAGTAATGGATCATAATTCAATACATACAACATAATTGTTTTAACCCAATATATAATTTAACACTAGAGGCTATAGTGGAATACATTGAAAAAATTACAAAGATCTTTTAAAAGTCAATTCGAACATACGTCCCTTAAAGAACTTCGTAATATAGATATTTTTGAAGTGTTCTGAAATTGAAAAAACCACAGTAATGAAGATTCAGAATATTACATATTGATTGACAACAGATTCAATAACGAGTTAAAAAGAATGATTCCTGGGGATCCTTCCTACATGTTATTTCGAACTTAACATGTTAACCTGTTTAAACTAATTAGTCGGGAGTATTGCTAAAAGATAGAATATTTTTGCCACCTCTAATATGTAGCACGAATATGTCTATGATTTTTTATCTCAGTTAATTTTTGTGTAGAATGTGTTAGTTGCTGGATCAGACACTAGTGCAGCTGTAGTAGTATGGGCAATGACAGCACTGGTGAATAATCCAAAAGCAATGAAAAAAGTCAAAGAAGAAATCAGAAACCTAATTGGGAACAAAGGCGTTGTGAATGAATGATATTCAAAATATGTCTTATCTCAAAGCAGTGATAAAAGAGACATTTCGATTATATCCACCAGATCCACTTCTAATACTTAGAGAATCAATGAAGAAGTCAAGACTTGAAGGGTATGAAATTCAGCTAGGAACTTTAGTTCATGTTAACGCTTGGGCAATCGCAAGAGATACTGAAATATGGAAAAATCCAACAGAATTTATACCTGAGCGATTCTTGAATAGCGATATCGATTTCAAGAGAGAAGACTATGAGCGAATTCCTTTTGGAGCAGGAAGAAGAGGATGCCCGGGGATTACACTTGGAATTGTAGCCATAGAACTTGCATTATCAAATCTTCTTTATCTATTTGATTGGGAATTACCTTATGGATTGAAAAAAGAGGACATTGACACAGATGTTAGGCATGGAATCACCATGCATAAGAAAAATGAGCTTTGTCTTATCCCTAAAAATTATTTCTAAATTACTCTCGATCCAGTGTGAATTTAGGGCGAGTTCTTTGCTAAATTCATTAATTCTTTCAACTTGTATTATGTACATATTGTAAATATTAGTATGAAATCAATATAATAAAATAATCCTCATGCTAATCCTAGGGATAACTTTAAATCTTTGAATCAATATAACAAAATCACGCTTAGTGTAATTTACATTTCTTCTTGTTAATTACTGTAATTTTATATTGCATTCATAATCCATTTTTAATTCGTATTGGAGATTTCTTACCTAATAAGCATAATACACTTTAAAACACTTATCTATATTGCATATATAATTCACTTTTAATGCATAGTGCACAGTTGTTATAAATGATTATAATAAACAAAAGGTATTGCTATAGATGGTAAATATTTTCTAAATATATGATATCTATATAATTTTTCCTTAAAAATAACCACCAAAATAGGAACCAAAAACATATACATAGCATTGCTAATCAAGTAATGGTACCCAAGTTTCACATATTCAAGCTTAATTCATTGAATAAAATAAGAAGATTGTTAAATTAAGATTGACTCTCCGAACTTAAGAAAGAGAAATTGAGAAATATTGTTTGAATTTTCTTGATAAAATAGGAGACACTCAAGCGAAAATACTTGATTTTCGAATGAAATAAAAGATACCAAGTGACAAGAATTAATTTTTTTTAAGATTAAATAAGAGATACTCGGATAAAATAATTGATTTTAGATGAAATAAGAGATGCCAAAGTGAGAAAAGTAGATGATTTGAGATAACCTAATGAAAAAAATTTAATTTTTAGATGAAATAAGACATATTCAACTGTGAAAATTTGATTTATTATGGTACTTTGTTAATTTAAGTTCTCCGTTTAATTTATTTTAGACTTATTTTGTTAGTAGTTTTAATATTTTGAAGTTCGTTGTGTTTTATTCTTTAGTTATCAACGTAATTTATTATTATTATTTTTTTGGTGGTGTGGGGGAGTTTAGCAAGATACAAACCTATCAAATACATGAAATTAAATATTTTTTTCCTCCATATGAAACTAAATATAAAGACGTATTAAAAAAGCAAATTAAAGTAATTAATGAGATGAATATTGTTTGTTAAGCCTTTAGGTGAGGGTGAAGCCACGTATATGCAGAGAATAATTAATGTGGCTAAGAGAATTACAAGCTAATCAAAATTTAAAATCAAGTGAACTTAAAATAAATCTTTAGGATAGTTATAGTGTAAAATTCTCTATAGATCAAAAAAGTTAGGTTACTATAAATAGTATATGGGTACGTCTAATGACTAACCAAATTTAGGTCTTTTTAGGGCATGTGGGTGGATATACTATCTACAGAAGCAAGCAATACTTCGTCTACATGCATGCTTACTCATGAAGGTAGTTTAGTAATTCCATATGCGTACGTGGATATCTTCCAAAAACTTGCACATGTGTATATGACTTTTCTTCATTGCGGGCCCCACTTGATACTCTACTCTGCAATTGTAAGCTTCTTGAAGTACTTTCAACGTTTCTAGATACTTGTCATGCTGATTCAAAATAAATATTTATAGTAGGTGTTGAACCCCCTTCGGCTAGGTTTTCTTCAAATATTGAACCTCCTGAGTTGAAATCCTGGTTCCGCCTTTGGATAGGAGAGTGTTTCGGTCCCCTTTTTAGGCTCTACATGGAGCAAATCTAGATTTGGTACTAAATTTCAAATATCATATTTTTTTTGGAAGGTCATGCAACACATAAAATGGTAGAGCTTGCAACTTTCTTATATAACAAATTTGTGAAAGTTAAAAGGAAGAGAGTGAGAGAGATCAATAGCATAATGGATTACCATACACTTGTGATGGGATCAATTTTTGCCTTGATCAGTTTTCTTTATATTCTAACAAAAATATGCAGCACAGGCAGCAAAAATCTTCCACCAGGGCCATCACCGTGGCCAATTATTGGAAGCCTTCACTTGTTAGGTGCAAAACCTCATGTATCACTTGCCAATCTTGCAAATATTTATGGTCCAACCATGAGTTTAAAACTAGGACAAATAACAACAGTTGTCATTTCTTCGTCAGCCATGGCGAAACAAGTCCTTCAAAAACAAGACTTAGCCTTTTCAACTAGATTTTTCCCTGACGCTCTTCAAGCACACAACTATTGCAAATTTTCTGTGTCATGGCTTCCTGTTTGTCCTCAATGGCGAACAATTAGGAAAATATTGAACGAAAATATTGTGTCGTCCAATAGGCTTGATGCAAATCAACATCTAAGGTCTCAAAAGGTGAAAGAATTGCTTGCTTATTGTGCAAACTGTTGTGAAGAAGCTAAAGTTGTGGATATAGGTCAAGTTGCTTTCAAGACTAATCTCAAATTTGTTGTCAAACATCCTTTTCTCCAAGGATTTGGCTGACCCTCTTTCGGATTCAAAGGTAGAGTTAAAGAATGCGATTGTTTCACTTAATTTTTCTGTATTGAATGATACATTGATATACTACAATGTTGACATAACTGTTTATGACTCTTTTCAAAATTTAAGGTTGAGTTGAAGGATGTGATCTGGGGCATTGTAAATGAGGCCGGGAAGATCAACCTAGTGGATGTTTTCCCCATACTTGAAAATATCGATCCTCAAAGAATAAGGTACCACACAAGCATCCATTTTGCTAAGTTGTTTAAACTTTTTGGTGATTTGATCAATGAGCGGTTGAAGGAAAAGAAAAAAGAACCATAGTGAAAAGAGTGACCTTTTGGAAGCATTTCTCAACCACAGTGCAGAAAATCCTAAAGAGATGGATGAGAATTACATAAAATCCACATTCCTGCAGGTTCATGCTCTACTCTTTATCCTTTAAATTTGGCATACTACATAAATGTATCCTTTAACTTGGGTTCAGCTAGCGACAAAGAGGAGATGGCATAGCTCGCAAAGGATAAGCTTTGGTTAAGGTGGTACCAAATTTCTCCTCCATGTCTAATTCTTTTGGCCCAATGTTTGTCTCAAATGTCCAATTGAAATAGTTCAATAGTGAGCCCAATATTACTGGAACCATTCTAAATACCAAGGGCGAACCAGGACATATTCTTCGACCAACGACAAATGGAATCAACTCAAAAGTCTTGCGCTTTATGGCATTCTTTGCATTAATCATTCAAATAGATCTCCATACACATTTGCAACTTCTTAATGTGTAATGTTTCGTCTTAGAACAAGTCAACAGTTTGCAAGACACCTCGAAATTGAGACACAACATTTTCATCTTAAGAATAAAATTTTCACAAATAATATTATCCTTAAAACTTTATAAGAATGACATTCCTTTCATTTTTCAAAGTTCAGATCATGAAGTCTATCTATGATACAAATTCTCTAACAAATTATACTAATATATCCCCCACAACTACAAAAACAATACACCTGCCTTGATAAGATTAATTGAATAATATCAAATGAACAGAGCAGTGAAGAACCAAAAGAAAGTTCTAATAAACCAAAAGAGGAGGAGGGTGAAATCAATTTGATATAACATAGGACAGTCCGGTGCACTAGAACTCCCACTATGGGTGAGGTTCGGGGAAGAGTCGAACAACAGTTTGATATAACATAAATCTGAAATATAAGTTCCGAAGGATGATATATTATACTATTGATTTTCAGTATGATGAATATGTATACATAATTCGAGTTGAAAGAAACAATAAATTCAACATATCTCAAGAACTTGCAGTAAATTCACATTTAAAGTAATTTTTAGGTACAAGGCAAAGCTCATTTTTCTTATGCATGGTAGTTCCAGGCCTAACATCTGTATCAATATCCTCTTTTTTCAACCCACTAGCTAATTTCCAATCAAATGCATAAAGAAGATTTGACAATGAAAGTTCCATCACTGCAACTCCAAGTGTCATCCCCGGGCATTGTCTTCTTCCTTCTCCAAATGGAATTAGCTCATAGTTTTGTCCCTTGAAATCAATATCACTATTCAAAAATCTCTCAGGTATAACTTCTTCTGGATTTTCCCATATTTCAGGATCCCTTGCAATTGCCCATGAGTTAACATGAATTATAGTTCTTGGCGGAATTTTATACCCTTCTAGTGTGGATTTTTCCATTGATTCTCTTGGAATTAGAAGTGGACTTGGCGGATATAATCTAAATGACACTTTTATCACGGCTTTGAAGTAGGACATATTTCGGATATCATCTTCATTCACAGTACCTTTGTCCCCAATTGTTTCTCTGATTTCATTTTGGACTTTCTTCATGACTTTTGGATTCTTTATCAAAGCTGTCATTGCCCATACTATTGCAGCTGCGCGAGGGTCTGATCCAGCAACGAACACATTCTACAAATTAAAATAATGACATGGAAGAAGATAAACATGGTCAACTCGTGATAACGGGCACATTTGTGCTACATATTAGATGTGGCAAAATCAATCAATCTTACAGTACTCTACCTGATTAAGTTTCAATGAGTTAAGCGAAATTTGGATGGGTTGGATCAATAATCCATGTCGACCCACCCATATTTGATCTAACTCATTCATTTTTTATCTATATAATTTAGGGGTGTCTAACGGGCCGGGCCGGGCCAATCCGGAACCGGCCCTCCCATTTTACCCGGGTTTCGGGCCGGTTCCGGGCCGGGTTTGGCGTTAACCGGGCCGGGCCGGGCCGGGCCAAACAGTAAAAAAAATTAAAACCCACCCGGACCCGGCCCACTAAACCCAATCCGGTCAAACCCACCAAGACCCGATCAAACCCGGTTAAAAACCGGTCAAACCCGTTTAAAAAATAAATAAAAAATCCAATATACACTATATACACTCCAATATACAATATATATTTTAAAAAAAATATATAAAGTATAAACAATTACACATATATACGTACCATTCAATATATAATTATATATGACTATACGTACTACTTTAAATAAAACATTTGCTATAATAGTATAATATATATATATATACACTACAATATATATATATATACTAATTTATAAAACATATACACATGTATACGTTAAATATATACTACTTTAGAAGATATATACACATATATATGCACCATTCAATATATATGTACTACTTTAAATAAAATATATACTACAATATAGTGATATACATATATATATATATACAATAATATGTATATATATATAGTTACATACTAATTTATAAAACATATACACTTGTATACTTTAAAGATATACGTCTATAGAAGATATATACACATATATACGCACCATTCAATATATATGTACTACTTTAAAAAAAGTATATACTACAATATATATACTAATTTATAAAACATAAAGTAATGTATACGTTAAATATACACGTCTATAGAAGATCTATTCACATATATACACTCTATTCTATGTATATGTAATACTTTAAATGAGATATATGCAATATATATACATTACAATATATATTTGTATAGTTATATACTAATTTATAAAATATATACACATGTATACGTTAAATATACACGTCTATAGAAGATCCATTCACATATATACACTCTATTCTATGTATATGTAATACTTTAAATGAAATATACTATAATGTATATACATTACAATATATATTTGTATAGTTATATACTAATTTATAAAACATATACACATGTATACATAAAATATACACTTCTATAGAAGATATATACACGTGTATACGCACCATTAAATGTATATATACTACTACTTATAAAATATACTACATTATATATACATTACAATATGTATAGATATACTTATATACTAATTTATAAAACATATACACATGTATACGTTAAATATACACTTCTATAGAAGATATATGCACAAATATTCAAAATTTATTCAAAAAAAAATAAAAAACAACGACTAAGGACTGAATGAATTTGGGGAATTTTATTGATTGCAAAATGATCCAAAATTTATAATTTACATGAATGAAAAATCTATAAATTATGCATCATTTTTTCCAACTCATTCATGTTAATATTAATGGGAACTTGCATAGGATAATCAAAGTCAACGGGGGCAAAACCATGCATTGGACTTGATTCTGCTGAGTTCTCCCGTGAAGTCATAATTTCTTCTAGTTTCAGCTCGTCGCTCGGCTCCGGTTCCATTCCTTGGTTTCTTCTTTCCGCTCTAATCCAATCTCTGAGGCAAACTAGAACATTCATTGCATTTGCTTCCCAATGAGTGTCGGTTGTCTCCAAGCTGTTGTCGTCCCTGACTGAAGGTGCTCTCTGATGCAACGGTTGACATTGGAACATTCAAGATATCTCTAGCTAATCTTGAAAGCACAGGATATTGTGATTCATTATTCCTCCACCAATCCAGCGTGTTGATCCGTCGTCTGCGATCCTCTGGTGTCGTCCGAAGATAATATTTCAGCTCTTCCCGATAAGTTGATGTGTAAGTTCTCTCATCAATACTGTTCCAACAATTTAAATCATAAAACGAATCAGAAAAACCACTATGTGCCGGCCTTTTAGAAGATGATGGCTCCTCGGGAGGATGAGGAGTGACAGTTGGAGTGATATTTGTAGGTACGGCTGAATCAAATAAATCAGCATAGTGATTATATAATTTTTCTATATAATCTTTTGCATCAGCCGTAGCCGTCCACAAATCAGGTTGTACTTGTTCAGAATCATGGTTAGTATTTATTTCTAAGTTAGTATAAATAAGAGTACTAAAGTGACACATATTATTATATTTCATGCACGGATTTAGCATAGCACCAACCAAGTAAATAGGGGGAATCGGGAAAAAATATTTTTTAAATTTTGTAAACATGGCGCCAACAGCTTCTTTATAACCTTCTTTATTTTTATATTGTTGGAGCAAACCAGAAATATCGGCTATATATGCCAAAATATTACAAACAGTAGGATAGTAAGCACCGGAAAATTCAACCGTAGCTACATAAAATTTTTCTAAAAACATAACAAGATCATTAATTACAACCCAATCAGAATTATGTAGCATGCAATCAGCAGAATCAGCAAATGAACCGCAATGTTGGTTAAAAGCTAGTGTAATAGGAATTCTATATTTATAACAAGTTTTTAAAAATTCATACGTAGAATTCCATCTAGTATCAATTTCCTCAGGCATCAAAATCGGTGTAAGTCCATTTTCTTGACATTTAACTTTAAATTCTCTAATTCTCGATCTACGATTATTTCCTTGAATAAAACCAACGGCAAGACGAATTTTTTCAATATAAAGCTCAAAAAGCTCAAGACCATCTTTTACAATTAAATTATATATATGACATGCACACTTAATATGAAAAATTTCAGGCAAGGACGGAGATAGCGTAGATTTTATTTTTGTTATAGCAGTCTTGTTGTTAGAAGCATTATCAAAAGCAATACATAAAATTTTATTTTCTATACCATAGTATCCGGCAATTTTAACAATAGAATCAGCAATAAATTGTCCAGTATGTTTACGATCTTCATCATATAAAAAAGCAAGAATACGTTTTTGCATCACGAAATTACTATCCATCCAATGACAAGTAACGGTTAAATAATCATTTTTATTTACAGCACGACCAAGATCAGAAGTTAGGGACAATCTACATTGAATATTTTTTAACAATGTTGATAAATAAAAATAATATTGTGAATGGAGTCTAAAAATATCAGACCGACAAGTAGTTCTAGGAATACCATTAAACATAGGATTATAAATTACTTGTATATAACGAATAAAAGCATCAGAAGAAGAAAAACTAAAAGGCAAACAACCCACAGCTACCATTTTAGCTATTTCTTCCCTGTCCCTCAATTTATTATACTTTTTCGCTACTTGACCGGTTGTTGGGTCCATTCTAGTTTGCGTTGACCCACCAACATCCCCACCCCCTTTTGCAATATTTAACTCTCTTTTGTGATCTTCATCTCTATGTCTCATTAACGTACCCGTACCCCCTTGCTTGCCTCCACTTCTATGCTTATATATTTGTTGACAAATATTGCACTGCACCTCAATATCTGATATACGTTCAAAAAATTGCCATGCAATACTAGTTCTTTTACGAGGTTTTGGGGCACTGGGAGGACGGGAAGGGAGATTAATTGATTCAGATCTAACGTTAGCATCTCCTACTGCGGGTGTTTCAGCAATATTTTCATTATCTTCGTCTAAATTAACTGCATCTACTTCATTTTCTTCTTCTATACCATAATTTTTCTGAGCTTCTACATAATCCATATCGTGAGCACCTACACCTATTTCTTCCTCAAAAGGTGTACCAAGCGGTACCGGAGGCGAAGACATACGGGTATATCTATTACTTGAACTACCTCTACCGCTAGTAATTCGCTTTTTACTACCACTACCGCTTCCGGGACAAAAATTTTTAACACCTTTAGCAGCGAGGTTTTTTAATTTATCCATAATATAAATTAAATTAAACTAAAAATATTCAAAATACACAAATATAATAAAATTAAATATTAAACAATTAATACAATAAATAAAAATTAAACGTAAGAGATGGAACGACAATACCAAATTTTGGAAGTATCCGAAGATTGCGACTTTAGAAACTTCCGCTCGTACTTTGTAAACGAAAATTAAAAAATTAAAGTGAACACTTTAAGAAATTAAATATATTGAATATTAGAGAATTGAGAATTGAGATTTGAGAGAGAATGAGATTTGAGAGAGTGAAAAATTGTGTGAAAAATGATTTGAAGTTTTAGGGTATTTATAGATTTTTTTTAGGGATTAAAAAATATTTTTTAAAGTTTTTTTTTTTTTTTTAATTAAATGGGCCCAAACTAGCCGTTTGGACCCAAAAATGGCTATATAGCCGTTGGGCCAACGGCTAGTTGGCCCAATTTTTTTTTTTTTTTTTTTTTATATTCTGGGCCGGGCCGGTTAACCGGCGGGCCTGGACCGGGCTTGGTCCGGGCCGGGTTAACCGGGCCCATTTTAACAAAAAAAACCGGCCCGGGACCCGGAACCCTTAAGCCCTAGGGCTTACCGGGCCGGGTCAAACCGGGCCGGGTTAGCTAATAGGGCCGGGCCGGGTCAGCCCGGCCCGTTTGAAACCCTTACTATATATGCATCTAGATGTACACATGTATGCATATAATTGTATGTGTATGTATATATGTGTACGCGAGATGTATGTAGAAGTACAACAAGAAGAAATGTTGGGTATGACTTTTAAGGCAAAAGGACATTGCATTTATAACTCACATATCCATGACCACACTATTAGAAAAAATGGAATTAGAGACGGACGCAATTTTATAGTTAAACAATAAAAATTATATGCTTATTTTATTTAGCTATGGATTACCGATGGATTATAGAAAATTCAATTAGCTAGGAGCATTTCAGTGACATATATATTAGCTGGGGATTACCGACAAATTCCGTTGCTAATCCATGTTCTCTTATACTTATAGTGCCACATCTGTTGGCGTTTGTCCCGACTTTCTTACCATAATTGAATTTCCTTTTAGGTACCATATGTAGACACCTAATTTTGTCCCTCCCGAAAACCCAAGTTATCTATTTTTACCCTCGCTTACCATGTATCTTACCCCGTGTAATTATCTCTCCACAAAATGACAAAAAATCAAAACCAACTCAAAAAACAAATTTTATCTTATTTTATCTCAACCTACCCAATCAAAATTAACCACACCTAACCCCTACCCCTACCCCTACCCCTACCCGACCTACCTCACCACCCCATACCCCACCCCACCTCACGTCACATGGAACCTTTCCTCACTACTAACAGAATGTAGCATAATAACAATATATACACATGATAATAACTTAAGGGGGCCCACCACAAAAAGAAGAGAAATTCTTTTTTGGGCTATTTATATGCATACTGCATTCCAAAGAAAAAGGGGGGCTCGAATCATCTTCTCCATTCATACTCACAGACCCCTCACCAACGTTTTTCCATTCACCATACTCGACCCAGGTACGACCCTTCATCTCCACAACGCACACTCCTCTAACAGACCTCACACCAAAAACACCCACGTAATCCGTTTTTCGGTGCTGTCTGAGCCTTTTTCGAAACTCCTGCGAAACAGCAACCAAATCAGTTCCCTCCCATCGTTTCTCGTTCCCTCCGGTCAAATTTCGCTCAAATTTTCTAATGTTGTTAGCTTCTGTGAGTTCCGAGCTTTTTTGGGATTAATTGGTTATAGAGTTATTTGTTCAAGTTTGGTTCGTTGGGTTAGAGATTCGAGTTGCGGGTTCGTGTATCGAGGCTGGGTTCGTTGTTTGAGGTTCGTTCGCGGGTTTCATCTCTTCATCGGTTAATACTAAATTCTGGAATCTTCGAATTCGAATTGAGGTCCAATTTTATTCCTCCTCTTCTTTATTTTGTCGCTTGTCATGTTCGATGCTTTGAATTGAATTCAGTGGGTTAATTGATATGTGATAATGCGAATTATTATTTGTTGTGATTCGGTGTTTGATTTCCTTGATTATGGATTGATTATGGGTTGCGCGTTGAAATAATATCTCATTAAAAATTAAAATTGGTTGGTTGGGGTGGAATTGAAGAATTAACAAAAAAGGATAGATTCGGTTTAATTTTGATTTATTGTTGGCATGAATCATGATAAGTTTACGATGGGTTGAAACGGATAGGTAATATAGGTTCGGGTAGGCAAATTTTAGAACTTGTTATTTTGGTCGAATGTTAGAATGTGTATGAATGCTTCCTACTAGTTTTATCGTGATTTAATTCAAAATGTATTCATTAGGCCGGGGAATGCCCCGAGGGATTTGTATTGATTTATCCGGGGAATGCCCCGAAGTATCATGTACTTGAAGACGGTAAACGATCAAGGCCCAGAACGTCGGGGAAAGCAATGGAGCGTAGTTAGAATTAGCCTAGAATAGAGTAGGTTTATATTTCCGTATTTTTTTTATTTTTATTTTTATTTTTATTTTCATTTCGAAACTGTATAATTGGACTGAACATTAAATTTTTAATTGTTTTATTTTGTTTGTTTGTTTGATTGTTTTACGTGTTTTGCGTGGTTTGTACATTCGTAGCGTCAGAATTAGCCGATACGCTCTACTAAGCGACCGTGGTCAAGCCACGGGACCGAGGGGTGCCTAACACCTTCCCCTCGGTCAACAGAATTCCTTAACCGAAATCTCTGTTCGCAGATCAGTTTTAAGGAGTCAAACAGTTTTGAAAAAGGATATCCAAGGGTGACTTGGCACACCCAATTTATGCCAAGTGGCGAATCTGAAAAAAAAATGTAAATAATCCTCTTTCGAAACAAATCTTCATTTTGTCACTTTAATAATAAAAACCCTTTTGAACTTAAAAAATCAATCTCTTTGGAGTTAAAAAAAAGGGTGTGACAGCTCTAGCGACTCTGCTGGGAAATCAATTTCAGAATCCGAGCTTATTTTTGGAGTCGTATCGGCTTTGTTTGGCATTACGAGTGTATAAGCATTGTTTGTGATTTTCATTTGTGTTATTGTTATCGCTTTTGTGCATTTTCGTGCTCTCTGTTTACAGTCTTTATTTATGTGTTACCGCTTTATATCTGGCATCATGTGCATAACCCAAGTCCTTTTTTCTGCAACAAGTCCGTAGTACACGCTGTGTACACAACCTCTAGTTGAGTCACCTTTATCTTAAGGGGGGAGCCGTTGGCTGGTATGGAGTAGGTGGAAAGCAAAGCAGCCACTATCGACCATACGCTCCCCCGAACAGCCTTTTTAGTAAACCTCAACGTAGGTCAGCCTTTAGGTCATGCTTATGTGCATCATATTGAAGGCTTAGCAGGGCCCACTTGGCCTTTTGTAGGAGACTCGCCTCTAAAGCATCTCTACGTGCTAAATATTGCATCTTTGAGGGTAACGTGGTCATTTGACGGACTGATTTTGGGGAAAGCATGTGGTATAAGTAAAATGTGTGGCAGGGGAAAATCGAAAAAAAAGAGGGAAAAAAAAAGAGTAAAAAGAAAAAGAGTTTCGTAGCTTTTAGTATTCTTTATGGCTTTTGTTTTTCACAATTTGAAAATTCAAAAAGATTTCTTTATTTTCTGCACTCATTTGTTCAAAAACCAAAAAAAAATAAAATCTCACTTTGTCTCCTTTAGCATGCATTCGTAATTCAAAAAAGATTTTTTAGCAGTTTTTATAAAAGAAAATGCAAAAAATGGTAGAAATTTGTACATTTCATGTAATGAGAATACCAAAAAGATTTTCCTTCTTAATTGTTGGTGTCAGTTTTAGTTGAAGTGTCTAATTAAAAACCCAAAAAGATTTTATTCGTTTGTCTTTGGTTGTGTCTCTTAAGTTAGGGTCAATCTGTTAGTTAATCGTTAATTGTCCAATAGGGACGAACTACGTCCCTCGGGGCGGGATACGTAGGCAACCCTCGGTGGGTTCGGTAATCTTTATTTTAGCCTTTGTCTTAGCCTTAGCCTAGGTCTTTCTCCTCGTAATCTAGTGTTATTAGTTTGTCTTAGTCAAGTACGCTGATTTTATTCAGTGGTACTGTTCGGTGATTTGGAGTCATAAAGTGGTCTATCCCTTCGACATATGACTGCGACAAAGTCCCAAGGGTTGGAAATCTTTTGCTCTTATAGAATTTTCAAGTAGATGTCCTATGTGTTACTACAGGATGGATCTGTCGACAAAGTCTATAGTCATGATGGTTGTTAAGGTGCCCAAAAAGTTAATCAAATGGTGGGACATGTTTAACTTCGTTGAACAGTAGGAGTTAACAAAGAAGTTAGGCGCTCTCACTTCCCTCCTAGAACTCACGCCCCGCCCAGATCTGATCGAGGCTATATTGACTTTTTGGGACCCAGGTTGTTTGGTATTTAGGTTTGGAAATTGTGAAATGACGCCCAGTTTGGCAGAGATATCTAGTTTCTGTAAGTTGCCTTACATTAAGAAAACGATGATTCGGGCGCGAACTCATTCCCCCATACGGTTTCTTCATGGTTATGGTTTAAAGGCCAATAAGCACCTGACATGTCTTAAACAATCTTGGGTCTCATTTGATTATTTGTATGCTCGGTTTGGGCCCTCGGATGGTTTTGATTGCTTTTGGGATGAATTTTATACAACTAAGGAGAATTGGAAGAAATGTCGTCTAGAAGTCTTCACGCTAGTCTTGTTGGGCATTTTGGTTTTCCCATTAGAAGAGAGGCAAATAAGACTCGTTTGCAGACGGTGGTGATGGACTTATTTCATGAACAACTAGGGGAAACATTCACTCTCGTACCTATGATCTTGGTGGAAATATATAAAGCTTTAACCGAGGTAAAAGGAGGGGTGAGATTCTTTGAAGGAGGCAACCTGATATTGTAATTATGGTTGATGGAGAACTTGCATGCGCCTTTTTTTTATTAGGTTGGATGTGATCGATCGTTGTATGTTTGAGCAAGTGGAAGCCATGAATCATAGAATGCGTTTCGATAAGTTCTTGCTGCCAATAGGGGTTGATGCTTGGATTAAATTTCTTGAGTCAAGATCTGAGGACAACATTCTGTGGACCTATCTCTGGTTTCGTCCAAAAATAATCCTTTGTGGTTGTCGGATGCAACCTCTTTTAGTTCTGTTAGGGATCAATTACACCAGACCGTACTCTCCTCTTAGGGCAATGCGCCAATTGGGTAGAATGCAAGACGTTCCACCAGTAATGGATCTCTTGAAGGATGTTGAGCATTTTAGGGATCAAGCCTTAGGCGAGAGTAAATACGAAGAATTCTGGAATCACGCAACACGGGTAGGTGTGAATACTCTCCAAGTAGGTTTAGATAATCTAGGGTACACTCAGGAATACGGGGTCTGACTTCAATCTATACCTCGGGGTGTCTGCAGGCCATTACCAGTGCAGCTTAGAGGAAGAATACCAGAAGCATGCATTGTTGATGATAGTCAGGATGAAAGTGCAGGGGCCAAAGTGGAGACACTGAGAGTTCAGTTAGCAGATTTGTTCAAGACTGTGGAAAGGTGTCAGAACAATTTTTTTAGGTGCACTCCCCATGAGGCGGGAATACGGGCCAGAAGCTTCTTCCCAAATATCAGGGTGTCTTTACAGGATATGCTACAAAGTTTGGGTGGGAGAAAGAGAGCTTCACAAGCTGGTCCATCTCAGCCAGGGTCATCACACAGAGCACCAGTTTGAAGGAGCATTTCCTATCTTCTGTTTAGTTTGAGACTTTTACTTTTCTGCCTTGTAATATTGTGTCCTTTTTAAGTCGGTGTCAAGTTTGTTTTAACGTTAAGAGTCTTCACTAGGAGTATTACGCATGTTATCTTCTGGGTCTTGAATGTTGTTTAGTATTTGTTGATCGGTTTTTAAGTTGTTAGATTCGAAGTTTGTTTAGTCGTCTCTTTTATGAAATGTAGTGAAGTTGCGGAGTTGTTTCCTTTTATGTGTTCTTTATCAAATAATAATAATAATAATAATAATAATAAAATAATAAGAAATCTTCAACTTTGTGGTGTTTATGTGTGTGCATTGCCCGAACTACGTAAGATCTCATTCATGTACAACATGATACGTAGGCAACCTACTTTTGGATTCGATCTAATCATTTTGTTTCGTCTTTTTTTCATTATTTTTCCTCTTTTATTAGAAAACCAAAAGCCATAAAGAATGATAAAACGAAGGTAGATAGCACAAAAAAAAAAAAAAGGATGATGAGACGAGAAAGGGAAAGAACAGAGACTGATACAAAAAAAAAGAGGGAAATGAGGGTGAAAGAAAAGAGGTATGTTTGGAGGAAAGAAGCAAATGAGCGTAGATAAAAATCGGGATGATGTTAAAATGACCTCGCTACCCTCAAAGGCTGGTAGAAATGAACATAGATCTAGGACAATTTTACCAATGTAATTCCCATGCTTGTTGTGTGCCCTAATCCTAACGAATGTTGTCTTTGATGAGCATGTTCTTTCAGATAAGTGGTTGGTTTGCAACACTCTGGCTAGTCACCCGTACTTCACTAGATCAAAAGCGATGCTTGCCATGGCTAGTAAGGAGATTGAAAATTCACTCATTGACCCAGATCATGATCCTAGGGAAGAAAGTTCAGAACGCAATGATGAGGTATTGAGACTTAAACAACAATTGCCCACCGCTCTCTCAGACGTAATTTTCTGTTCCCATTGAGTCACCGGAACACGCATCAGGATTCACTCCGCGGCAATATTACCCTGGAACTTCTAGTGTGCCCCTGGCAGTTCCTCAACCAAGGCCTATGACTCAGCCGGCGCCACTGACAGCGCCGGTGTTCGTGGCTCCGCCACCACCTGAAGCTCCTACATATGCTGTGCGTCCGACAATGGGGCTTCCTCGGTCTGCCAGTGAGCCAGTATTGAAGGTTCCAGATAGTCAGTATTATGCCCCGGAGCCTACTTTGAGAATGAATGAACTGTATGGGTACACTCAGCTACCTGCATTTCCATTTGATATGGAGAAACCTGTCGCAAAAGAGGAACAGAAAGTCATAGCGCGGAAATTGAAAAGTTTGGAACAGGCCATGAGGAATTTGTAGGGAATCAGAGGTTATAAGAGTGTTTCCTATAAAGATCTTTAGATGTTCCCAGACGTCAACCTTCCCCTCGATTTTAAAATGCCCAAGTTAGAGAAATATGTTGGGCACGATGATCCCATGGCACACTTGAGACGTAATTGCAACCAATTGAGGGCTGCAGGGGGAAGGGAAGAGTTGCCCATGGCTTTCTTTGGCGAGAGTCTTTCTGATCTGGCTTCAAAATGGTTTTTCGATCAAGATATCGACAAGTAGAACAACTGGGATGACTTAGCTTTCGCGTTTGTGCAACATTTTCAGTATAATATCGACCTGATTCCTGATGAAAAATCCTTGGTCAACATGAAGAAGAAAAACACCAAAGGCTTTGAGGAATACGCGATAAGGTGGCATGAACAGGCCGCCAGGGAAAAGCCTCTAATGAAAGAGAGTAAGCTGGTAGAGATCTTCATTCAGGCACAGGATGAGACCTATTTTCAACATTTACTTCCGGCAATGGGAAAGTCTTTTATTAAAGTTCTCAAAATGGGAGAGATGATAGAGGACGGAATCAAGACCGGTCGAATAGTGAGTTTTGCCGTGCTAAAAGCCACCACACAAACGATTCAAGGTGGATCTGGTGCGTTCGGAGGTAAAAAGAATAAAGAGGATGTGGCGACCATTGTTGCTGGACCCTATTCCTATCCCAAAAGACCGCCTCACCCCTATCCCCAATCCTAAGCCCAAGCCTATGTCCAAGCTCCATATATTCCTCCCCACCATTACTACCCTCCGTAAAACCCACCATATGCCATTATACCCCCTCCTTACCTAGTATATAGAGCACAACCATATGCCCAAACCCCTTCTTACCCGCAATGGCGTGTGCAAGCTCCACCAAATTACCAAAATCCCTCCAGACCTGGTTTCCAACCCAGGCTTGAGTACAAGAAAGAGAAGGCGGTCAAAAATCAGTTCACACCTCTTGGGGAGTCATATGCTAGCTTGTTTGATAGGTTGAGAAAGATGAAGGTCTTAAGCCCAATTCAAGAAAGGCTTTCAAATACACCTCCAAGGAATCTCGATTATTCTTTAAGGTGTGCATATTGTTCTGACATGCCAGGCCACAATATCGAGAAATGCTGGTATTTAAAGAGAGTTGTCCAAGATTTAATTGACACAAATCAGATGTTGGTCCAGGCCCCAGAGATTCCAAACATTAACTAGAATCCGCTGCCAACCCATGCTGAAACCAATATGTTATAATTGATATATGATGGGAAAGACTCATCAAGGTGTTATAAGCCTATTGTCAAGATACAGACTAATGAGGAAAAATCGGTGAATGTAGCAGATTCGTTGAAAGCAATGTCATTAATCCAGAAAGGAATGGGAAAAGCTAAAGTCCAAGAAAGCACAAAGAAACCCATGATCACAATGAAAAAAGTTGGAGCAGTCGTTGTTTTAAGTCAAGACAAGCCTAAGTTGTCGGTGATAGGAGCTCCGGGTAAGCCCATCTTGACGGTGAAAGAAGCACTGGCAGTGCCTATTGTCCTCAAACCGGTGACTCAACCTCCGATAGTTGATACAAAAAAGGTTCCTTAGAACTATAAGCGGAATGTGATGACCTATCATGG
This sequence comes from Capsicum pubescens, assembly GCA_030864215.1. Lineage (NCBI taxonomy): Eukaryota > Viridiplantae > Streptophyta > Magnoliopsida > Solanales > Solanaceae > Capsicum > Capsicum pubescens. Next base: position 13,959,484 of record CM061546.1, read on the forward strand.
GAAGGAAGTAGTGGAGGATGTAGATGAGGTAGGGGGTTTGACTCGGTCAGGAAGATGCTTCGTGCCTGAAAGTTTAAGGAAGTTCAAGACAATTTCGCCAAGGAATTTTTAAAAAAGATGAAGTTTCCACAGTATTCAATAATAGATCAGTTCAAGAAAACCCCTACTCAAATTTCCCTCGTATCTTTGTTGTTGCATTCCAAAGAACATCGTGATATTATATTGAAGGTATTAAATTAAGCATATGTTTCTAGGGAGATTACAGTAAATCATCTTGGGAAAATGGTTGGAAAAATCTTTGAGGTCAATCGGATCATCTTCTCTAATGATGAATTGCCTGTTGAAGGAACGGGGCATAATCGGGGTCTTTACATTACGGTGAAGTGCGAAGATTTCTACGTCACTCATGTAATGATTGATGGAGGTTCAGGTGCAAATATCTTCCCTATTTCTACTTTGTAAAAGTTGAATATTGGTGTTGAGAGGATCAGGCCCAACAATGTATGTGTCAGGGCTTTCGATGGTGCAAAATCAAACTCCATTGGCGAAATAGAACTAATGTTTATTATAGGGCCTATTGAGTTTGCCATAGAGTTTCAAGTATTGAATATAGAATCCTCTTACAATCTTTTGTTGGGAAGATCGTGGACCCACAAGGCCAAGGCGGTTGCATCTACATTGCACCAAATGATCAAGTTTGAGCATGACAGGCAAGAAACGGTTATTCATGGTGAAGAGGATTTGTCCGCCTACGAAGATTCTCCCTTGTCCCTTATTGAAGCAAATAATGTAGAGGAGATATTTGTCTATCAAACTTTTGATACAGTGTCGGTGAATCGTATCGTTGAAGGGCAGGTTATTCCAGGGCCACAATTGTCTCCTGCTTCTGTCATGATGATAAATGAAATGTTAAAATATGGATTCGAGCCAGGAAGGGGTTTGGGAGTGTCTCTGCACGGTATGGTTCGTCCCATATGTACGAATGAGAACATGGGCACTTTTGGTTTGGGATTTGAACCTACGGCTGAAGATCTGAATAAGGCCAAAGGAAGGAAAAAGGAAACATGGTCACTCCCTCGCCCAGTGCCCCTACTCAGTAAGTCATTCATCAAGAGCGGTGTCACAAAGCCCATAGAATTTGAAGCTGAATTGGTCTATGACTCCAGAACCTGTTGATTGATGTTGACATGGTTGAAACAGGAGAGGGTACCAGTAAGGCAGGCGCGCAGTTCATAGGTTCTGAGGTCCAGCACAACAATTGGGAAGTCACTCTTTTCCCCATCAGGAGGGAGTTTTGGTAGTTCATTTTATTTTTCTTTCTATTTATCCGAGTTATTCCAGGGTTGTAATACAGAATTTAGCTTGTTTACATTCTGTTGTCATTTTTGTTCAAACCCTCCTATCTTTCTCTTTTAATGAAATGCAATGTCCCCTTACTTTGTGTCTAATATATTTTGATTTTATCTTTTTCTTTATATAGTTCTCTTTATGCTAATTCTAATGACATGACATGCATGCGGAATTTTCAGTCTGATCTTAAAATCCAAACTAATCAAGATATAATGAAGCAAGAGGGGGAATATGATAAAGAAGAGGCACTAAAGGAAATAAGCAAAGAGTTAGAACAGTTTGAAGACAAGTCGAATCCGAATTTGATTGAAACTGAGACAATCAATCTAGGGAATCATCACCAGGTTGAAGCTAAAGGCAAGTTCTCCCCAAATTGGCAAGGTCCCTTTATTGTGAAAAAAGTGTTGCCTAATGGAGCCTTATATTGATAGATATTGAAGGCAAAATGGCAGAAATGGCTATCAATGCTGATGCGGTCAAAAGATATTATGTATGATATTTTATCCTTTGTTGATTTTATTGCATGTTTAGTGCTTGCATTTTTTAAGATTGAGATGATGAAGGCATTTCAGTCTGCTATCCAAACATTGTGTCATCCTTTGTTTACCCCATTTGAGCTTAGTTCTATTTTTCTTTCATATCCCTCTTTTGGAATCAAAATAGAGTAAAAAGTAAAATGTCAAGAAAAGAAGAATAAAACAAATGCATGAAAAAAAAATAATAAAATAAAAAAAAAGAGAAGAGAAAATTGGATCAAAACAAAGAACAAGTTGATGGAACTACGTGCGACCTGATTCTCCTCTCTTAGGAGTGAGATAAGTAGGTTGCCCTATTCAGGGCTCGGTCAAACCAAATAAAGATTTTAGAGTCACCCAGCCAACCAAAACTGGGACATGAGTTAATTTGTTGTTTGAGTCGATTCCAAAAGTTGTAAGTCCCACCCCCACTTCAAGTGTCGTTTGAGCCTCTTGCCATCCTTTTCTAACCTTATCCAAAATCCAAGTTACAACCAAAGAAAATCCTTCAGATCAATCTTTGGTAATGTTAAGGCTAAGCATGCAATGGATATGATGATACATTGTTGGTACTACTTGTCTTCCTCAGCATAAGAAATCAGGAAAGAAATAAAAAATGAGAGAGTCTTATTGGTGAAAACTCTCGCGGGCACCATAAGGCGATGGTGAGTCGAGAGAAATAAAAATGAGATAGTCTTACTGGTGAAAAACCTCACGGGCACCATAAGGCGATGGGGAGTTGAGAGAAATAAAATGAGAGAGTCTTATTGGTGAAAACCCTTTGGTCACCGTAAGGCGATGGCGAGTTCGAAAGAAAGGTGAAAAGGAAAGAGGTTTGTTGGAGAAAATCTTTCAAGATATCGTCAATTGAATGAGATATATGAGTTCAAAGAGTTGGAAGAAGCAGCAGCAGAAAAGGCACGAACTCAACAACAAATGGGAAGTTTGGATAGTAAGATCAGACAGCTTAATCCAAAATGCATGTCATAGTCATTGGAGTTGGTTTCCATCTTCAGATAAGTTTTCTTCTTTGTTAAAAAGAGAAACATTTCCCTTTTCTTTCATTTACATATTCACGCTTTTGTATTTTTATGTCATTTGTCAAAAATAAAAGTCACCATCATGTCATTACATTTTAAGTCAAGTCTGTGTCAAAACAAGCGAGAAGGAATTTCAAAACTTTCTACCAGTCTTTCCAATTGTATGAGGAAAAGCCAAGGACCAGCACATGAAAAAAATATGATCGTAATTCAACACAAAGCAAAGGAAGTCTATCAACCGATGGGCTGTTGGGTTTATGGGAATATTCATATTTGGAAAATGGTGCATCTCAGAGGCCTGGTAAGATGGAAACTCATTGTTTGAGTCAGAACTCATTTCCCTCAATCTGGATCTGGGTCAATGACGCGACAAGACAGGGGCAAGTTTCAATTATCTAAAACAAATGTGAAAGGAGCAACGATTGGAGCAGATGCGTGGGAAGCCAAGTGCTGCAAGCCACCACTAAGTCTTTAACTGAAAAATTTTCTTTGTTGAAACAGGGGCAAATTCACTTCACTTAATTCAGTTACCATTGGAAAAGCACATCCATGGGGATTTTACTTTCTGCTCAGGACCCTCCTGGAAAATAGGATTTTACATTATGTTCAAGACCCTCGTAAAAAATGAGATTTTTCTTTCTATTCAGGACCTTCCTAAAAATGAGATTTTACTTTATGTTCAGGACCCTCCTGAAAAATGAGATTTTACTTTTTGTTCAGGACCCTCCTGAAAAATGGGACTTTACTTTCATGTTCAGGACCCTCCTGAAAAATGGGATTTTACTTTATGTTCAGGACCCTCTTAAAAAAATAGAATTTTACTTTCTATTCAGGACCCTCCTGAAAAATGAGATTTTACTTTATGTTTAGGACCCTCCTGAAAAATGGGATTTTACTTATGTTCAGGACCCTCCTGAAAAATGGGATTTTACTTTTTTCAGGACCTTCCTAAAAAATGGGACCTTACTTATTATTCAGGACTCTCCTGAAGAATAGGATTTTGCTTTCTATTCAAGACCCTCCTGAAAAATGGAAATTTACTTTCTGTTCAGGACCCTCCTGAAAAATGGGATTTTACTTTATATTCAGGACCCTCCTGAAAAATGAGATTTTACTTTATGTTCAGGACCCTCCTGAAAAATGGGATTTTATTTTCTGTTCAGGACCCTCCTGAAAAATGGGATTGCACTTTATGTTCAGGACCCTCCTGAAAAATGGGATTTTACTTTATGTTCAAGACCCTCCTGAAAAACGGGATTTTACTTTCTGTTCAGGACCCTCCTGAAAAAATAGGATTTTACTTTATGTTCAGGACCCTCCTGAAAAATGGAATTTTACTCTCTGTTCTGGACCCTCCTGAAAAATGGAATTTTACTTTCTGTTCAGGACCCTCCTAAAAAATAAGATTTCACTTTATGTTCAGGACCCTCTTGAAAAATGGGATTTTACTTTATGTTCAGAACCCTCCTGAAAAATGGGATTTTACTTTCAGTTCAGGACCCTTCTGAAAAATGGGACTTTACTTTCTGTTCAGGACCCTCCTGAAAAATGGAATTTTACTTTATGTTCAGAATCCTCCTGAAAAATGATATTTTACTTTCAGTTCAGGACCCTTCTGAAAAATGGGATTTCACTTTATGTTCAGGACCCTCCTGAAAAATGGGATTTTACTTTATGTTTAGGACCCTCCTGAAAAACGGGATTTTACTTTCTGTTCAGGACCCTCCTGAACAATGAGATTTTACTTTATGTTCAGGACCCTCCTGAAAAATAGAATTTTACTTTCAGTTCAGGACCCTCCTATAAAATAGGAATTTACTTTATGTTCAGGTCCCTTTTGAAAGATGGGATTTTAATTTCAGTTCAGGCCCCTCCTGGAAAATGGGACATTACTTTCAAAAATGATGAAATCCTTCTTTATTATAATCTTTGTTTGTGATAATTTTCGTTCTAGTTTTGATTCTGGTTTCAAGAGCCCGCCTGAAGAACAGGGTGAGAAAATGGTAAGTCAGGATCCCGCCTGAAGAACTGGGTGATGAAATGGGAAATTGAAGAAATTGCAAGTTAGGAGCCCTCCTGAAGAACATGGCGAATAAATGAAAATTCAAGCAACATGGTGAAGAAATTGAAAGTTAAGCAATGAGGTGAAACAATTGAAAGCCAAACAATAAGTTGAAGAAATTGCAAATCAGGAGTCCGCCTGAAGAATTGGGTGATCAAATAGCAAGTCAAGAGTCAAAGAAGCTGTATAGATAGGATTTTTGTAAATTTCATTTATGTTTAACTTGTAATTTTCATTTTGATGTAATTACAGAGCCGCGGGCGGGAACCTCGACGGAACCTCACTCGACTCTCCAACTCGGTTGTCCTTCTTTCTTTTGTTTCTTCTTTTGAAAAATGGTTAGATCAAAATTTGGTCTCGTTGTCTACTTCTTTGTTTGAAAACACTTTGTGTTTACATCCAAAGGTAGCATGATGTAGACACCTAATTTTATCTCTCCCAGAAATTCAAGTTATCTATTTTTACCCTCGTCTTACCATGTGTCCTACCCCGTGTAATTATCTCTCCACAAAATGACAAAAAATCAAAACCAACCCAAAACAAATTTTATCTTGTTTTATCTCAACCTACCCAATCAAAACTAACCACCTCTCTAATCAGAGGTGGACACCTAACCCCTACCTATACCCCTACCCCTACCCCACCTACCTCACCACCCCATACCCCACCCCACTTCACGTCACATGGAACCTTTCCTCACTACTAACAGAATGTAGCATAATAACAATATATACACATGATAATAACTTAAGGGGTCCCACCACGAAAAGAAGATAGATTCTTTTTTGGGCTATTTATATGCATACTACATTCCAAAGAAAATGAGGGGCTCGAATCATCTTCTCCATTCATACTCACAGACCCCTCACCAACGTTTTTCCATTCACCATACTCGATCCAGGTACGACCCTTCATCTCCACAACGCACACTCCTCTAACAGACCTCACACCAAAAACACCCACATAATTTCCATTGAGAGAGTAACGAAGAGAGAGAGAGAGATAGAATCGACAGAAAGAAGGAAGAAGTCGAGCTAATAATTTCGGTGAGTTTCTTGCCGAAAAATGTCGTTGTTGCTTTCAAATCGGGTTGTTATCCGTTTTTCGGCGCTGTCTGAGCCTTTTTTGAAACTCCTGTGAAACAGCAACCAAATCAGTTCCCTCCCATCGTTTCTCGTTCCCTCCGGTCAAATTTCGCTCAAATTTTCTAATGTCGTTAGCTTCTGTGAGTTTCGAGCTTTGTTGGGATTAATTGGTTATAGAGTTATTTTTTCAAGTTCGGTTCGAAGGGTTAGAGATTCGAGTTGCGGGTTCGTGTATCGAGGCTGGGTTTGTTGTTTGAGGTTCGGTCGCGGGTTTCGTCTCTTAATCGGTTAATACTAAATTCTGGAATCTTCGAATTCGAATTAAGGTCCAATTCTATTCCTCCTCTTCTTTATTTCGTCGCTTGTCATGTTCGATGCTTTGAATTGAATTCTGTGTGTTAATTGATATGTGATAATGCGAATTATTATTTGTTGTGATTCAGTGTTTGATTTCCTTGATTATGGGTTGCGCGTTGAAATAATATCTCATTAAAAATTAAAATTGGTTGGTTGGGATGGAATTGAAGAATTAACAAAAAAGGATAGATTCGGTTTAATTTTGATTTATTGTTGGCATGAATCATGATAGGTTTACGATGGGTTGAAATGGATAGGCAATATAGGTTCGGGTAGGCAAATTTTAGAACTTGTTGTTTTGGTCGAATGTTGGAATGTGTGTATGAATGCTTCCTTCTAGTTTTGTCGTGGTTTAATTCAAAATGTATTCATTTGGCCGGGGAATGCCCCGAGGGATTTGTATTGATTTATCCGGGGAATGCTCCGAAGTATCATGTACTTGAAGATGGTGCACGATCAAGGCCCGGAACGTCAGGGAAAGCAATGAAGCGTAGTTAGAATTAGCCTAGAATAGAGTAGGTTTATATTTCCGTATTTTTTATTTTTATTTTTATTTTCATTTCGGAAATGTATAATTGGACTGCACACGAAATTTTGAATTGTTTTGTTTTGTTTGTTTGTTTGATTGTTTTACGTGTTTTGCATTGTTTGTCCATTCGTAGTGTCAGAATTAGCCGATACGCTCTACCAAGCGACCGTGGTCAAACCACGGGACCGAGGGGTGCCTAACACCTTCCCCTCGGTCAACAGAATTCCTTAACCGGAATCTCTGTTCGCAGATCAGTTTTAAAGAGTCAAACAATTTTGAAAAAGGATATCCATGGGTAACTTGGCACACCCAATTTATACCAAGTGGCGACTCTGAATAAAAAATGTAAATAATCCTCTTTCGAAACAAATCTTCATTTTGTCACTTTAATAATAAAAATCCTTTTGAACTTAAAAAATCAATCTCTTTAGAGTTAAAAAAAAAGGGCGTGACACCATAATCGGGTTTCCCTTTTGGAAAAGGAAAACATAGGCTCCTTTCTTCTAGCTTGGCAGCTTCCACAATGTAGTCCTACGGGTTTGAGAGTTTTGTTTAGGGAGAGCATTTGTGAGACACAAGTATTGCAATGTCACTTGTGTGAACCTCTTTTTATTCTGAGTGAATTGTGTGAAGTTGACTCTCTTGACATTTTGTACTCTCTTTTATTATATAATGGATTGCTCGTCTCCTTACATGGATGTAGGTCGATTGACCGAATCACGTTAAATTATTGTGTCTCGTTTGATTTATTTCTCATTAATCTTTTTATTCATAGTCTTTCGAGGTTTGCTTTGCTAGCTTTGGCATGACACCTCATTATTTCGGTCCAAACAAGATCCCGTGATGAGAGGGATAAAAATGGGAGAGAGGGTGTTTGATTTTTTGCACAAAGTTAGTCTAAGAACTAAAACCTTTAATGTAAGTGCTATACTCCCAATAACTTCTCTTGTTGGATCATTTCATATAAACCATTCAATATAGTTATCAATGGAAAATATGAAAGTAAAAATAAACTTGTATACGTATGTCATGATTGTGACACAGAAAAATCTCTTGTTTGGAAAACAGACCCATAAATGAAAATGACCTTTGTCCTTTAGCAATCAATGTTTACACATTTCTAAGGCATGTGTAGCAAAACTTAGATAGCATTAGCCAAAAGGCTATACGTAGGCGTAGATGGAATGAACTATAAGCTCCCGTTTAGCCGTAGATAATTAATAGATTATGAGGTTGAAATTTGAAATTTAAGATTTTGAAGTTGTGCGCAGACATGCATTTTACTTGGAAAAAATTTAAAGTTTTGCTGGTGAAAGTGAAATTTCAAAATCTGATCAAATTTCATTATTAAAAAACGAATAGTTTTGTGGGATACGAGTCTAGAATTAAAATACGACATTTCTAAGGTTAAAAGTGGTTTAAAGTGAATTCAGAATTTAGAGTGATGGTTATTCCACATGTAAATGATTTTATTATATTTTTCTTATTCAATGAACTTACAGACCATAGATGTATGTAATGTACTTGAATTTACAGATAATTCGTAGGGATAAGGCAAAGATTATTTTTCTCATGCATTGAAATTTTAAGTGTAACATCAGTATAATGTCTTCTTTTTTTCATCCCATAAGGCAACTCTCAATCAAATGCATAAAGAAGATTTTAACAAGGCAAGTTCCACGGCAACACAAGTGTAATCCCTGGGCATCCTCTTCGTCCTGTTCAAAAGGAATTAATTCATAATCTTGTCCGTTGAAACTAATATCGCCATTCAAAAATCTCCTAGCTACAAATTCTTCTAAATTTGCTCATATTTCTGGATCTCGTGCTATTGCTCATGTGTTAATATGAATTATAGTGTTATTTTCAATTTTTTTAGGTACACAAATTTGTATTTAGGCACACAACAACTTTAACACAAGTTCAAGTCTAAAATAAGAACACCTATGAAGTTACACAACACCTTCAACACAAGATTAAAAATAATCTATCCAAGAAGTGTGTTGTAGTTTCAGAAATAAGATGAAACAAAAATTTAAAGCCAAGTCCCTCGACTTCACAGAGTGTCCTTAAGGAATAATTCCCCTCACTGTACCCGAGGTTATGGAATTTCCCTCTCAGGATAAAATGACTTTCAATCCTAATATAGCGGTACCTCAAATTATTGGATTCGTCGAATTCACTCAACAGCTAATGATCACAATGAGTTTTTCTTAAGATATGAAGAGTGTTTATGCTGTCAAAAATCGTGTCCCTTTCAACAGCTAGTGATCACAATGAGTTTTTCTGAAGATATGAAGAGTGTTTATGCTGTCATAAAATCGTGTCCCTTCGGAAAGGATGCATTGGTTCTGGAAAAAGGCACCTTCTCAACACAATCACGTCACCTAAGTCTGTGCTGGACCTGCACCTGATCTGCGGCCGCAAGTGCCACTATCAAAATACCAGTAGGTGCGCACGCATAAAATGACTTTCAATCCAACAATAGCGGTACCTCAAATTATTGGATTCGTCGAACTCACTCAAAAGCTAATGATCACAATGAGTTTTTCTTAAGATATGAAGAGTGTTTATGCTGTCAAAAATCGTGTCCCTTTCAACAGCTAGTGATCACAATGAGTTTTTCTAAGAAATATGAAGAGTGTTTATGCTGTCATAAAATCGTGTCACTTCGGAAATGATGCATTGGTTCTGGAAAAAGGCACCTTCTCAACACAGTCACATCCCTAAGTCCGTACTGGACCTGCACCTGATCTGCGGCTGCAAGTGCCACTATCGAAATACCAGTAGCTTACTGCGTGCTGGAACTGCGGGTGCAAGTTGTCAGGTGCGTGTCCCTTTCAACAGCTAGTGATCACAATGAGTTTTTCTGAAGATATGAAGAATGTTTATGCTTTCATAAAATCGTGTCACTTCGGAAAGGATGCATTGGTTCTAGAAAAAGGCACCTTCTCAACACAGTCACGTCACCTAAGTCTGTGCTGGACCTGCACCTGATCTGCGGCCGCAATTACCACTATCGAAATACCAGTAGCTTACTGCGCGCTGGACCTGCGGGCGCAAGTTGTCAGGTGCACGCAAATCACACTATTGTGTAAAGCTGAAGCCGAGCGACAATGACGACGGTGCGAGGCACCACCTTGTTCTTGCCCCACTATTCAAATGAAGATGTGTTTCTCGATATAAGCACATAAAAGCTTCTTTCTCCCACCAATGTGGGAGAATTTAGTAACCTTTCCTATTTGAGCACACTTTCCATTTTAGTGTGGACTCAAATTCCCTCCACTATTTCCCTCTATTTTCCATTGCACACACACCTTGAACTCAACATGTAGTTCCCGACTGAATTTCATACCCTTCTAGCATGGACTTTTACATTCATTCTCTTGGCACTAGAAGTGGAGATGGCGGATATAATCTAAATACCTTTTTTATCACTGCTTTAAAATAACGTATATTTTGAATGTCATCTTCATTCACATTTCCTTGGTTCCCAATTAACACATTTGCGCTACTTATTACATGCATATATTTTAAAAAAGAAAAAATAAATCCATCTTTTAGTAATCTGTCTAATTAAGTTGAAACGGGTTGTATGTTGACCCGTTTGTTGAGGTCGAATCATGTTGAGCATATTGAATTCTGATCCGTAATTTCACCTATCTTAACCCAATCCATTTTGAGTCATGCAAACTTTGATGAGTTGGATCGCAACTCGTTTTGAGTGTTATCCATATTTGATCCAACCCATCTGGTTTTCACCTCTAATTAAGTATGGACATACATAGTGTACTTACACTCATCCAAATCTTTGAAATTCCTTTCAAGTCTATCTGTCAATCCAATAAGTTTATCAATCCAACTTAGAAAAGGAAAAAAAATAAAAAATCAGACACAAAAAGCTAGCCAACATTGCTCGAGTCTCAATTAAAAGTTCATCAAATTCCTCGTTTCATGTGCTTCTTCATCATACCTTATACCCTATAAATCTATGTTTGTAGGACTTAGTGCAAGGGTTTGATCAGGAAACAGCTGCCGTAGTAATGGCTAGATTGGTTTCTTATAAAATGGAGCAAGAGGTATCATCTTCGAGTAATAATTAGTTCTTCACAATATTATTTGTTTTATTTACTTAATTATATGTGGATGCCTAGTCATCTTTGTCTTTGTTGGCCTTTTCAGTTTGTAAATAGTACAATATCATTTTTCTGGACAAAAAAATACATTTATACTACATGATGACGCGATCTTTACAAAAATATTATTTGAGCACATGCATCATGCCGCTGAGGCGCTGAGAACCATAGTCAGCTCTCTAAAAATGTCTATATATCCATTTTATGCCAAAGATTCAAAAGAAAAAAAAATTGGATCTCAACAACAAACTCTCTATACTCTCAAATGTTCTCCTATTTTTCCCTTCACAATACACAAAAGGTACAAATGGTAACAACATCATCATTCGACCTAAGTAATAAAGCAGCATGATGAGCTTAAATCTGTGTGTCAAATAGTGGAAGAATTTATTCGTAAATCCGTTATGATGTTAAGAGATTCAAGTTAGATAGTATGCTTCTATAGTTTTTCTGGACTGACCGTACTCAACTTGTTCTCCTCCCTTGTTGGTTGCATGAAGCATCTCGTTGAATCTGTCTACCTGAAGCTGATACTATCTTTCATTTCTTGTTTCTCATTTTGAATAATAGATTTCACTTTCCAGGAAGATTTTGATCCCCCAAGGTGGCTAGATCGGAATCTGATTCGCCTGTGTGCCAAGTTTGGTGATTATAGGAAGGATGATCCCACCTCCTTCACTTTGAATCCCAGTTTTTCACTATTCCCTCAGTTCATGTATCATTTGCGGAGATCACAATTTTCGCAAGTAATATAACTCAGCCTCTCTTTCTTGTTCCATTAAACTTTTTGAATATGTATCATAGATGCATGGTCTATTGTCTCTCATTAATGTGTGGGCATCACAGGTTTTCAATAATAGTCCCGATGAGACAGCATACTTCCGGATGCTGCTCTACCGAGAGAGTATAAGCAATGCTGTTGTCATGATTCAACCTACACTAACGGCATTTTCATTCAATTCACTGCCTTCTCCGGCTTTACTGGATGTGGCATCTATTGCTGCTGATCGCATTCTTTTGTTGGATTCGTACTTCAGCGTTGTCATATTCCATGGAATGACAATAGCTCAATGGAGAAACTTGGGATACCAGAACCAGCCAGAACATCAGGTACAATTCATTGCTTTGTCGTTTTCTTCAAAATAATGAGATCCTTTATGCTAAATTATAAATATTTGTTTTCTTCATTCCCCAATCTTGTGGAATATGTTATGGCTACGTTGGAATTCTTTCCACCACCATTTGTGCTTGTAAAACAAATTGTTATCTATTTTCCTTGTTCTTTCAGGCATTTGCACAGCTATTGCAAGTTCCTCATGATGAGGCTCAAGCACTTATCCAGGTGAGGTTTCCTTTTCCTAGAGTTGTGGTGTGTGATCAGCATGGTTCCCAGGTAAGCATCGTATTGTGATTGTAAGGTTTTGTTGCGTTCTGCCAAAACCCTGTTGTGGAGTATAATGGATCTCAAGTTCGTCGAAATCCAAGATGGAAGGACAACTAGTATTCAAATGAGATTCGAGGATCACTAAGTTCCATAAAGAGCGGCAGTAGAGAAAGCTTAGTGGTAGCTTATGTCGGAGAAAGCTATATCCTACTCCTATTGCTCTTCCAAAGTGGTTTTTGCTCTAGATTTTTCTTTTTGTATGATACGCCTTCTCTTGGGGAAGAAAATAGAACGTGCTTTCAGAGGGTGGGAGGGGAGCCTTCGCATTACGGGTAACGTTGTTGCCATGTGATCTCCGAGCCGTGGAACAACCTCTTGTAGAAATGCAGGGTAAGGCTGCGTACAATGAACTCTTATGCTTTGGCCCTTCATTGGACCATAGTGCACCGGGCTTCCCTTCCCTTTCAAAGGTGTACGCAGTGATAAAGTTGCACTCGACATAATTTTCTGGTTGTTTGTGCCTAATTTGCTCTTATATGTAAGGTAAATGTTCTTGTTACAAAGATATATGGAAGATAAATGTTCTAATATTTCCTCACATTCTTACCAGGCAAGATTTCTTTTGGCAAAGTTGAACCCCTCGGCCACATACAATAACCCAAATGATATGGCAGCAGTTTCAGACGTGATATTCACTGATGACGTAAGTCTCCAAATTTCCTTCGAGCATCTTCAGCGACTGGCAGTGCAATCTTCTTGAGAAAGAAAGAAAAAAGCGCTTCTGCAGTTAGGATTGATCCCAGCGAGAGCACATCGTCTCTGGTGTCTACCTGTAGTCCTCAACTATAAAGACAATTTCTTTTCTATTATCCGTAGAGATTAGAGCTCGAAACTGATATCATTCGGGACAATTTGGGTTTACATTTGACATCATCTTGGCTATGGGGAGGAGAATTTTGCGCCTTTTCGAAACAATAAATTGTTTTAAAGTTATTTAGCATATCTACTCCCTCAGGATAAAGTTGTTTTGTACTAAATTCCTAGTTAATTTTGTAGTTGATTGTAGTAAGGATTATAGGTCTCATATATAATTTGAAGTATCCATATACAACTCTATCTACTGTTTTGTTACTATCTGCTATTTTTCTCGTAGTTCTGTTACTTCTTTTACTAGACTGCTTTGGACGATTTTACCTTGAGCCGAGATTCTACAGGAATCAATCTCTCTACCTTCGTGTTAGAGGTAAGATCTGCATATACCCTACCCTCTTCAGATGCACTATGTGGTTATAAATCTGGATTATTTGCTTCTCTTATGCTAAATTGGATCATCTTGTTAATTTCTCTCTAGAAGACAGACCCCTTCCAGAGGCACCATGGCCAACCCCCCTGACACAGTACCTGCACCCCTACCTCCAATGCCGCTGGAGCCACCAGACGCCTTGGACACCGCAGATGCAAACCAAGCAGAAAACAACCCCCCGAAACAGTTGGGAAACTCTTTCAAATATGCCCTCCTGAATAAGGAGAATTCTTTGAACGGTCAGTATTTGAATTTCGACAATGGAAAATCGCCATGGATACCAACAGAGCCAGGTGATATGATAGTTCTAAGCGACGCAGACAAAGAGCGTATCTATGCTCCTTGGAGGTTTTCAGTGATCGTCAAGCTATTAAACAAAAAACTAGCCCACAATTACCTGAAAACCAAGTTAATCGAACTGTGGAAACCAATAGAACCTCTAACACTGGTGGACTTAGGGAATGACTTCTACACCGCAAAGTTCACCAACCCAAAAAATATGCAAAAAGATCTCTAAGGAGGACCATGGTTTGTTACATGGTCCTTCCTCTCAGTAAGACGACGGGAGCCGAATTTTGCCCCTGAAGAAGCGACCCAGACACACACAGCGATATGGATCTGGTTACTCCATCTCCCGATTTAATTCTATGATAAAAATATTTTAGAAAGAACTGGGAACAAATTAGGCACCTTGCTGAATTTTGACACCTTCACATCAGCAGCACTACGAGGAAGGTACACAAGAATTTGCATTCAAGTCCCCCTGGATAACCCGGTGAAGACCTTCGTGAACATTGGTACACATAGACAACAAGTAGTCTATGAAGGGGAGGGGGTACTGTGTACAAGGTGCGGAAAGCCAGGGCATACCCACAAAACTTGCTCCACACTTACCCCCAAAGCTATTGAGGAGCTGGATACAACAAAATCGTCTAGAAACAGCCCTCCGACCTCATCAGCTGAATGAAAAACAGTCATATTCACCAAAAAGAGAACTATCCCCAAGGCTCAACGCCCCCTCAAAGAAGGTAAGGAAATTTTGAAGGGTAGCAGATACCAGGTAAAGATCTATGATGCTGCAACCGGTAAGTTTCTTAATCCCAATTTCTTTACGCCTATTGCAAACAACTCAGATATAGATGTACAAGGGAAAAATGAAGCCATGTTGGAGAAAGTCTCATTGGCCACGGAGAAATCCCTTAATAATCAGTATAAGAAAAATGAAAAAAGAAAAGCCCCAGTGGGGCAGCCGGGACCACCTCCCCAAAAAGGTGTTGAGCCTTCTGATTTGCCAATAGTCAACTCTGGCATTGGCCCCACAAGGGAATTAACTCCCAACCAACACGCCCTCATTAACCAAGGCAATCTATCTTTAATTTTTGATATCCCCAAAGGGGGCCGTCATCTCACCCCCTCCGGGGGAACCCCCATTACCTCCTCTGTCTCTGCGTATTCTTGGAGGAGTAACTCCATTGCCACTAGGGATAATCATCACCCTAGGGCATTTGATATGTCCAAGGCAGTCATGTCAAATAATCCCACTTTTATCACTACCACCCTTTTGAATCCCTATAACCCCACCTGAGAACCTACTCATTCTCTCCCCTACAACAATGTCTTCCATATCTCCCAACAACCCCAACACCTCCATCAACCCCTTATTCTAAAAGAGCCATTTTTCTTCACTACAGGACCACCTCCACCGAATAGATTACCAACTTCTTGGGCGGAGCTAACTCTGGCGGACAAAACTATCACACATTACGTCGCGATAGGGCACCAACCCATAGTCCTACTCATCCAATGCCCATCTTGGATAGTACAAATTGTGAAAGAGGGGGTGGACCACATAGTATCGGGGCTGGGCTACCAAGTTTGGTGCCAAAAGGTACTACAAGCTCAGATGATAGGGACATTGAACATACTACAAGATCAGATGATAGGGACATTGAACATAATGAATCCAACAAACAAAACTCACTTATGAGTCACATATTCAAAAGTTTACCCTTCTACCCGACAACCCCTTATCTCTCGGAGACGGACACTCTGAACTTCATTCTTTGGAACCCACCGG
The DNA here is from genome assembly GCA_030864215.1 of Capsicum pubescens. Lineage (NCBI taxonomy): Eukaryota > Viridiplantae > Streptophyta > Magnoliopsida > Solanales > Solanaceae > Capsicum > Capsicum pubescens. The sequence continues at coordinate 13,975,322 of CM061546.1, forward strand.
AGGAAAAAAATGTGGTAACAACTCCACAACTACCTCAAAGGGGTGCAGACCAAAAAGGAGTGACCACCGCAGTGTTAGAGCAACTAGAACAGGCCAATGTAGAGATGGAGCAATTCCTAGCGGAATTTGGGGACCCAGAAATAGAAAAAATCTTTCTAGACATGCCTCTTTGGAAAGAGTTCAAAGATACCTTAAGCTTAATTATTACTGCACTCTGTCCCCCAACAACGAATATCCTCAGCCTGATCTTGAGGAAAGAGATAAAATAGATCCCGCCGGCAGTTGCACCAATCCCTCAGATGAACCTGAGGAAGAGCTCTCACAAGGACAAAGGGAAACAACCCATGACCTCCCCCCACCAACACCATCTGGGCCCATGTAGTTCATCATCTGGAATACGAGGGGGGCCAACAGTGCCAAATTTAAGCGCCAATGCAACAACCTCATAAAGTCCCACAACCCTGCTATGATTGCCTTGCTGGAAACTAAGATGGTAGATCACAAGAACATCATTGAAATACCTTTGCTTTGATGCTTACCTAGAGTCTAGTGCTGTTGAGAGGAAAGGGGTATTGTGGTTATGTGGAAGGAAGACCTCATTTATCTCCAGCACTGCTCCACATCCTTCCAGGATATCCATGCTACTGTGAAGGTAAACAATAGCCCTGACACTTTCCTTTTCTCTACTATTTATGCCAGCACTGATTTCAATTTGAGATTAATGCTATGGGATGAGTTACGCAACATTGCTAACTCACTTACTGGGGATTGGCTTACGGGGGATATTTCAACTAAATTCTAACAACCAATGAAAAACTTGGGGGTGCTCACATTAGTAATAATAGGGCCAACCACTTTTGGAATTGTTTAAACTACTGCAATATGGTGGACTTTGGATATAGGGGATGCAAATACACATAGAAAAATAAAAGGTATAGGAACCGGGGGTGCCTTATCCAGGAAAGGCTGGACAGATGCCTTGCCAATACTTCCTGGATAAACCACTTCCCTGATGCACTCATTACCCACTTACCAAGAACCAAATCAGACCATTGTCCTACCTTTTTGTCTCTCACAAAAAAAACTGCTAGACAAAGGGATAAACCTTTTAGGTTCGAACCCATGTGGTGTAACCACCAATATTTCCACCGTTTAGTAGAGAGATGCTTCTTGGGACCCACCACCCTTCACCAAGACATCTCTCAATTCCATGAAAATGCCACTCACTGGAATACTAATGTCTTTGGCAACATCTTTCATAGACTCAGAATTATTTTGGCCAGGTTAGATAGCATACATAAATCCCCTCACTATCACATTAGAAACTTTCTACAAAACCTGGAGAATGAACTCCTCTGTGATTATGATAGTGCCCTTAAATGTGAAGAGGAATTTTGGAAAGCCAAGTCTAGAATCTCCTGGATCAATGAGGAAGATGCCAACACTGCTTTCTTTCACCCTTCCACAATCAGTAGGAGGAGAAGGAATATACTATGGAGCTCAAAGATGATGTGGGCAATACCATCTCTGGTGAGAATGACATTAAGACCCACATCATCAATCACTTTAGAAGTCTCTTCACTACCAGCCATACCTCGAGCCCTAACAGTCACTTTATTCCAAAAATTAACTCCAATATTCTTAAAAGGGAAGCATGAGACAGGCTTGACTCCCCCCGGCATACGAAAATCTTGGTAGCCCTCAAATCCTTCAAGCCTCTAAAAACTCTAAGCCTAGATGGCTTGCACCCCTTTTTTCCAGAAATTCTGAAACATTGTTGGCCCCAAAACCATAGACTTTTGTAATAAAGTCTTTTCAAACTCCAACATGCTTGCTGAGAACAATGCTACCCACATCTGTCTCATTCCCAAAAGAAGGGATGCTGGATTTCTTAGGAATTTTAGACCCATAGGCCCTTGTAACGCTACCTACAAACTGGTAACAAAAATAATAGTAAATAGGATTAAGCCCTACCTTTCCTCCATCATTGGTCCCAATCAAGCCAGATTCTTAGCTAATAGAAGAGCTTCTAATCACAATATCATTATTCAGGAGTACATCACCCACTTTAGTAAGATGGGGGGGAAGAAATTTAACATGATTTTGAAGATTGATTTAGAGAAAGACTTTGACAAAATAGAGTGGTCCTTCATAAAGGATACCCTCCTATTATTTGGCTTCCCTGATAAAATCACTAAGCTTATCATGTCATGTGTCTCCACCTCTTCTATCTCTGTATTTGTCAATGAGTCTAAAATAAAATTCTTTAACCCTTCCTGAGGTATTAGACAAGGAGACCCAATGTCACCCTATCTATTCATCCTGTGCATGAAGAGACTTTCTAAAGGTATTGACACTGAAGTCAGATCCAAAAGATGGGACCCAATCGGTATCACCAATGGTGGTCCTAAGATCTCTCACCTCTTTTTTTATGATGACCTCACCTTAATGGCTAGGGCCTCCCCTAGAAACTGTCAAACCATTGTGAATATCCTGAAAACTTTCAGTAATCTTTCAGGGAAAACCATCAACAATGCCAAATCAAAAGTGTTGTTCTCTAAAAACTGCATCTCCTCTAATGCATCCACCTGCACTCAAATTCTCAACATCCAATCTAGTCAGGATTTTGGCAAATACCTAGGATACCCTATATTCCACAGCAAGCCCAAGAATAATGACTTTCAATTTATATTGGATAACATGCATCAAAGGCTTGCAGGGTGGAAAACCAAATTCGTCAACTTTGCTGGTAGAACAGTATTTGCTAAATCTTCCCTAAGCAGTATACCAACTCATATCATGCACTACATTAAAGTTCCCAGTGGAATCCTGGAACTTATTGACAAAACTCAGATAGATGTTGTTTGGGATAGCAATGCTGAAAAAAGAAAGCTCCACCTTCTCAATTGGTACACCCTCATCATACCCAAAGGAAATGGAGGGTTAGGTATCCACAAAAGTGGAATCAGAAATAGAGCTCTCTATGCCAGCTTAGCATGGATACTTTCTAGGCACCATAATAGTCTTTGGGGTCGAATTATGCTCTCTAAATATAACCACTACAACACTGGCCCCGGATCAAGAACCTGGAGAAACATCCTTAGGGGCTGGGCTGATTGCTCTAGAGGCATAAATTGAAGAGTTAGCAAAGGGGATAAAGTCAAATTCTTCAGTGATAGCTGGATCCCTCACTTAGGAAACATTAGAAGTCTTATCCATGGTCCCCTTACCACTATTGATATGAATACCACCATCAATCAACTCCATCAGAATGACACTCGAGATTTTAGCCACCTTTCTATAGAGCTACCATGCTACTTAAGAAACATCATAACTAGCACCATTATCCCTCACAATCCCACTGAGGAAGATAATCCTACTTGGGGTCTAACTAGCAATGCTCGTTTCAGTACAGGAAGTATTTATAACATGATCTCTGAATCTAGGATATAACAGGACACCTAGAGAAACTTCAATCTTGTTTGGAAAGCCTAAACCCCCAACAAAACCAAGACTTTTCTCTAGCTTCTCCTCCATAATAGACTCCCTATCAATGCTTATCTAAACCATATTGGTCTCTCTATCCATCCTCAATGCCCCTTGTGCCAAAATCAGGAGTAAAATGCCAACCGAATCTTCTCCGGTGCACAAATGTTGTCTTCTTCTGGGCAGAGCACCTTCAAAAAGCCAGATACAAACCCTACAACTATGGGTTAATTTATCCATTGCTAATTGAGACACTATCTGGCAGCAACTCAGAGACAAGCCTTTTAATGCCTGGCTATCATGGGAAGTCCTCTTCCCACATTGCCTTTGGGTTATCTGGTTGTGTAGGAATGACAACAATTTTAACAATAAAACCTCCACAATTTCCACTACAATGGTCATCTTCCTGGCTACTGAATTCAGTATGCTAGCTGCCAATATCCCCACTCAACATGCAACTCCACCACCATAGTGATCAAGTAGAATCCTCCCACCAGTGGGCAGCTAAAGCTTAACATTCATGGTTCAGCTCAAGGCAATCCTGGAATAGGAGGGATAGGCAGACTCTTTCGGGATCATAATGCATCTCCCCCATACAACCCCCTCTATGGCTAAATTGTTGGCATTATGGCATGGACTATCAATTGCTAAAGCTAACAACTTCGCTAATTTCCTCATTGAAACAGACTCTAGTATTGTTCTTTAAATGCTTGTTAACGACCATCCTTCCTACCACAATTTCATTGTTGTGTGCAAGTCACTAATGCTAGAGATGCAGGCAGCAACACCATCTAAAATCTTCAGGGAATTGAACGCAGTGGCGGATATGCTTTCTAAAGAAGGAGTCAGAAGTCAGATCCTGCTGTCACCAAAACTATTTTGGCAAATGCCTCATTTTGTAAATGCCTCTATGCAATCGAATTGTAACGGGTCACTAACTAATCGTTCAATTAAGAACAACTCAATTATCCTACAGGGCCGGGATGTGGCCCCGAACAACGTATTTTTGGCCCCTCCAGCTGTGAAGAGCACCCCTACCCACCCCCTTAACCTTTGAAGGAATGAATTTCTTTTTAACCAAAACAAAATTGGTTCTTGTTATTGAGACTGGTTTTAGGATAAACTAGCTCAATGAAATCCTAATCATTTATCACTAAAAAATTTACCTATCCTGATCATTATCACTAAAAAATTTACCTATTGACTGAAAAATTATACTATCAGACAATTCTTTGTCAAAAGTTGAAACTTGAGGGAGACAAATTTAGGATTAAAATACAATACTTTTGAAGACCACAGTTAAAAGTGAATTCAGGATTAAAAATTTATTATAATTTGACACTAAGTAATAAATTTAACTAATCTTATAGAACTCGCCCAAGATGAGGATATACAATCTACGTGAATCTACATATAATTTTTAGCGATAAGACAAAGATCATTTTTCTTATGCATGGTAATTCCAGGCTTAACATTTGTGTCAATGTCTTCTTTTTTCATCCCATAAGGTAACTTCCAATCAAATGAATATAGAAGATTTGATAATGCAAGTTCCACGGATGCAGCCCCAAGTGTCATCGCGGGACACCCTCTTCTTCCTGCTCCAAATGGAATTAACTCAAAATATTGCCCCTTAAAATCAACATCGCTATTCAAGAATCTCTCAGGTATAAACTCTTCAGGATTTTCCCATATTTCAGGATCCCTTGCAATAGCCCAAACATTAACATGAATTATAGTTTTTGATTGAATTTCATACCCTTATAGTGTGGATTTCATCATTAATTCTCTTGGTATTAGAAGTGGAGTTGGTGGATATAATCTAAAAGCCTCCTTGATCACTGCTTTGAGATATGGAAGATTTTGGATGTCGTTTTCATTCACAATATTGTCATTCTTTCGAATTGATTTTCTAATTTCTTCTTGGACTTTCTTCATGGCTTTTGGATTCTTCATCAACGCTGTCATTGTCCATATTACTACAGCTGTGGTAGTGCTTGATCCTGCAAGTAACACATTCTACAAAGAAATTGACAGGGAAACAAAATAAGAATTGTCAATTCATGAGGATGGCTCAAGGGAATATGAACCACATAAAAAAATAACTAATATGATATTTGACGCAATCCCAGCAATAATGAAGCTATAAATTTCGCTAAGGGTGTTCAATTTGATATATATGTATAATACATAATTTTTTGATGAAGGGTGTTCTACTGACCACTCTTCACCCTGTGTGCCTACGATTATCCCTGAGCTATTCATGTCACTCCATTTAAGATCAACTCAGTTTTATATAAAATAAAATTTCATAAAAGAAAAAAAGAAACTTTGAAAAGGATTAAATATAGTGCGCGAGCTCTTAAGTAGGTTTAAGACATAGGAAATTACCATGGCAATTGCTTTTATATGCTCCAAAGTGAGATCAATTGGTGTGGATTTCTCTTTCTTCAATTGGAGCAAAATATCAAGAATGTCTTCTTCCATCGATTTTGGTCTATTGGGATTAAGATGTTTCTAAATGAGTTCTTCGTAAAGCTTATCCATGCCCTTGAAATTCTTCTCAAATCTACTAATATTTTCAATAAATTTATCAATCCAACTTAAAGACGGGAAAAAATCAGAAAAAAAGAAGTTGATCAACATTGCTTCAGATTCTTCTAAAAGAAAACTAAACCTCTTCCTTTCATGTGATTCTTCGTCATACGTAAAACGAAAAGAAACTCTGTAAATAATATTACAACTTAATAAAATCATTAAATTACTCAAATTGGTGATTTGTGAAGTGGTAGCTCATTGAGATAATTTCTTGATCATTCTTGAGACTTCATCTTCACGAATGCGACTAAACGATTGCAGTTTCTTGAGACTAAATAGATGAAGAACACAAATTTTTCTCATTTCTCTCCAATAGTCATTGTAAGGTGCAAAACCTATGTCACGACCATTGTAAGACAATTTTTGCTGCCCAAAAAGAGAAGCTCTACTACAAAATACTAAATCTTGTGTCTTTAACACTTCTTTTGCTAATTTTGCTGTAGAAACTGTTAGGATCGATTAGCAGTTCACACACACTAAATCTATGGAGAGGATGAAGAAAACTAGAGAGAGTTCTTAAGGAGAGAGAGAGAGAAGTAATTTCGTAGAACCAAATTTCAGTGAGAATATTTTTCCATGTTTCTTGGAAAGTTTCCAAAAATTGAGATGAGGGGCTAAACTATCAAACTGATGCAAATTTCCAATGAAAGGGAGGCCTATAGGACCGGGTGGCATATTTTTTTTTCCCACTCTTTTTGGCTTCAAGAAGAAGAAAAACAAGCACGATAGGAAAGGGTACAAATAGTAGAAAGAGAATCATTTTGTTGTCCAATTTCACAAAATACTAGTCACTTGAAATGTCTTATAAATAAATGGAACCATGGATCGGGAGCTAAAAAATGGATGGATCTTACTCTAACAACATGTAAAGATATGATATTTGGACCTAACTCAACCCCAAAAGCTAGCTCAAAAGAAGGAGGATTGCCCAAGCTTCACTGATGTGGGTCATCACTGACATTATCCGGTCCTTATGAGATGTGGACAGTCTATTTAGGGGCCCAAACATCGGAGGCCTGATTTTGACACCATGTTAAAGGGATCTTGGGCTAGTGGTCTGGTCTTATTATATAAGCTTGGGCAGTATTCATCTCATTAGCTAGAATTTGAGGTTAAGTTAGGCCCAAACGTCATATCTTTATAGGTATCAAAGATAGGTCCATACTTATTTAGGATTCCTGTCCATGCTCTAGTTGCGCTTGAGCATGGAGGAGGGTGCTAAAGTCTGTTAGAGTCCCATATTGATTGAATAATGGACTCGAACTAGTGGTATGCTTCGATGAATTTGAACAATATTTCCTCATAGACGAGATTTTCGAATCGAGTTAGGCCAAGTGTCATATCAATCAATACTCAAATCAACTTTTATGAAACTTGCTACCATTTCTCACTCAACCTCTGAGAACCACAAACAATTTTCTTTGATTTTTCAAGGCTGATAATTAAGGCATACGTACCTTGATACAACTGATCATGGGAAGACATAACTTTTGAAAGTGACATATTTGTACCAAATTCCTAGTTAATTGTGTAGTTGATTGTAGTAAGTGTAAACACGTGATTTTGTCTTCCTAAAGTTTCATTTTATTCCTTTTTACCCATTTTTTTTACTTTATCCTACCGTGTACCCTTATCTACGTGATTATACTCCACAAAAATACAAAAATAACAAACTCCCTAACAAATTCTATCCTATCCTAACCCCCTTTACACCTCATCCAAACAACCTACCCAATCAAAAATAAACACATCACCCATACCCCTACCCTCACCACCCCATACCCCACGTCACCCCCTAACCCCATCTATACATTTTTTAAATTCAAACCATAACAGAATTGGATAGGAGATAGACAATACTATACAAGCAAAGGAGGAGGGCAGATACTCATATCATCAAGGTCCATTTTCTCTAAGAACGAAAATCACATACAGAGACTACACACATTCTTCATTTTTTTTTCTTTTTTTCGCGGATTCACACCAACATACATACGCACAGCTGGTCATTTTTCCATTAAGGAGAAATACAAAAGGAACTCTTAGCTCTCACTTATACACTAATTCGTACACACACATAGAAAAAAAGGAGTAGCAAAGAGTGAGAGAGAGTAACAAAGGGAGAGAGATAGTTGATCGAGAAGGGGAGACAAGGGTTATGAGTTTTCTGATGAACCCATAGCCGAAATTGATTATTTCAGTTGTTTTTGGGAGTCGATCGCCGGAGATGGCTATTTCTGGTCGTATTCAAATGATTCTGGCGATGTTCGGTTGAGCTAAGCTCCTTACGGTGAGTTCTTGATCGGAGTTGGTTACCCACACATCGAATAGAGAGAGAGGAACAAAGTAGCGAAGGGATAGGTTGAGACAAGAGAGAGAAAACTGAGTGGAGCCGATCGAAAGAGCGAGAAAGGGGGAATTACATTGGAGTTGAGGTCTTTTCCGGCAAGTTCCCGCCGAAAACGTCACTTTTGTCTGTGTATCTTTGTTCTTCGTCACTTTCGGAGCTCGCCAGAGTTCCATTTCGATAGGAACCGCGACCCCAGCTCTAACCCGATCGGACTGGACCAATTTCAGTCCGATTCCGGTGGTCTGTCGGTGAACGGTCAAAACGACAACGAGCATATATTGAGTTCACGATTGAGGTTTGATTTGAGGCTTTCGGACCCGGTTCTATTTTCTAATCTCATTATTTGTCACAGTAAAAGCTTCGATTGAGGTTCATTTCTCATCCCTTTTCTTGAATAATTTTAAATTTTCATATTTTTGTGTGGCGATTTGACAATGTGTGGATCTTTTGTTTTTTGTTTGATTTTGTGATGTTTGAATCATGAATGTTGGTTGGCACTGAATTTGGATTATGAAGATTAAATTGATAGTCTAAAGATTAGTTAATCGTTGATTGAGAATTAAAGTTGTTGTTTGGGGTTGGGATCGAAAAATTGATAAAAATGAATAAGATTAGTCTTGATTTATTGTTGTCGGTTTATTTTGAAATAAATATTGATGTTAAGTGTAATTGTATCATGTCTTAGGTCGGGTATTGATAGGCAAGTTCTAGGTTTCGGAGGGTAGACAACTCGTAGGATTTTAATCATCGAATGTGTAAATATTTGTGTTGAGTGCTTTTCTTCATTTTCATCACATTTCATTAAATGTATTCATTTGGTCGGGGAATGCCCCGGAGATTGATGTATTTATTCACCGGGAAATGCCCCGACGTATCATGTTGGCGAAGGCGGATCGTGATCAAGGCCCGAGGCATCGGGTAAAGTCGGGGAGCGTAGTTAGGATGAGTATAGGTTAGATAGGATTTATTTTCACATTTTTATTTATTTTTCGGGTTGTAATAATTGGACTGGACACTATATTTTTGGATTATTTTGTTTTATTTGTTGGTTTGATTGTTTTACGTACTTTTGTGTGGTTTATACATTCGTAGTGTCAGATTAGTCGATACGCTCCACCAAGCGACCATGGTCAAACCACGGGATCGAGGGGTGCCTAACACCTTCCCTTTGGTCAACAGAATTCCTTAGCCGGAATCTCTGTTTGCAGATCAGTTTTATAGAGTCAAAACCGTTTTGAAAAAGGATATTCATGGGTGACTTGGCACACCCAATTTATGCTAAGTGGCGACTCTTAGTTTTGAAACTAATGAATCCTTTTCGAAACAATTTTCATCTTTTGTCACTTTAATAATAAAACCCTTTCGAAACTTAAAACAAATTCTTTCTTTTTTAGTACGAAAAAGGGGTGTGACAACTCTGGCGACTCTGCTGGGGATCTGTTCAAAATTCGAGCTTATTTTGGAGTCGTATCGGCTTTGTTTGACACTATAGGTGTATAAACATTTTTTTTGTGTTGTTTTATGTTATTGTTTTATCATTATGGAATTTTTTCATGCTCTTTGTGTACAGTATTTATCCTATGTGTTACCGCTTTTATATCTGGCATCATGTGTCTACCCCCCGGACTTCTTTCTACAACAAGTCTGTAGTACATGTGTTGTACACGACCTCTAGTTGAGTCACCCTTATTTTAGGGGGGGAGCCATCGGTGTTATGGAGTAGGTGGAAAGCTGACGCAGCCACTATCGACCATACGCTCCCCCGAACAGCCTTGTTAGTGAACCCCAACGTAGGTCAGCCTTTTGGTCATGCTTATGTGCATCATATTGAGACCTAGCGGAGCCCACTTGGTCCTTTGTAGGAGACTCACCTCTAAAGCATACCTACGTGCTAAATGTTGCATCTTTGAGGATAACGTGGTCATTTGACGGACTGATTTGAGAAAAACATGTGTTAGAAGTAAAGTGTGTGGGGAATGAAAAAAAAAACAAGAAAAAAAAAGAGTTTCGTTGTTTTTAGAGTTTTTTTATGGCTTTTATTTTTCACAATTCCAAAATTCAAAAGGACTTTTTTACCTTTCGCACTCATTTTCTCAAAAACATCAAAAAGATTTTTCTTTGTCTCGTTTAGCATACATTCACAATTAGAAAACTTCAAAAAGATTTTTTTCATTCATAGGATGTGTTTATAAAATAAAAATGCAAAAAAAAAGATGTTAGAATTTTTTTTACATTCCGTATAACGAAAATACCAAAAAGATTTTTCTTTCATAGTTGTTGATGTCATTTTTCTGTGAAGTATCAAAATGAAACTCAAAAGATTTTATTAACATGGTTCATCGTCTGTCATTGGTCGTATCTCTTAAGTCAGGGTCTAGCCTGTTATTTAATCATTAATTATCCAATCTGGACGAACTACGCGTACCTGATTCTCGTCCCTTGGGGCGGGATACGTAGGCAACCCTCGATGGGTCCGATAATTTTTATTTTTGGCCTTTGTCTTAGTCTTAGCCTGGGTTTTCCTTCTCGTAATCTAGTGTTGTCAATTAATTCTTGCCAAGTAGGCTGATTTCATTCGGCGGTACTGTTCGGTGGTACTGTTCGGTGGATTTTAGTTATATGTCGGTCTGTCTCTCTTTTTCACACGATATTTTTCTAAGATAAAATCCCGAGGGTCGGGAATTCCTTGTCTTGTTTTGAATTTTTGAGTTGTAAGTTTGGCTTGTTATTAAAGGATGAAGCCTACAGGGTCTAGAGTCTTGATGGTTTCCAAAGTGCCCAAAAAGTTAATAAAGTGGTGGAGCACGTTCAACTACGCTGACCAGCAAGAGCTATTTAAGATATTAGGTGATCTTACGAAACTTCTGCATGTCCCACCCCGTCCAGACCTAATAGATGTTGTGCTCACCTTTTGGGATCCTAGTAATTTGGTGTTTAGGTTCGGAAAGTGTGAAATGACACCTACGTTGGCAGAATTATCTGGTCTGCTTCATTTGCCTTATATTGACAAAAGTATGATCCGAGCTCGGAATCACTCGGGCAATAGGTTTCTACAAGGGTGTGGTTTGAAGAGTAATAACGGACATTTGGGTTGTATGAATCAATCATGGATTTCTTTAGACTTTCTATTCGCTAGATTTGGGTCCTCGGAAGGTTTTGATTGCTTTTGGGATGAATTTCATATGACTAAGGAGAAGTGGGAGAGAAAGCATCTTGAAGTCTTCACCCTCTCTTTGTTAGGTACTTTAGTGTTTCCACTAGAAAAAAGACGTATTAATACCCGTTTGCAATCTGTGGTGATGGCTCTATTTCATAAGGATCAAAATGACAAGGGCACTAATCAAAAGGGGAAGGTCGTTGATCAAAAGGGCAGGTTCACTCTCATACCCATGATCTTAACATAAATATATAAGGCTTTAACTGAAGTGAAGGGGGGTATGAGATTTTTTTAGGGCAGTAACTTGATATTGCAGTTATGGATGATGGAGCATTTGCATGCCCTTTCTTTAGTTAGACTAGACGTGGTTGATCGTTGTATTCCCAATCGAGTGAAATCCATGGACTTCAGGTTGCGTTTGGATAAATTCTCGCTACCCGTGGGAGTCGACGCTTGGATTGAATTTCTTGAGTCAAGAACTGGGGATAACATTTTGTGGACTTATCTGTGGCTTCGACCAAAGATAATCTTGTTTGGTTGTCAGACGCAACTCCTTTTAGTAATGTTAGGGCTCAATTGCACTAGACCATACAGTCCTTCTAGGGTAATGCGCCAGTTGGGTAGGCTGCCGGACGTGCCACTAGCAGTGGATCTTCTGAAGGATGTTGAGTTCTTCAAGGACTAAGCCTTAAGTGAGAGCAAGTACGAGCAGTTTTGGAAGCATGCAACAAAGCTAGGTGTGGACACACTCAAAGAAAGTTTGGATAGTCCAGGGTACACTTAGGGATATGGGGTCTGGCTTCAATCTATCCCTCGGGGTATCAGCCAACCCTTACCAGCGCATCATAGATGGAGAATACAGGAAGAATGCATAGTTGACGACCATCAGGATGAAAGTGCAGGGTCCAAAGTAGAGACATTGAGAGTTCAGTTAGCAGATTTGTTCAAGATTGTAGAAGGGTGTCAGACCAATCTTTCTAATTGCACTCCTCATGAGGCAGGAATACGGGCCCAAAGCTTCTTCCCCAATATCAGGGTGTCTTTGCAGGACATGCTACAAAGTTTGAATGGGAGAAAGGGAACTTCACAGGTAGGTCCATCTCAGCCAGGGTCATCACGCAGAGCACCAGTCTAAAAGAGCATTTCTTATCTTTATTCAATTTGAGTCTTTTATGTTTCTGTCATTGTAGGGTGGCATCTGTTTTAAGTCGGAGTCAAGTTGTTTTTGGTATTAGGGTCTTTATCAGTAATTTCATGTATGTCGTCTTAGGGGTCTAGAATGTTATTTTGTATTTGTTGTTTAGTTTTTAAAGCGGTCCTAAATTCATTGCATGTTTTGTTTGTTTCTTTCATCAAAATGTTATGAGGTTACGTCTTTCTTTTGTTTGTTTGTTTTTGTTTTAGTGAAAAAAAAACTTCAATTATGTGATGTTTATGCATATACTTCCCGAACTATGCAAGATCTGATTCATGTACAACATGATACGTAGGCAACCTACTTTTGGGTTCGATCTAATATTTTGTTTCGTTGTTTTTCATTTTTTTTAAAGAAAAACAAAAGCCATAAAGAATGATAAAATGAAGGTAGATAGCGAGAGAAGAAAAGAAAGAAAGGATGATGAGACAAGAAAGGGAAAGAACAGAGACTGATACAAAAGAGGGAAATGAGGGCGAAAGAAAAGAGGTGTTGATTGGAGGAATGAAGCAAATGAGCGTAGATAGAAATTTGGATGATGTTGAAATGACTCGCTACCCTCAAAGGCTGGTAGAAATGAACATGAATCTAGGACAATTTTACCAATGTGATTCCCATGCTTGTTGTGTGCCCGAATCCTAACGGATGTTGTCTTTGATAAGCATGTTCTTTCAGATAACGGTGGTAGGTTTGCAGCACTTTGGCTAGTCACCCTTACCTCACTAGATCAAAAGAAAAGCTCGTCATGGATAGCAGGGAGATTGAAAATTCGCTCATTAACCCGGATCAGGATCCCAGGGAAGAAAGTTCAGAACGTAATGATGAGGTAGTAAGGCTCAGGCAACAATTGATAGATTTGCACCGAGCATGGGCTAGTGGCATGCCTTATCCTTCGCTCCCTGAAGGTCTTGGAAATATCTCTAATTTCCCACCGCTCTCTTAAGCACAATTATCTGCTCCCACTGAGTCACCTGAGCACGCGCCAGGATTCACTCCGCGACATTATTATCCTGGAACTTCTAGTGTGCCCTTGGCAGCTCCCCAACCAAGACCCGCTGCTCAACTGGCACCACTGATCACGCCGATGTTCGTGGCTCTGCCACCACTTGAATCTCCCACATATGTTGTGCGTCCGACAATAAGGCTTCCTCGGTCTGCTAGTGAGCCAGTATTGAAGGTTCCAGATAGTCAGTATTATGCCCCGGAGCCTACTTTGAGAATGAATGAACCGTATAGGTACACTCAGCTACTTGCATTTCTATTTGAAACGGAGAAACCTATCGCAACAGATGAACAGAAGGTCATAGCACAAAAATTGAAAAGTTTGGAACAGGCTATGAGGAATTTACAGGGAATCGGAGGTTATAAGAGTGTTTCCTATAAAGATCTTTGTATGTTTCCAGACGTCAATCTTCCCCTAGGTTTTAAAATTCCCAAGTTCGAGAAGTATGCTGGGCACGGTGATCCTGTAGCACACTTAAGATGTTATTGCAACCAATTGAGGGCTGCAGGAGGAAGGGAAGAGTTGCTTATGGCTTTCTTTGGCGAGAGTCTTTCTGATCCGGATTCAGAATGGTTTGTCGATCAAGATATCGATAAGTGAAACAGCTGGGATGACTTAGCTTCTGAGTTTGTGCAATATTTTTAGTATACGTTGACCTGATTTCGGACAAAAAATCCTTGGTCAACATGAAGAAGAAAAACACTGAAGGTTTTAGGGAATACGCGATAAGGTGGCGTGAACAGGCCGCCAGGGTAAAGCCTCCGATGAAGGAAAGTAAGTTGGTAGAGGTCTTCATTCAGGCACAGGATGAGACTTATTTTCAGCATTTACTTTCGGCGATGGGAAAGTCTTTTATTGAAGTCCTCAAAATGGGAGAGATGATAGAGGATGGAATCAAGACCGGCCAAATAGTGAGTTTTTATGCATTGAAAGCCACCACACAAGCGATTCAAGGTGGATCTGGCACATTCAAAGGTAAAAAGAAGAAAGAGGACGTGGCGACTATCGTAGCTGGAATCCATTCCTATACCAAAAGACCGCCTCGCCCCTATCCCCAATCCCAAGCCTAAGTCTACATCCAAGCTCCATATATTTCTCCCCACCATTGCTACCCTCCATAAAACCCATTATACTCCATTCCACCGCCCCCGTACCCAGTATATAGCGTGCAGCCATATGCCCAAACCCCTTCTTACCCGCAATGGCACGCGCAAGCTCCACAAAATCGCCCATCAGCTCCACTAAATTACCAAAACCACTCCAGACCCAGTTTCCAACCTCGTCCTGAGTACAAGAAAGAGAAGGTGGTCAAAAATCAGTTCACACCTCTTGGGGAGTCATATGATAGCTTGTTTGATAGGCTGAGAAAGATGAAAGTCTTAAGCCCAATTCAAGGAAGGCTTACAAATCCACCCCCAAGGAATCTCGATTATTCTTTAAGGTGTGTGTACTGTTCTGACATGCCAGGCCATAATATCGAGAAATGTTGGCATTTAAAGAGAGCTATCCAAGACTTAATTGACACAAATCAGATGTTGGTCCAGGCCCCGGAGTCTCCAAACAATAACCAGAATTTGCTGCCAACCCATGCTGAAACCAATATGTTAGAATTGATATATGATGGGAAAGAATCGTCAAGGTGTTATAAGCCTATTGTCAAGATACAGGCTAATGAGGAGAAATCGCTGAATGTAGCAGAGTCTTTGAAAGCAATGTCATTGAATCAGGAATGAATGAGAGAAGATAAAGCCCAAGAAAGCGCAAAGAAACCGCTGATCACAATGCAAGGTACCAGAAGAGATGTTGATTCAAGTCAGGATAAGCCTAAGTTAACGGTGGTAGGAGCTCTGGGTAAGCCCATCCTGATGGTGAAAGAAGCACTGGCAGCGCCTATTGTCCTCCAACCGGTGACCCAGCCTCCGATAGTTGACATGAAAAGGGTTCCCTGGAACTATAAGAAGACTCTGATAACCTATCAAGGAAAAGAAGTAGTAGAAAATGGAGATGAGGTAGGAGGTTTGACTCGGTCAGGGAGATGCTACGTTTCTGAAAGCTTAAGAAAGTACAAACCAGTGGGGAGTGTACCTTCATCTATCAAAAATCCCATCACCGAAGAAGAAGCTGAAGAATTTTTGAAAAAGACGAAGTTGCCAGAGTATTCAATAATAGATCAGTTGAAGAAAACCTCTGCTCAAATTTCCCTCTTATCTTTTTTGTTGCACTCCAAGGAACATCGTGATACTATACTGAAGGTATTAAATGAAGCATATGTTCCTAGGGAGATTACAGTAAATCAACTTGAGAAAATGGTTGGAAAAATCTTTAAGGTCAATCGAATCAGCTTCTCTGATGATGAATTGCCTGTTGAAGGTACAAGGCACAACCGGGGCCTTTACATTATAGTGAAGTGCGAAGATTTCTACGTCACTCATGTTATGATTGACGGAGGTTCAGGTGCAAATATCTGCCCTAATTCTACTTTGCAAAAGTTGAATATTGGTGCTGAGATAATCAGGCCCAACAATGTATTTGTCAGGGCTTTCGATGGTGCAAAGTCAAACTCCATTGGCGAAATAGAACTAATGTTGATCATAGGGCATGTTGAGTTCGCCATAGAGTTTCAAGTATTGAATGTAGACTTCTCTTACAACTTGTTGTTGGGAAGTCCGTGGATCCACAAGGCCAAGGCGGTTGCATCTACACTGCACCAGATGATTAAGTTTAAGCATGACAGGCAAGAAGTGGTTATTCACGGTGAAGGAGATTTGTCCGCCTGCGAAGATTCTCCCTTGTCTCTTATTGAAGCAAATAACGTAGAGGAGACATTTGTCTATCAAATTTTTGATACAGTGCCGGTAAATCGTATCCTTGAAGGGAAGGTTATACCGGGACCACAATTGTCTTCCGCTTCTATCATGATGGTGAGTGAACTTTTGAAATACGGATTTGAGCCAGGAAGGGGTTTGGGAGCATCTCTGCATGGTATATTTCATCCCATATGTCCAAGTGAGAACATGGGCACTTTTGGTCTGGAATTTGAGCCCACTATTGAATATATGAAGAAAGCCAGGGGAAGGAAAAAGGAAACATTGTCACTCCCTCGCCCAATGCCACTACTCAGTGAATTATTTGTTAAGAGTGGTATCACGAAGCATGTGGAATTTGAAGCTGAATTGGTTGATGACTTCCAGAATCTTCTTATTGAGGTTGATATGGTCGAAGCAGGAGAGGGTACCAGTAAGGCAGATGTGCAATTCATAGGTCCAGCTATTCGGCTCAACAATTGGGAAGCCACTCTTCTCCCCGTCAGGAGGGAGTTTTGGTAGTTTGTTTTGTTTTTATTTCTGTTTATCCGAGTTATTCCAGGGTTGTAATTCGGATTTTAGTTTGTTTATGTTATGTTGGCATCTATGTTTAAACCCTCCTATCTTTTCTTTCAATGAAATGCAATGACCCTTTTGTTTCGTGTCTAATATATTTTGTTTTTGTCTTTTTCTTTATATAGTTCTCTTTATGCTGATTCTAATGACATGAGATGCATGCGGAATTTTCAGCCTGATCTTAAAATCTAAACTAATCAAGATGTAATGAATCAAGAGAGGGAATATGATGAAGAAGAGGCAATAGAAGAAATAAGCAAAGAGTTGGAACAGTTTGAAGACAAACCGAATCCCAATTTGAATGAAACTGAGCCAATCAATCTAGGGAATCAAGAAGATATTAGGGAAACTAAAATCAGTGTACATGCTTTGCCACGGTTAAAAGATGAAATGATTCAAGCATTAACTGATTATAAGGATGTTTTTGCATGGTCTTATGATGATATGCCTGGTTTAAGCACTGAATTAGTGGCCCATAAATTGCCAACTGATCCCGCATTCCCTCCTGTCAAACAGAAGTTGAGGAAGTTTAAAACTGATGTAAGCATTAAAAGCAAAGAGGAAATCATGAAACAACTTGAAGCCAAAGTAATTCGAGTGGCTCGTTATCCCACATGGTTATCCAATGTTGTTCCTATCCCAAAGAAAGATGGCAAAATTCGAGTATGTATTGATTACCGTGATTTGAACAGAGCAAGTTCAAAAGATGATTTTACATTGCCCAACATCCATATTTTGCTGGACAATTGCGCTAAACATGAGGTTGCCTCTTTTATGGATTGCTATGCCGGATACCACCAGATCATCATGGATGATGAAGATGCGGAGAAGATGTCTTTTATCACACCATGGGGGACCTATTATTATCGAGTGATTCCATTCGTCTTGATGAATGCTGGAGAAACATACATGAGATCTATGACCACTATGTTTCATAATATATGCATAAGGAGATCGAGGTCTACGTAGATGATGTGACTATTAAGTCAAAAATTCTGGCAGACCATGTTAAAGATTTAAGAAAGTTCTTTGAAAGGCTTCGCAGGTATAATCTCAAGCTCAACCCAGAAAAATATATATTTGGAGTTCCGTCTGGAAAGCCGTTGGGGTTTGTAGTCAGCCGTCGGGGAATTGAATTGGATCCTTCGAAAATCAAAGTCATTCAGGATTTGCCCCCGCCCAAGAATAGGACAGAGGTGATGAGTTTTCTTGGTAGACTGAACTACATCAGAAGGTTTATTGCTCAACTCACAACCACTTGTGAGCCCATATTCAAGTTGCTGAAAAGGAGTGCTTCAGTAGAATGGACTGAAGAATGTCAGGAAGCGTTCGACAGAATCAAAAGATACCTGTCAAATCCGCCCGTGCTGGTACCATCGGAGCCTGGTAGGCCTTTGATCTTATATTTATCAGTCATGGACAATTCTTTCGGTTGTGTCTTAGGTCAACATGATGTCACAGACAAAAAGGATCAGGCTATTTATTATCTTAGCAAGAAGTTCACCGCATATGAGGCCAGATATACTCTTCTTGAAAGGACGTGTTGCGCCTTAAATTGGGTAGCACAAAAGTTGAATCATTATCTTTTGTCCTACACTACTTATCTCATCTCTCGCATGGATCCTTTAAAGTATATCTTTCAGAAGCCTATGCCGACCAGTCGATTGGCAAAATGGCAAATATTTCTTACCGAGTTCGACATTGTATATGTGACTCGAACATCCATGAAAGCCCAAGCCTTGGCATATCATCTTGCTGAGAATCCCATTGATGAAAAGTATGAGCCGTTGAAGACATATTTTCCTGATGAAGAGGTGTTATGTGTTGATGAAGTCATTATAGATGTTGATCCAAGTTGGAAGCTGTTCTTTGATGGAGCTGTCAACATGAAAGGAGTCAGAATAGGCGCAGTTCTTATCTCTGAAGCAGGGCAACATTTCCCGGTAACAGCGCAACTTTGATTTTATTGTACCAATAACATGGCAGAATAAGAAGCGTGCATTCTTGGTTTAAGGCTAGCTGACGATATGGGAGTCTAGGAGTTATTAGTGTTGGGGGACTCAAATTTGCTTGTCCATCAGATCCAAGGCGATTGGGAGACGTGAGATTTGAAGCTCATACCGTATCAACAATGCTTGCATAACCTATATCAACGGTTTGTGTCAGTAAAATTTAGGCATATTCCAAGGATTCATAATGAGATTGCTGATGCTTTAGCCACTCTGTCTTCAATGCTCCAACAT
Source organism: Capsicum pubescens (assembly GCA_030864215.1). Lineage (NCBI taxonomy): Eukaryota > Viridiplantae > Streptophyta > Magnoliopsida > Solanales > Solanaceae > Capsicum > Capsicum pubescens. The sequence goes on from CM061546.1 coordinate 13,994,734, forward strand.
CCTGATAAAGCCTACATCGATCCAGTGCATATACAGATTCGTGATCAGCATGCTTACTGTAATGTTATTGAAGAAGAGCTCGATGGAGAACCTTGGTTCTTTGATATCAAGCGATACATTCAGTCAGGAGAATACCCAACACATGCCACTAGTGATCAAAAGAGGACTATTAGACGTTTGGCTAGTGGATTTTTCTTAAGTGGGGGAATCTTGTATAAGAGAACCCCAGATCTGGGACTTTTGAGGTGTGTTGACGCAAGAGAAGCTTCGGCAATCATGGTTGAAGTTTATTCCGGAGTATGCGGGCCTCATATGAATGATTATGTCTTGTCACAGAAGATACTTTGAGCAGGATATTATTGGCTTACTATGGAGCGGGATTGTATTCGTTTTGTGCGGAAATGTCATCAATGTTAGGTACACGGTGATCTGATACATTCTTCTTCCGTTGAATTGCGCGCAATGTCTGCTCCATGGCCGTTTGTAGCTTGGGGAATGGATGTGATTGGGCCGATTGAGCCAAAAGCGTCAAATGGGCATAGATTCATTTTGGTGGCCATTGATTACTTTACAAAGTGGGTAGAAGCAGTAACGTTCAAGTCAGTAACAAAGAAAGCGGTGGTGGATTTTGTTTATGCCAACATCATTTGTAGGTTTGGAATTCCAAAGATGATCATCACAGACAATCCTGCCAATCTCAATAGTCATTTGATGCAAGAAGTGTGTCAACAGTTTAAGATCACACATCGAAATTCCACTCCATATCATCCAAAGGCCAATGGTGTTGTGGAAGCCGCGAATAGGAATATCAAGAAGATACTGCAAAAAATGGTACAAGGGTCTAGACAATGGCACGAGAAGTTGTCGTTTGCTCTGTTAGGTTATCGCACTACTGTTCGCAATTCAACAGGGGCAACTCCATATTTATTGGTGTATGGGACAGAAGCAGTCATTCCTGCAGAAGTTGAAATTTCTTCTCTTCGAGTCATTGTGGAAGCTGAGATTGATGATGACGAGTGGGTCAAAAACCGACTGGAATAATTGAGTTTGATTGAGGAAAAAAAAGCTAACGTCGGTATGTCATGGCCAATCATATCAGAAGAGAATGGCTCGAGCGTATAATAGAAAGGTACGACCCAGGCATTTTGAAGTTGCTCACTTGGTATTGAAGCGTATCCTTCCTCACCAGGTTGAAGCGAAAGGCAAGTTCTCCCCAAACTGGCAAGGTCCCTTCATTGTGAATAAAGTGTTGCCCAATGGAGCCTTATTTTTGACAGATATTGAAGGAAAAATGGCAGAAATGGCTATCAATGCTGACGAGGTCAAAAGATATTATGTATGATATTTTATCCTTTGTTGATTTTATTACATGATTAGTACTTGCATTTTTGAAGATTGATATGATGAAGGCATTTTATTCTTCTATCCAAACACTGTGTCATCCTTTGTTTACCCGTTTGAGCTAAGTTTTATTTTTTCTTTCATATACCTCTTTTGGAATCAAAATAGAGTCAAAGATAAATGTCAGAAAAATAAGAATAAAAGAAAGAGTTCAAAAAAGAAAAAAATTCAAATCAAAACAAAAATAAGCTGATGGAACTACGTGCGACCTGATTATCCTCTCTCGGGAGTGAGATACGTATGCTGCCCTATTCAGGGCTCGGTCCAACAAAATGAAGATTTTAGAGTCACCCAGTCAACAACAACTGGGGCATGAGTTAATGCGTTGTTTGAGTCGATTCCAAAAGTTGTAAGTCCCACCCCTACTTCAAGTGTCGTTTGAGCCTCTTGTCATCCTTTTCTAACCCTATCCCAAAAAAAAAACAAGTTACAACCAAAGAAAGTCCTTTAGATCAATTTTTGCTAATGTTAAGGCTAAGCATGCAATGAATATGATGATACATCATAGGGTGTTGTTTTCCTCAGCATAAGAAATCAGGAAAGAAATGAAAATGAGAGAGTATTATTGGTGAAAACCCTCGCGGGCACCATAAGGCGATGGTGAGTTGAGAGAAATGAAAATGAGAGTCTTATTGGTGAAAACCATCACGGGTGCCATAAGGCGATGGCGAGTTCGAGAGAAAAGTGAAAAGTGAAATGGAAAAACATTGGTTGGCTAAAGTATTTCAAGTTGTCTTCCATCGAATGAGATGTATGAGTCCAATGGATTTGAAGAAATGGATCAGTGGCAAAGGAATGAACTCAAAAACAAATGGGAAGTTTGGATAGGAAGATCAGGCAACTTAATCCAAAATGCATGTCATACTCATTGGAGTCGGTGTCGTATTCAGATAAGTTTTCTTTTGAATAAAGGACATTGCCCTTTTCTTTCATTTACATATTCATATTTTGTCTTTTTTGTGTCATTTATCAAAATAAAAGTCACCATCATTTCTTTACATTGTAAGTCAAGTTTGTGTCAAAGAAAGCGAGAAAGGATTTCAAAACTTGCTACCAGTCTTCCCAATTGTATGAGGAAAAGTTGAGAACCAGCACATGAAAGAAATATGATCATAATTCAACACAAAGCAAAGGAAGTCTATCAACCGACTGGCTACTGGGTTCGTGGGTGATACAATGCTAAGTGTGTATCAAGAGATTCCAACCAACACATGAACTACAAGATGAACAACAAAGTACTAGTGAATCGAAAATGGCCACACACGGCTTCACTAGGCTTGCAACACTTGTTTAAACTAGAAAAGCGAGTTTAACAACAAGAACAACAAAGACAATATTTCTAGTGAATAGAATGAGCCCCACAAAGCTTCACTAGACTTTTATATTCAACAACACAATGTTAACAAGATTTACAAAGAAAGAGATAGAAACTTGACACACAATATTCATTAATCTAAGAACCCTAACAAGAGAAAGGACCCTAAGACTAATAAATATCAATACCAAGTTCTTACTTGGACCAAGAGGAACTCAAAGAACCTCAAGAACCTAGTTTCTAGCCAAGATACAACACTAATATCACTCTACTAGTGAGAATTTGGTTTTGGCCTCTCTAAATGATGAGAAAGAGAAGTAAAAAATTTACAAGTCTTTGTTTCTTGAATAATAGGAATGAACTAAAGAAAGACTAGCCCTATTACATGGCTTATATAGTCACTTAGAAAGGAGGTACAAAGACCAAATTACCCTTGGCATTTAAGTGGGTGGGTTCGGGGTGTCTTGGTGGGCCTCTTTACATTTTATTAAATATAGGCCCTTAGATGGGCTCACAAGGGCCTCGCACATGGCCAAGAATGTGAACAAGGCTTGGAGTCGTTGCAACTCACATGATTGGCTTCGTGTGAAAGTATCGAGCTAGGAATTCCCGTATCATCCTCTCCACCTTGAAGGGAATTTTTCCTCAAATTCGGATCATTACCATCCTCCACCTTTTCCACCCGAGAGAGATCACACACGTTGAAAGTGTTGTGCACTTGATATTTCGGGGGTAGATCAATCTTGTAGGCATTGTTGTTGATATTTTGTAATACTTGGAACGGGCCATCACCCCGTGGAATCAACTTAGCATTCCTTTGAGACGGGAATCTATCCTTCCTTAGGTGCACCCACACCCAATCTCCCGGTTCAAGAATGAGCTTTCTTCTTCCTTTGTTGACTCGCCTCGCAACTTCTTGGTTTTTCTTCTCCAACCACAACCTCACCTTCTCATGTAGATTTTTCATGGCCTCGGCCCGTTTTCTTCCATTTAATCTTATCACAAAATCACTTGGCAAAGGGGTTAAATCCAAAGGGGTGAGGGGGTTGATGCCGTATACACACTCTAAGGGTGTCATCCCCGTGCTCGAGTGTATAACACGATTATAAGCAAACTCAATCAATGGTAAGTGCTACTCCCAAGAAGTCATTTTTCCTTTAACCATGGACCGTAGCATAGACCCTAAGGTCCTATTTACTACTTCCGTTTGGCCATCGGTTTGTGGGTGGCATGAAGTCAAAAACAACAACTTAGTACCGAGTCTACCCCACATGGACTTCCAAAAGTGGCTTAGGAATTTAGAATCCCTATCACTCACTATGGTCCTCGGAACACCATGAAGTTTTACAACATTATCAACAAACAAAGAGGCTACGCTAGGCGCATCATCACATTTAGAACAAGGAATAAAGTGAGCCATCTTGGAAAACCAATCCACAACGACAAAAATACTATCCCGCCCCCTTCTAGTACTCAAAAATCCCAACACGAAGTCCATTGATATGTCAAGCCAAGGATGCAAAGGGGTGGACAATGGGGTGTACAACCCGTGGGGTTAGAGCCGTGACTTGTCTCCTTTGAACTCAACACATTGGCCGTAAATCCAGGCCACATCCTTGTGCATTCTAGGCCAATAAAATTGTTCTTCCAAAATTCCGAGGATCTTCTCGACCCCAAAATGGCCCATTAGACCGCCATTGTGTGCTTCCCTCACAAATAATTCTCTCCACGAACTTGAGGGAACACACAATTGTCTACCTTTAAACAAGTATCCATTAAATTTGGTATAGGGATGGGAACCCCTATCCGTAACCCACCTATCCCTTTCCACTCTTCACTTTCCCTATAGATAGGAGCGAAGTGAGGGTCCTCGGGATATAAAGACTTGAGGCTTTCAAACCCCATCAACTTAGACGACAAAGTGGACACAAGCACATGTTTTCGGGAATAAGCATCGGCAACCACATTGTCTTTACCCTTCTTGTATTAAATAACATAATGGAAAGTTTCAAGAAATTCAATCCATTTGGCATGCCACCAGTTAAGCTTGTCTTGTGCCCGTAGATGCTTCAAGGATTCATGATCCGTTCAGATCATGAATTCTTTAGGCCACAAATAATGTTGACAAGTGGCCAAGGCTCTATTCAAGGCATACAACTCTAAATCATACGTAGAGTAGTTTAGAGTTGATCCTTTGAACTTTTTGCTAAAGTAGGCAATAGGCTTCAATTCTTGCATTAAAACCGCGCCTATGCCAACTTTGCTTGCATCACATTCGACCTCAAAAGTCTTGTCAAAATTCGGAAATTGTAGCAAAGGGCCGAGATGAGCATAGCTTTCAAGTCCTCGAAGGCCTTAGCTTGTTCATCTCCCCACTTGAAAGACCGATCCTTTTTAATCACTTCGGTCAAGGGGGCGGCAATGGTGCTAAATCCTTTGACAAAACATCTATAAAAACTAGACAACCCATGGAAGTTTCTCACTTCACCTACGGTTTTGGGAGTTGGCCAATTTTTAATGGCGTCAATCTTAGATTCATCCACTTCGACCCCTCTTGAGCTCACCACAAACCCAAGAAATACAACCTCATGGACACCAAAAGAACACTTTTCTAGATTAGCATATAACTTCTCCTTTCGGAGGACATCAAACACACATTGTAAATGCTTTACATGCTCATCTAAGGATTTACTATACACCAATACATCATCAAAATAAACAACAACAAACTTTCCGATAAATGGCTTCCTCACATGATTCATTAGCCTCATGAAAGTACTTGGAGCGTTTGTTAGGCCGAATGGCATAACCATCCATTCATAGAGACCGAATTTGGTCTTGAAGGCGGTTTTCCATTCATCACCCGGTTACATACGAATTTAGTGATAGCCACTCCTCAAATCAATTTTAGAAAACAAACACGACCCACTCAATTCATCAAGCATATCATCTAACCTAGGAATAGGGTGATGATATTTTACCGTTATCTTGTTGATGGCTCGGCAATCAACGAACATACGCCAAGTCCCATCTTTCTTGGGAACAAGTAGCACCAGAACCGCAAAAGGGCTCATACTCTCCTTGATATATCCTTTGTTGAGGAGTTCCTCAACTTGGCATTGCAATTCCTTGTTATCCATCGGGTTGATCCTATAAGCCGATTTGTTGGGCAATTGTGAACCCGGTACAAAATCTATTTGGTGCTCAATTCCCCGAAGTAGGGGCAATCCTTGTGGTAATTCCTTTGGGAAGACATCCTCGTAATCCTGCAAAACATGAGAAATAGGAGGAGAAATGGAAATGTTAGTGGCGTTAGTGTTAAAACAATGAGACAAGAGGAGCATCGGAGTGTCCTCGTCATGATCCACAAATAATTCTTTCCTCCTAGCCATCATCACCACACTTCCTTGCCCCTTAGAAATTAGAAGCCCCTCGGTTTCCCCTACTCCCTCACTCTCGGGTTCCCCTCTTTTTCCCTCACTCTCGGCCTTCTTTCCCTTTTCCCTCAATTCCTGCATCTTTTGGTATAATTCATTCACTTGGGAAGGCAATAATGGATGAAGAGCAACCTTTCGGCCGTCCTTCTCAAGTGTATACCGATTGGACCTTCCATCATGTTTGGTCGACCTATCGTATTGCCAAGGCCTTCCTAACAACAAGTGACAAGCTTGCATTGGTATCACATCACAAAGCACCTCGTCATGGTAGATGGCTACCTTAAAACGTATCACACATTGCCTTGTGACCTTTAACTCGCCGTATTCATTCAACCATTGCAACTTGTAAGGACTAGTATGATTTATGATTTATGATGTAATTCAAGGCCTCAAAATTTTTAATTATTAATTTTATGATTTATTTCTTTTTGACAATATTAAATATAGTAAAAAAGCTATCATCATTTAATAAAAATATTTTGAAACTTTGAATTAAGCTAATCAAATCTCTATAATAATAAGTAATATGTTTACAATAACATCCAAGACAATGTATTGAAAACACATGGTTCACATTTTTTTTAACTTGAATCAATCCTTATTATTATAAACAATAATATTACTATGTGAAATATAATACTACACTAAAAACAACAATTATGAAGAAATAAGAAAATGCAACATTATGTATATGTATATTTTTAAGTCTTTAGATTAAAATTTGACTTTAAACCATTGATTTTATTGAGATTTCCTTATACAATAACACCCGCACTTTCGAACTAGAAATCGAACTGCTGTTCTGTAAGCTCTAATAAAAATGACTAGTTAATATATGAAACGATGGTGGGAAAGGGAGCCTTGGCATAACGGGTAAAGTTGTTGCCATGTTCCAACCGTGGAAACATCCTCTTGTAGAAATGCAGAGTAAGGCTGCATACAATGAACTCTTATGCTTTGGCCCTTCATTGGACCATGCATAGCAGGAGCTTAGTGCACCGGGCTTCCCTACCCTTTCGAAGGTGAACAAATGGATAAAGTTGCATTCGACATAATTTTCCGGTTGTTTGTGCCTAATTTGTTCTTATATCTAAGGTAAATGTTCTTGTTAATATGGAAGAAAAGTGTTCTAATATTTCCTCACATTCTTACCAGGCAAGATTTCTTTTGGAAAAGTTGAACCCCTCAGCCGCATAGCAGGTTCAGACGTGATATTCACTGATGACGTAAGTCTCCAAATTTTCTTCTAGCATCTTCAGCGACTGGTTGTGCAATTCTTGAGAAAGAAAGAAAAAAGCGCTTCTGCATTTAGGATTGATCCCAGCGAGAGCACATCATCTCTGCTGTCTACTTGTCATTCTCAACTACAAAGACAATTTCTTTTCTATTATCCGTAGAGATTAGACCTCGGAATTGATATCATTCGGCACAATTTAGGATTACATTTGACATCATTTTGGATATGGGGAGGATAATTTTGCACCTTTTCGAAACAATAAAATGTTTTAAAGTTATTTAACATATCTGGTCCCTCGGGATAGAGTTGTTTTATACTAAATTCCTAGTTAATTGTGTAGTTGATTGTAGTAAGGATTATAGGTCTCATATATAATTTTAAGTGTCAATATACAGCTCTACCTACTGTTTTGTTACTATCTGCTATTTTTTTTGTGGTCTTCTAGTAGACTGCTTTGGACGATTTTTCTTTGAGCTTAAAGTCTATAGGATTTAGTCTTTTACCATTGACTGAAAAATTATACTATCAGAAAGTTCTCTTTAAAATCACTAATGATTTTATTATAATATGGCAATGAGTAATGAATTTATCTTATAGAACTCGCCCAAGATCCACGTACAATCTACAAGAATCTATATATAATTTTTAGCAATAAGACAAAGATCATTTTTCTTATGCATGGTAATTCCAGGTTTAACATTTGTGTCAATGTCTTCTGTTTTCATCCCATAAGGTAACTCCCAATCAAATGAATCAAGAAGATTTGACAATGCAATTTCCACGGATGCAACTCCAAGTGTAACCGCAGGACACCCTCTTCTTCCTGCTCCAAACGGAATTAACCCAAGATCTTGCCCCTTAAAATCAATATCGCTATTCAAGAATCGTTCAGGTATAAATTCTTCAGGATTTTCCCATATTTCAGGATCCCTTGCAATAGCCCAAACGTTAACATAAATTATAGTTCTTGGTTGAATTTCATACCCTTCTAGTGTGGATTTGGTCATTGATTCTCTTGGTATTAGAAGAGGAGTTGGTGGATATAATCTGAAAGCCTCCTTGATCACTGCTTTGAGATATGGAAGATTTTGGATGTCATCTTCATTCACAATATTACCATTTTTTTGTATTGATTTTCTGATTTCTTCTTGGACTTTCTTCATGGCTTTCGGATTCTTCATCAACGCTATCATTGTCCATATTACTACAGCTGCGGTAGTGCTTGATCCAGAAAGTAACACATTCTACAAAGAAATTAACAGGGAAACAAAATAAGAATTGTCAATTCATGAAGATGGCTCAAGGGAATATGAACCACATAAAAAAATAACTAATATGATATTTGACGCAATCCCAACAATAATGAAGCTATAAATTTTGCTAAGGGTGTTCAATTTGATATATATATGTATAATACATTATTTTTTGATGAAGGGTGTTCTACTGACCACTCTTCACCTTGTGTGCCTACGATTATCCCTGAGCTATTCATGTCACTCCATTTAAGATCAACTCAGTTTTATATAAAATAAAAGAAAAAAAAAACTTTGACAAGGATAAAATATAGTGCGCGAGAGCTTAAGTAGGATTAAGACATAGGAAATTACCATGGCAATTGCTTTTATATGCTCCAAAGTGAGATCAATTGGTGTGGATTTCTCTTTCTTCAATTGGAACAAAATATCAAGAATGTCTCCTACCATCGATTTTGGTCTATTGGGATTGAGATGTTGCTCAATGAGTTCTTCGTAAATCTCATCCATGCCCTTGAAATTCTTCTCAAATCTACTAATATTTCCAATAAATTTATCAATCCAACTTAAAGACGGGAAAAAATCAGAAAAAAAAAAAGTCGATCAACATTGCTTCAGATTCTTCTAATAGAAAATTAAACCTCTTCCTTTCATGTGATTCTTCGTCATACCTAAAACCAAAAGCAACTCTGAAAATAATATTACTACTTAATGAAATCATTAAATTGCTCAAATTGGTGATTTGTGAAGTGGTAGCTTGTTGAGATATTCTCTTGATCATTCTTGAGACTTCATCTTCACGAATTGGACTAAACGATTGCACTTTTTTGAAACTAAATACATGAAGCACACAAATTTTCCTCATTTCTCTCCAATAGTCATTGTAAGGTGCAAAGTGCAAACCCTATGTCACGACCATTGTAAGATAATTTTTGCTGCCCAAAAAGAGAAGCTCTACTACAAAATACTAAATCTTGTGTCTTCAACACTTCTTTTGCTAATTTTGCTGAAGAAACTACCACCATAGTAGAAGAACCAAATTTCAGTGAGAATATTTTTCCATATTTCTTGGAAAGTTTCCAAAAATAGAGATGAGGGGATAAACTATCAAACTGATGCGAATTTCCAATGAATGGGAGCCCTATAGGACCGGGTGGCATATTGTTTTTTCCACTCTTTTTGGCTTCAAGAAGAAGAAAAACAAGGATGATAGGAAGGGATACAAAGAGTAGAAAGAGAATCATTTTGTTGTCCAATTTCACGAAATACTAGTCACTTGAAATGTCTTATAAATAAATGGAACCATGGATCGGGAGCTCAAAGATGGATGGATCTTACTCTAACAACATGTAAAGATATGATATTTGGACCTAACTCAACCCCAAAAGTCAGTTCAAAAGAAGGAGGATTGCCCAAGCTTCACTGATTGAGGGGATGTGGACAACCTATTCAGGGGCCCGTACATCAGAGGCCTGATTTTGATACTATGTTAAGGGATCTTGGGCTAGTGATCTGGTCTTATTATATAGACTTGGACAATACTCCTCTCACTAGTAGGTTTTGGGGTTGAGTTAGGCTCAAACGTCATATCTTTACAGGTATCAAAGCTAGGTCTATCCTTATTTAGGATTCTCATCCATGCTCTAGTTGGGCTTGAGCATGAAGGAGGGTGTTAAAGTCAGTTAGAGTCCCATATTGATTGAATAATGGACTCGAACTAGTGGTACGCTTATATGAATTTGAAAAATATTTCCTCATAGACGAGCTTTTCGGATCGAGTTAGGCCAAAGTGTCATATCAATCAATACTCAAATCAACTTTTAGGAAACTTGCAACTTCCTCAACCTCTGAAAACCACAAATAATTTTCTTTGATTTTTCAAGGCTGCTAATTAAGGTATACGTACCTTGATGCAACTGTTCATGGGAAGACATATAACTCATGAAAGTGACATATTTGTCTTAATAACATAACTTAGAATTAGCCAAAGGGGTGAATGAATAAATATCTTATCTGGATATGAACTTGTGGTTCTCATTACCTACTCTCTTGTGGTAAATTATCCTCATCAATCAATCTCACACCTAAAGAGAAATAGGAGGACAGTCTTTAACTATTTGCTGAAAAATTATATTAGAAGGAATTTATGATTAAAATACAACACTCATAAGTCATAAGACATGAAAACATAGTTCGAGCTGAAAGTAATGAATTCAACTGACCCCACAATACTCGTTCGAGATCCACATAAGAGGATAGTCTATATGAATCTATAGATAATTCTTAGGAATAAGGCAAAGGTCATTTTTCTTATGCGTCGTAAGTCCACGCTTAGCATCAGTGTTAATATCCTCTTTTTTCATCCCACAAGGCAACTCCCAATCAAATGCATAAAGAAGATTTGACAATGAAAGTTCCATTGATGCAACTCCAAGTGCGATTCCTGGGCACCCTCTTCGTCCTGCTCCAAATGGAATAAACTCAAAGTCTTGTCCTTTGAAATCAATATTGTTTATTAAGAATCTCTCGGGTATAAATTCTTCTGGATTTTCCCATATTTCAGGATCTCGTGCAACTGCCCATGCGTTAACATGAATTATAGTTACTGGCTGAATTTCATATCCTTCTAGCGTGGACTTTTCCATTGATTCTCTTGGTATTAGAAGTGGAACTGATGGATACAATCTAAAAGACTCCTTTATCATTGCTTTGAAATATGGAAGATTTTGAATATCGTCTTCATTCAAAATATCGCCTTTCTTTCCGACTGATCTTCTGATTTCTTCCTGAACTTGCTTCATGACTTTTGGATTCTTTATCAAGGCTGTCATTGCCCATATTATTGCAGCGGCACTAGTGTCTGATCCAGCAAGTAACACATTCTACAAAGAAATTGAGAAGAGAAAGAAATTAAAAATTGTCAATTCATGAGGAAGTTTCAAGGGAATGCAAGCCACATGTGTGCTACCTACCTACCTATCAACATAGATATACATACACATAATATGTATGTATGCATGTATATACACATACATTCTTACAATAACAACTATCCATGCAATATTATTTGATTTCAAAAAGGAAAAAAAGATTGTCGAGGAAAATAAATGCTTCTATCACTAAATGATTTCTATATTTTCTATTGGCATATAAATCTCTAGAAAGATTAGAAGACCTTATATATATATATATATATGAGATAAGAGATTACCATGAGAATTGCTTTTATATCCTCCAAAGTGAGATCAATTGGTGTTGATTTCTCTTTTTTCAATTGGAGCAATATATCAAGTAGGTCTCCTTCCATGGATTTTGGCTTATTGGGATCAAGATGTTGCTCAATGAGTTCTTCATAAAACTCATCCAAATTCTTGAAATTCTTCTCAAGTCGATCTGTCAATCCAGTAAGTTTATCGATCCAACCTAAATAAGGAAAAAAATCGGAAACAAAGAAGCTAGTCAACATTGTTGCGGATTCTTCTAAAAGTTCATCAAATCTCCTCTTCTCATGTGCTTCTTCATCAAACCTAATACCAAAAGCAACTCTACAATTAATTGTAGTACTTAGTGTAATCATCAAATTACTCAAATTGGTGATTTCCGAGGTAGTAGCCTGTTGAGATATTTTCTTGAACTAAAAGATTGCACTTTCTTGAGACTAAACAGATGAAGAACACTTATTTTTCTCATTTCTCTCCAATAATCATTGTAGCGTTGAAAGACTATGTCACCACCATTGTAAGACAATTTTCGCTGGCTAAGGAATGAAGGTCTACTACAAAATACTAAATCTTGTGTCTTCAATACTTCTTTTGCTACTTTTGCTGAAGAAACTACAACCATTGGAGTAGAACCAAATTTCAATGAGAATATTTTTCCAAATTTCTTGGAAAGTTTCCAAAAATAGATATGAGGGGTTACACTGTCATATTGATGCAAATTTCCAATGAATGGGAGGCCTATTGGACCTGGTGGCAGATTGTCTTTGCCACTCTTTTTGGCTTTAGGTATAAGAAAAATAAGAATGAGAGGAAAGAATACAAAGAATAGAAAGAGAATCATTTTGTTTTAACTTCACAAAATACTTGTCACTTGAAATGTCTTATATATAAAAATGGATCTTGGGCTAGACGATACGAGGGAGTTGCTTGAATTGTAATGAATATTTTTTATTGATATGTGTTGCAAAAAGAAACCTATCAATGTCCATATAATAAGGGACAAAAATCTCTAGTGAAAGTTCGAGAGCTAGATTTTCTGCACAAAATTGGTGATGGTAGTAAATGTTGTACTGCCCATAATTTTTATCATTTCATATGAACCACATAATATAGTACTGAAATGGAAATATGAAAGTGAAGTGGTACCAAACATTGATGGAATAATGGCAATAGCAATCATTCAACCCTCTGCAAACCACATATCTTTTTATTTGATTTTTTTTTTAAGGTTGCAACAATTAATCTCCAAAAGAGTCCAAAATGTATATGTAATTGATACCTGGAAAGACCTTTAGTCGTGAGAAAGATTCAACCAATTTAAACCTCTCATATCACAAAAGTCTAGCGTAAGCAATCAATATTTTGCACATTTTCAAGGTATTTGCCAACATGACTTAGATAGCCTTAGCCAAAGGTTATGCTAGGTTTAATAATATGAATTAAATATCTTGTAGGGATAAGAGCATCTTTGGTAATCAATTGTCAAAAACTTTTAATTTTGGTACTTGTGGCATATGATTAAGTTAGGGGCGCAACATTGACAGGTGAGAATTTGACAAAAAGGCGGTATAGGCGATGCCATGCACAGCGCAGAGTCAACCTCAACTGAAAATCTAAGCGAAAGATGGGAAGTCGAAGTGTTTGGGATGTTGATCCACTAGAACAAGGGTACTTTTCGATGGGATTGAGAACAACCATGCCTCAAGTAGGCTTTCGTTACTAGTTTCTTTTTTGGTGCACCAGGGGCGGCTCAAGCTCGTTAGTGGCCTAAAGTCAAAAATGAATCGGAGGCCTCAAGGTTTTGAAGAAAACTAATATAGTTTTTTTTTAATTGAAAGTCTATTACTTAAGATGCAAAGTTGTTAACGTATTTCTTACCAAAGTATTTTGAGAACTCCTTTTATTTTAATTTGCTTGTCTATTTTGATTTGATACGGTGTTTGGAGTTTAATAAAGTAAAGAAAATCTTCGAATCATGTATCTTAAATTGAAGATATATAGAATATACCAAAATGTTCTTTAATATTATGGTCTTAAACATGTCTAAAAAAATTGAAACTAAAATAATGAGAGAGCAAATTGTCAAAATATGATGTATGAAATAGTTCTAAAACACATGGGTGTAGACACCTAATTTTGTTCCTCCCGAAGTCTAATTTTATTCATTTTTAGTTCACCTTACCATGTGTCCAACCCATATAATTATATCCCACAAAAATACAAAAATAAACAAAAACAATACCTCTAACTAATTTACCTTATCCTAACAACCTACCCAATCAAAAGCTTCCACCTCCCTACCCACTCACATTTTTATCCTCACATAATACATTAACAACAAAAATATAAAAGCAGCCCATCACTAAGAGAAAGGAAAGATTCCTTTTGACTATTTATATACATACACAGAACACGGGAAGGGGGGCAGATACGGATAATCCCATGGTTCTCCATTCTTCTCCAAGAAGAGAATTGGCACCCGAATAGGCACAAAAACTCTCACCATCATCGCCATTTTTTTTTCTCCCTTTGAAGCTCCCAACAGACTTCATAATTCCACAACAACAACAACTCATTCACTCACAATTCACGAAAATCCTCTACACACACATAAACCTCACCTCACTGAAATAAAGGAACATAGCCACTCCATTTTTCTTTTCTGGATAAAGCACGTCACATATAACAACAGAAAGGGAGAATGACTGAGAGATAGCGATCGAGAGATAGAGAATCGGAGAGAGAGAGGAAAGAAACAAACAGCCCTGTCACGCTACTATTCCGGCAACTTTCTTTGTTGCCGGAAAATGGCTCAAGTCCGTCGAAAAGGTGTCAATAGCTCGGAATCCACTGTGGAACTGGAAAACTCGACCAAGATTCAAATAGTCGTAACCCTCAGTTGAGTTTTTCTGGAAAATCCCGCCGGAAAATAGTCAAAGCCGACCCAAAGAACTCCGTTCCGATGATATCCATCGGAAAACGAGTGAAGCGAGGACGTTAAACACTGAATCTGATTTGTCGGGTTCGAGTTCAATCCGAATTCATTCTGAGATTAGTGGTTGATTTTTTTTGGGGTTTCCTATATCGAGTTGGTATTGTTGCCTGCTGAGGTTCATTCGAGACTCTGGTTGCGGTTTTAGTCGGAAGAAGCAATTTTAATCGAAATCGATATTAAGGTCCATTTCTTATCTTATTCTCAATTAATTTTAAGTTTTGAATACTTTGTTTCGCGAATTGATAATTTGTAGACCTTGCTTTGTTTGATTTGGTGTTGTTCGGGTCATGGATGTCGATTAATCGGTCATTTGAATTGGCTAATTGATTGTTAATGACTTGAATTTGTTTGTGATAAATGAAATTGGGGCGAAGATTAAAAATTGGAAAGGTGAATGTTGGATCATGTCGATTCAATGTTGATTGTTTAAATCGAAATGAACGTCAATTATGTCGCCCTCGATAATATCATGTTTTAGGCCTAGGATTGGTAGGCAAATCATGGGTTTTGGGTAGGCAAAGTTTAAGACTCGTTGTTTTGTTGAATGTTTGAAATTTTGTTAATGGTTTGATTTTCTCGCATTGAAAATATGTATTCATTTAGCTGGGGAATGCCCCGAAGCATTTGTATTATTTTTTATTCGGGAAATGCCCCGAGAAAGTTGTACTCGAAGATGGCGCATGGTCAAGGCCCGAGGCACCGGGTGGAGCTTAGTCTAGGACTAGTTTAGAATAGAATTTATATTTTGTATTTTTTTATTTTATTTTGGACTGTATAATCCTGACTGGACATTGTTTTGGTTTTGAATTTTGTTTTGATTTGTTTGTTTGTTTGTTTTGTGTATTTATGTGGTTTGTACATTTGTAATGTCAAATTAGCCGATACGCTCCACCAAGCGACCATGGTCGAACCACGGGATCGAGGGGTGCCTAACACCTTCCCCTCGGTCAACAGAATTCCTTAGCCGGAATCTCTATTCGCGGATCAGTTTTTAGAGTCAAACCGTTTCGGAAAGGATTTTCCAAAGGTGACTTGGCACACCGGATTATGCCAAGTGGCGACTCTGAATAAGAAAAAAATAATAATGTAAATAATCCTTTTTTTCGAAACAAATTTTTCATTTTTGTCACCTTAATAATAAAACTCCTTCGAACTTAAAATACATATCTTTTTTTGGAGTCGAAAAAGGGGTGTGACAGCTCTGGCGACTCTGCTGGGGACCTATTTCAGAATTCGAGCTTTTTTTTTGGAGTCGTATCGGCTTTGTTTGGCATTACGAGTGTATAAGCATTGTTTGTGATTTTTGTTTGTGTTTTCACTTTTGTGCGTTTTCGTGCTCTTTGTTTACAGTATTTATCCTATGAGTTTAACGCTTTTATATCTGACATCATGTGCATAACCCGAGTCATTCTTTCCGCAACAAGTCTCGGAGCACACGTCGTGCGCACGAACTCTAGTTGAGTCACCTTTATTTTAGGGGGGTGAGCCGTTGGATGTATGGAGTAGGTGGAAAGCAAAGCAGCCACTATCGACCATATGCTCCCCCGAACAGCCTTGTTAGTAAACCACAACGTAGGTCAGCCTATAGGACATTCTTATGTGCATCATATTGAGACCTAGCGGGGCCCACATGGTTCTTTGTAGGAGACTCGCCCCTAAAGAATCCCTACGTGCTAAATGCTGCATCTTTGAGGATAACGTGGTCATTTGACAGACTGATGTGGGGTAAAGCATGTGTTAGAAGTAAAGTGTGTGAAAAAAAAAAAAAGAGTTTTGTAGTTTTTAGAGTTCTTTATGGCTTTTGTTTTCCACAATTCCACAATTCAAAAATAATAAAATGTTTTTTTTACTTTTTGCTTTCATTTCCCACAAAATCAAAAACGTTAAAAAAATTTCTTTTTATTTCTTTAGTAAGCATTCATAATTCGAAAACTCCAAAAATATTTTTTCCTTTCAATAGGAGCTTTGTACATTCTTATATAGTGAAAATGCCAAAAAGATTTTCCTTCGTAATTGTTGGTGTCAGTTTTAGTTGAAGTGTCTAATTAAAAATCCAAAAAAAGATTTTATTTGTTTGTCTTTGGTTGTGTCTCTTAAGCTAGGGTCAATCTATTAGTTAATCATTAATTTTCCAATCTGGACGAACTACGCACCCCTGATTCTCCTCTCTCGGGAGTGAGATACGTAGGCAGCCTATTATAGGTTCGGGGATCTTATTTTAAAAATTCAGAAAAAAAAAAAATTTCTTCACTTTTCATCTAGAGTAGGTGTTTCATACATGTCTTGAAAATAAAAATACAAAAAAAAAAAAATCCTTAATAGTCGTAGGTTTTATTTTTGGTTGATCTTATTCCAAAAAATTCAAAAAAAGATTTTCTTCACTCTTTATTTAGAGTAGGTGTTTCATATACATCTTCAAGAGAAAACTACAAAAAGATTTTCCTTTAATAGTTTCAAGTTTCATTTTCATATGAAATTCAAAATTGAAAACCCCAAAAGATTTTTCTTTGGTAATCATAGGTTTCGTTTTGTATAGGTATTTTAAAAGTAAAAAAATACAAAAGATTTTCGTCAATTCTTTTGACAAATTGTTATTTTCTTTTCTTCTTAAAGTTTCAAGGAAAAGAATGAAAAAAGAGTTTAATTGGCCATTTTGGCAAGACTTCACAAACTACGCACACCTGATTCTCCCCTTTCGGGGTGAGATACGTAGGCGCCCTTCTAGGGTTCGGTGATTTTTTTTTTTTTTTTTTTTTAAAAAAAGAGGTTTTGAAAAATCGTTGAACTCTAACGCATTTGCTATCTCTTGTCCAGTTAGTTTAAGGTGGTTGGTTTGTGGAATTTTGGCTGGTCCTCCATATTGCTCCAAGTCACAGAGGAAGTTATGGCCAACAAGGATACCGAGTTAGTTGTCACTAATCAGATAGGGAGTTCGGGGAATGAGAATGTAGGAGATAATGAAGTGATTCAGAAATTAAGGCGGAAAATAATAGAAATGCATCAGGCTTGGGCTAATGGGTTGCTGCCTCCTCCAGTTCCCACTGATAATCTGGAATATCTTTCTAGATTGCCTCCCGTGTCACATGCACAATTTCCCATTTTTGTTGATATGCCACAACATGCATCAGGATCGACTCCGGGGCAACAATATCCAACCACTTCCAATGTTCATTTCCTCACTCCCCAATCCAAGACTACCACATACTCGGCTCCAGCTGTTGTTCATGCTTTTGCGGCGCCACCCCCACCTCCTACTTTTGATGTTCATCCACAAGTTGTGTCTCCCTACTCTACAAGAGAGCCTGCATTGAATATTTTTAGTGATTAGCATTATGCTCTCGAGCCTACATTTAAGTCGACTGGTCCTTACGATTGCCCTTAACCGCCTGAATTTCCTCCTAACACTGAGAAGCCTGTTATGACAGAAGAACGAAAAAAAATAGCCAGAAAATTGAGAAGTTTGGAACTGACTATGAAAAACTTGCAAGGACTTGGGGGTACAAAAGTGTCTCATATAAAGATATGTGCATGTTTCCTGGTGTACATCTTCCTCTTGGTTTTAAATGCCGAAGTTTGAGAAGTATGATGGACATGGCGATCCTGTAGCACATTTGAGACGCTATTGCAACCAGCTAAGGGGCGCTGGAGGGAAGGAAGAATTAATCATGGCATATTTCGGTGAGAGTCTTTCAGGTCTAGCTTCAGAATGGTTTGTTGACCAAGACATTGACAAATGGATTAGTTGGGATGACCTAGCTAACGAATTTGTGAAACAATTTCAATACAATGTGGAGTTGATCCCTGACGAAAAATCCCTAACTAGTATAATAAAGAAGAATACTGAGAGTTTCAGGGAGTATGCGATCAGATGGCGCGAACAAGCTGCTAGAGTAAAGCCGCCAATGAAAGAAAGCAAAATAGTGGAGGTGTTTATTCAAGCGCAGAACGAAACATATTATCAACACTTGTTACCTGCATTAGGCAAGCCGTTCATTGAGGTCCTTAAAATGGGGGAGATGATATAAGAGGGAATTAAGACTGGTCGCATTATGAGTTTTGCAACATTGAAAGCAACTACTCAAGTAATTCAAAAGGGTTCAGGAAGTGTTGGGGAGAAAAAGAATGAGGAAGATGCATCTGCAATTATAGTTGGACAGCAAGAAAGGTCAAGAAGACCACGTCGTCATCGATCTCAGGCTCAAGCTCAAGTTTATGCCCAGGCTCCACATAATCACTACCAAAATCCATTATACTCTGTTCCTCCACATCCATATCCAGTGTATAATGCACAACCACATGTTCAACCCTTATCTTACCCATAATGGCATACCCCAACTCCCCAGAGTCATCCTCTAACTCCACACACATACCAAAACCCTTCTAAGCCAGATTTTCTATCCAAGCCAAACAATGAAATGAGGCATAAGTCGAGAGATAGCTTCACACCAATTGGAGAGTCATATGCCAGTTTATTTCAGAGATTGGTACAGGAAGGAATGATCACTCCTCTCCTTGGGCACACCCTTAATTGGCGTTCAAGAAATTTTGATCCTAACGCACGATGTGCGTATCATTCTGAGGCTCAGGGTCATAGTATTGAAGATTGTCGAGATTTGAAAAGAGAAATTAAAAAGATGATTCATGATGGATCAATTATGGTGCAGAACATTGATAGTGAGGGAAGCTCTAGTCATACTGATATGCAAACCAGCGGCTAAGTTGTCAGGCTGAGCAATTAAGAATTCACCTCTCTCCCTACTAGGAAGAGGTCTGGTAGTTTGTTTTGTCTTCTTTTCTGTTTTTTGAATTATTTCAGGGTTGTAGTTCGGGATTTATCTTGTTTTGTCCCTTTGTCGTTTATGTTCAAACCCTTCTATCTTTCATTTTTATTAAATGGAGTGTTCCCTTTTTCTTTGTGTTTTAAATATGTGTTGTTTGTTTGTTTTTTTTACATAGTACATTTTATGTTGACTCTAGTGATATGATATGCTAGTGAAATTTACAGCTAGATCTTAACATCCAGTTTAAGAATGAACATTGAATCAGAGGTTTAAAGTTAGAAAAAGAGAGCATCTGAGGAAATAGATAGAGTGCTGGGGCATTTGGTGATCAAGTTGAAACCTTCTTTGAAAATTAAGGCTATTATTTTGAAAATCGTGAGAATAACTTGGTCATCAATTGAAAGACATAGCTCAATTAGGTCAAGTAGTGAATGTGTGATCCTATGTCAAAAGGAACAGGAAGAAAATCAGCTCCACGAAGTCATGAGTCCTTCAGCATGAGGAATTTACAACGAAAATGGAGTTGTATGTTTGACAAGTATAGAAAAAGAAGTGACATATATGCTCAGTTAAATTTAGTGTTGTTAAAGTTCCACAAATGATCTTCATCTTTCATTTTCATATTGCATGATACGTACTTGCATTTTTAAGGATTGATAGGATGAAGACCTTTCATTCTACTATCCAAACACCGTGTCATCCTTTGTTTACCCATTTGAGCTTTAGTCCTATTTTCTTTCATACCCCTCTTTTGGAATCATATAGAGTCAACAAAGCTCAAAAGAAAAGGTGTCGAGCAAAGCAGTAGAGTCAGAAAAGTTTCAAAAAAAAAAAGAAGAGAAAAATGTGTCCAAAAGAAGAAAAAGAAGAGCGTCGAGAAAATTAAAGTCAGAAAAGTCCCAAAGAGAAAAGAGTCAACAAAAGGAAAAAAAAACTTAGAATCAAGTGAAAAAAAAACAAACTGCCAGAACTACACATGACCTGATTCTCCTCTCTCGGGGGTGAGATACGTAGGCTGCCCTACTAAGGGCTCGGTCCAAACAAATAAAAAATTTAGAGTCACCCAGTCAAAAGAAACTGGGGCATGAGTTAATCCTCATTGTTTGAGTCGATTCCAAAAGTTGTAAGTCCTACCCCACTTCAAGTGTCGTTTGAGCCCCATGCCATTCTTTCCTTCTAACCTTATCCAAAAGCCAAGTTACAACCAAAGAAAGACCTTTAGATCAATCTTTGAGGATGTTAAGGCAGAGTATGCAAAGGATATGATGATGCATTTGGGAACTATTTGTCTTCCTCAGCATAGGGAATCAAGAGAGAAATAAAAATGAGAGACTCTTATTGGTGAAAACCCTTACGGGCACCATAAGGCTATGGCAAGTTGAGAGAAATAAAAATGAGAGAGTCTTATTGGTGAAAACCCTCACGGGCACCATAAGGCGATAGTGAGCCGAGAGAAAATGAAAGAAGCTTGTTGGCAAAAACCCTTCAAGGCGCCACTAGCCGAATGGGGTCTTAAATGCAATTGACCTAAGAAAGCAACTCAGTTTCAAGGACATTAACTCAACAACAATGGGTCGAAAGTTTGGATGAAAAGATCAAGCTGCTTAATCCAAAATGCATGGCATAATCATTAGTGTTGACTGTCATTTTTAGATGAATTTTTTGTTTCTTTGTTTTAAAAGGGGACATTCATTGTCTTTTCTTTCTTCTCTTTATTTTAATTTTATCTTTTTTGAGTCAGTTATCAAAAAAAAAATTGTCATTCTTTTTTTTATTTCTTGTGTTTGAGTCAAGTCCGTGTCAAAACAAGTGATAAAAAATTTCAAAATTGGCTACCAGCTTCTTTAATTGCACAAAGCAAGACAAAAGCTAGAACATGAAAGAGACATGATTGTGAGCCCAAAAAAAGCATGCAGGAAGTTTTTTCAACAGAGAAGTCGGGGAACTCATGGAAATACCAAGGTTCAAAGGGTTTATTTGAGAAACACGAAAAAGCAGAAATACTGTGTTTATTTCAGAGTCACTCTTAATAAGCTGAGTTTGAGTCAATGATACAGCAATTCAATGACATATGCTAATGGTTGGAAGCAAAGCTAAATGTGACGGGGGCAGGAGCAATTGCCTCAAAAGCCAAAGCCACAAACTAGCCACCATGTTTTTAAACTCACAAGTTTTCTTTGTATGTAATAGGAATACATGTTGCATTCAGATCAAGGATTTCAGAGCCTAAACATCAAAGGCCGTAATTTCTCACCTCAACAAATGCAAGAGGCAAGGTTTCTGCACAGGTTTGGTAATCAAAACCATGGTAAAACTCATAATTCAAGATATCTAGGAGATGCACTTCCTTGTTTTGGTAATTCAAGCAGCTTTGGTAAGGAGACGCACTTCATTATTTTGATAATTCAAACAACATTGGTAAGGAAGCACACTTCCTTGATTGGGTAATTCGAATTTTGCTTCTTTGGTAATGCACTTCCTAACTTAAGTCTTGATTCCTGGAAGACGTACCTTTTAGTCGAGTCATTCACCTTGACTCCTAGAAGACGTACCTTTTAGATGAGTCATCCCCTTTGATTCCTATAAGACGTACCTTTTAGTTGAGCCATCCCCTTTATTTCCTATAAGACGTACCTTTTAGTCGAGTCATCCCCTTTGATTCCTATAAGACGTACCTTTTAGTCGAGTCATCCCCTTTGACCCCTAGAAGACGTACCTTTTAGTCGAGTCATTTCCCTTGATTCCTATAAGACGTACCTTTTAGTTGAGTCATCCCCTTTGATTCCTATAAGACGTACCTTTTAGTCGAGTCATCCCCTTTGGCCCCTAGAAGACGTACCTTTTAGTCGAGTCATTTCCCTTGATTCCTAGAAGACGTACCTTTTAGTCGAGTCATTCCATTTGATTCCTATAAGATGTACCTTTTAGTCGAGTCATCCCCCTGGATTCCTATAAGACGTACCTTTTAGTCGAGTCATCCCCCTTGATTCCTAAAAGACGTACCTTTTAGTCGAGTCATTCTAATTAACTCATAGAAAATGCATTTCTTTATTTGGGATAATTTATTTATTTTTTCAGTTTTGATGTGATTTCAGGAGCATGCCTGAAGCACAGGGCGAACAAAATGGAAAACCAAGCAACAAGGTGAAGAAATTGAAAGTTAAACAGATTGAAAAATAGCAAGTCAGGAGCCCGCCTGTAGAACAGGGTAAAGAAATTGAAAGCATAGAAACAAGTTGATGAAACAGCAAGTCAGGAGCCCGCCTGCAGAACAGGGTGAAAAAATTGAAAGCATAGCAACAAGTTGATGAAATAGCAAGTCAGGAGCCCGCCTACAGAACAGGGTGAAGAAATTGAAAGCATAGCAACAAGTTGATAAAATAGCAAGTCAGGAACCCGCCTGGAGAACAGGGTGTAGAAATTGAAAAGTATAGGAACAAGTTGATAAAATAGCAAGTCAGGAACCCGGTTGGAGAACAGGGTGTGGAAATTGAAAGGCAAGCAACAAGTTGAAGAAATTGCAAGTCAGGAGCCCTCCTGAAGAATAGGGTGATGACACTCAAGTCAAGAGTCCAAAAGAAGCTGTATAGATAGGATTTTTGTAATTTCATTTATGCTTTAACTTGTAATTTTCATTTTTATGTAATGACAGAGCCGTGGACCGGAACCTCGATGGAACCTCACTCGACTCTCCAACTCGGTATAGTCCATCTCTTTTCAATCTTTTGAAATACCCGTGACTTGATTCTCTCATAACTTAGGTAGGTAGGATGTCTTAAGTCAAGACTCGGTTGTCCTTCTTCCTTCTGTTTCTTTCTTTAAATAATGGTCGGGTCAAAATTTGGTCTCGCTGTCTACTTCTTTGTCTGAAAACACTTCGTGTTTACATTCAAAGGGGGCATGATGTAGACTCCTAATTTTGTCCCTCCCGAAGTCTAATTTTATTCATTTTTATTTTACCTTACCATGTGTCCAACCCCATGTAATTATATCCCACAAAAATACAAAAATAAACAAAAACAATACCTCTAACTAATTTATCTTATCCTAACAACCTACTCAACAAAAGCTTCCACCTCCCTACCCACTCACATTTTTATCCTCACATAATACATTAACAACAAAAATATAAAAGCAGCCCACCACTAAGAGAAAGGAAAGATTCTTTTTGACTATTTATATACATACATAGAACACGGGAAGGGGGGCAGATACGGATAATCCCATGGTTCTCCATTCTTCTCCAAGAAGAGAATTGGCACCCGAATAGGTACAAAAACTCTCACCATCATCGCCATTTTTTTTTCTCCTTTTGAAGCTCCCAACAGACTTCACAATTCCACAACAACAACAACCCATTCACTCACAATTCACGAAAATCCTCTACACACACATAAACCTCACCTCACTGAAATAAAGGAACATAGCCACTCCATTTTTATTTTCTGGATAACGCGCGTCACATATAACAACAGAAAGGGAGAATGACTGAGAGATAGCGATCGAGAGATAGAGAATCGTAGAGAGAGAGGAAAAAAACAAACAGCCCTATCACGCTACTATTCTGGCAACTTTCTTTGTTGCCGGAAAACGGCTCAAGTCCGTCGAAAAGGTGCCAATAGCTCAGAATCCACCGTGGAACTGGAAAACTCGACCAAGATTCAAATAGTCGTAACCCTCAGTTGAGTTTCTCTGAAAAATCCCATTGGAAAATAGTCAAAGCCGACCCAAAGAACTCCGTTCCAATGATATCCATCGAAAAACGAGTGAAGCGAGGACGTTAAACACTGAATCTGATTTGTCGGGTTCGAGTTCAATCCGAATTCATTCTGAGATTAGTGGTTTATTTTTTGGGGGGTTTCCTATATCGAGTTGGTATTGTTGCCTGCTGAGGTTCATTCGAGACTCTGGTTGCGGTTTTAGTCGGAAGAAGCAATTTTAATCAAAATTGATATTAAGGTCCATTTCTTATCTTATTCTCAATTAATTTTAAGTTTTGAATACTTTGTTTTGCGAATTGATAATGTGTGGACCTTGTTTTGTTTGATTTGGTGTTGTTCGGGTCATGAATGTCGATTAATCGGTCATTTGAATTGGCTAATTGATTGTTAATGACTTGAATTTGTTTGTGGTAAATGAAATTGGGGCGAAGATTAAAAATTAGAAAGGTGAATGTTGGATCATGTCGATTCAATGTTGATTGTTTAAATCGAAATGAACGTCAATTATGTCGCCCTCGATAATATCATGTTGGATCATGGATTTGTTTCCTATTTTCGAAACAAATTTTTTATTTTTGTCACCTTAATAATAAAACCCTTTCGAACTTAAAATACATATCTTTTTTTGGATTCAAAAAAGGGGTGTGACAATGGGCACTTTTCTGTAAAATCATAAATCAATCTGGACAATGCAGATCTGTTCTTCGTATTAATTCTGAGCTAGGTGGTACGCCCCTACAATTCTAAAATCCCACGGGCTGTATGGAATCCATCATTGACTCGGCGGGAAAGGCCCCAACCCAAGTGTGCCACAAGGGTTGGAGTTTCTATTCTAATACGCCACGCGGCACTAGGCCAGCGTAATATAATATACCCGGATCGGCAAATCACGGTTTCTGGAAATGAGTTGTCTGAACTCTTGCCTTCTTCGGGGAACCACCTAAACTCTCTTTATGCCCAATTTTATCCTGTTCTGAATCATGCATTTTTTCTAGTTTCAACATCTGAAAAGTCTGATTTCAAACAAGCATTCTATTCTGTTCTGAATTATCATGGCATAATCTGAATTGGTGTCGTCACACCAAGACTTGCAAGTCCTATTTCTAAGCCATAACGTATCATGCATAATTCTTTCATTAAAACACAGTTTAGACCACCCAAACATGCAAACAGTATAAAAGATTTCATGTTCCGAAACATAAGTCAAATCTATGCAAGAATCTTTCAAACATATGGTAGTCATGTGCTTTTGGTAAAATCATGCACTCTTTCATTATAGGAATATTTTCAATATTTATCAACATGCATAACCCTCTCTTTTATTTCAAAATTCATTTTTCCAAGTCATAGTATAAATCAATACATTGCATTTCGTGCCTTTCAAGATGCATTTAAACAATTTTCATCGCATATCATGAGTAAATGAAGATCATAAAAAGAGAGGGATTTTTCATGAATCATGCTCTCAATTCAATCATAAATCTTTAAATCACATGCTTACATATATATGTAATTTCAAATCAACTGGGAGAAAGGTCTAAAGACCAAAACAATACCGTCAATACTTCTAAAAATATAATTATATTCATAGATTCAAAACCCCATTCTAAAAATCATGATTTCTATGCCCATGAGATTTGAAGAAAACCCCGCGTACCTTGATTAAGGAGAAAAGTGGATGATTCTTGAAGCCTTTGGTGTGAGGATTCCAAATCTTTAATCACTTTCGAAAACTCACGGTTGACTCTTGATTTATTTGGGTTTTTAGTTTGAAAACCTAGAGAGTGTTCTTGGAGTAATTTGATGAAAATATCAATAATGAGGTTATTTGGGATTAAAATCCCGTGTTTAAGCTGAAGAAGGGGGCTGAAAATACCCATTTTGCCCTTAAAAATGCGGAAACAGAATCTGAAAATTTGAAGCGTGCGATAGGGCGTGCGTCGCACGCTTATCGCATGCTGCTACTGTCTCAGTTACTAAAATGGCCATAACTTTTCTCTTGGATATCGGATTTAGGCGAAAGTGGTATCGTTGGAAAGCTTATTCGAAGACCTTTCATTTTATATATAATAGGACCTCTAATTAATCATATAATAGGAGTTATGGTCGATGAAAGTCGACCCAAGTTTAAACATCCACTAAAACTTATTCGGTAGAAATGTTTTCAACTCGTCTTAGAGTTAGGGGATTTTTGTGAACTCAATTCATATTCAAAGGTATTCTTACACTATAGGATTGATCACCACACATATATTAACAAGGAATAATCTAGTTCGGGTCTATACACGTAAGGACGACGGTCTTGATTCTAGCTTGAAAGTACGGGGTGTTACATTATCTCCCCCTTGGGATCATTCGTCCCCGAATGATGGGTAGGGACCTTTTGAAGCTCTAATAGTGTAGAATAAAGAACACAGCCTCACATTGAACATTTTTCCTTGACAAAATATGTGAAGGCAGCGATCAAGCTTTATGATAACCCCTAGTGAAACGTGAATGCACAAAACATGAGATGACGAAACGTGGCATCGACATGATCTTTGCATGTATTTTGTGGCACATGATCAAAGCATTGTAAGATATGAATTTTCTTAAGAATTCTCGGCTTGATTAAGATCGGTACAAGACATGAGATGGGATTCTCACGGGACATAAGAATATTATCCTTTTCAACTCCCAAACAATAACCTGCATGCCTCATCGTTTCCCAACTTACAATTTTCCCCGTACACATCTATCCATACGAATTTGATTTCCTCTGTAATATACTTCTATGTTGAAGCCTCACTCGAAGGAAAAAGGTGCTAACTTAAACTACGGGACCCTGTACTCTACATCGTATTCAGGGATCAACTCGCCTCATCATTATAATCCAACAATTCAAGTCTTAATTCATGAAATACTAACCACATGGCACCTTGATTTTATTTCTTCACCCAACACAAAATTTAAGCCTATCATTACTACACCTAATAAATGGATCTCTCCTCACTACGATCATCAATTTCAATCACTCTCACAAATAGTTTTACCACATCTCTTTTTTTTCTTAGCTATTTCGGACCACAAAAGTTCATCTCCTTCCCTTCCTTTTCACCTATAGCCTCAACTTGAGAATCACATCAAATTTTTCACCTTCAAGAACATCTACTCTCATACCTAACACACTACTACACTTCCACAACCATCATCATACTAACATATGGAGGGTCATTAAGGGACCCGAGCATAAACATCATGAATGGAAGTAACATTATCAGACCATCACTCATACTTATTGCACTATTAGAAGAGGAACATGAAGTGAAGATACGATACAATAGGCATGGAGTGCTTCCGATATCAAGTGTCTGGATCATAAGTAAAGGGTCGTTCGGCATGGACACAACCTATGGTGGTTCCCTTAGGATAGACCAAAATGAGAAACATGGATGCACATATCTTGAGCTATGTGGCATAAAGCCAAAATTTACGTCACTAACAACTAAGGTAAGTATTTCACTTAAAGTGATTGCTCCCCATTCAAGGAGCTGAAAATTTTCCATGAGTTAGCATAGACTTTATTACTTTGGCTAAATCCGACATAAAATGATTCCGCAACATACAGAAACATATTTCGTTTGGACCGAGCATGTCATGAGACATAGGTTTGGATCATGAGCAACATAACCTATGGCTCGGATACTTGGAGTATTAGGTCACTGGGGGACATTACTGCTTCTTGTCTGGACATCAGAACATGACATGACTTACATAGAGAACTCAAACCTTAGACATCGACAGGACCTGAATACATGTGACCTTGGTAGAATGAACTCTTAAACTAAAGTAGGAGGAACACACTTGAATAGGAGGAGGTCCATCATGACTCTTCCCTAACTTGACAAAATGAGAAAATTCGAAAACTACCTTAGCTCACTATCTCCCCCTTAGATCAAAGTCACAATCCCTGACTTGAGAACATAACTGCTTATCAATCTATAACCACAATTCTCTATACAATAGGGGATATCGGTATAACATGAACACAAGCTTCCCTCAATAATTTAACATAAAGACACTAAATTCCTTCTGGGACATCCCCTTTCAGAAATACTAATCATAACTTTCTCTTACCCCAAAATCATCCACTCATGACTAACATTATTATAGGCAAGGACATCCACGCCTCTAAACACTTAAGAGTTAGGACTTCTGTTCTTGGCAGGGAAGGATGATTTCAATTTGGGAAGAATATTAATTTGGGGCTAAAGTGTTGTTTTTCTACTCAAATTTGGTGTTTAGGACGAATTAATGTGGGAGGAATTGACCCAAATTCCCTTAATGAGATGGAGTTTAAATGCTGAAATTTCCAGGTACGTGCAGCAGAGCATGCGTCGCATGCTCTATCCCACCGGATTGAAGCATGCGTCGCATGCTGCATCGCACAACACTATACCATACGACGCATGCATATCGCATGATGCCACTGTTTTGGGCATCCAAACATGCCCTAAACGATGCCCAAAATTTTTGAAACTCAACCAAGACGTACCCTTGACTTCCCCGATTATGAATCAACAAGAAAATCTAAAATCGGAGGTTGGGAAGGTCGAAAATAAAATCATCAAAAATTGGGAGCTCAAAATGTAACTAAGTCATTTTCTTCAACACTTAGAAAAATGGAATCATTCAAGTTGTCAGCCCTCTAAGCCTGTTACTGAGTAACATCAAATCGAGAAAACTACGGGGCGTTATGAATACTTAACGCATACTCTAAAAGCATTGCTTTTCCAGAACGCCACTCTTAAATTTTGCTATTCTCAATCGTCATCAACCTAAAACTCACATTCTCATGAGCATACATACACATCCTCCCTTCTTGTCACATAAAAATCCACTCTACACTACTTAACCTTCTAACATTAGACCGTTAATTGCATAACTTATATCATAGAAGAAACCTTACCTAGCAACTCAACGGTACTACTATGTCTACTAGCCACACGCAACATGTAATAGTCTTAGAAAATACTGCAAATCCATATCACCTTGGGCATACTTCTACCTCATACATACAACATCATACTTTGTTACGAATCAAATAAACATAACCTATTTCACACACCATTCAAGCCTAGTAGATCACTTCCATATAACTAGTATCATTAACCAAGAAATTATCACATCCACCTTTATGGACATCAACTATTCAAACTTAATGTCTAGTGCTAAGCATGATTTACAACCCAACCTGACACACAATTCTCACAAAACATTCATCATTAATCTTAAGCCACTATTCTTACATCCACATCCTACAGTAAATTCAAGCCAATAGTCTAGCATCAATCCTCTACCACCAATGAAGAAGGCAACATAATAAACTAGTCCGTCAAATTGGGACATTCAATCCAAATACCTCAAAAATCTACTACATACCTTCTCGTAAGTAGTACTAGTTTACAACTACCAACGGAAAGAAGTTCAAGGGGTAAAGTCACATAGTAGACATGGTCAACCTTAATCTTATATTATAACCCCATACAATCTTATCTACTTATACGACTTCCTCACACCACACTTACTTACCCCAGCGGGCATTTTGATTGCCTTCAAATTCCCCATTCTACAATGAATCTATACTTACAACTTACTGGCTAATCTAGCCATTTTTATTCACAACCTATAAGGGATTTCTATAACCACCTTAAATATCCACTCTGGGCTCTTTCCCTATTTGAAAAGAAAAACAAATAACAATCTGAGTCAAACACTTCCACCACGGATTACCATACAATCCGCAAATGATACTACAACTTTAGTCTACCACCACAAAATGGTAAATCATTCTCAATCAACGGTTATTCGGCTATAAATATTTAGTTACACAAAGGTCACCCTCACTCTAACCTCTAACTTTGAGACTTAATATCACCAACTTCTTGGTCTAATTTCCCTACAATAGGTCATGACACCGACACTTTAATTTATACTACTATTCGGGTGAAAATACAGTTCCAATAAACACAAGAACAACAAGATGAACAACAAATTGCTAGTGAATCGAAATAGGCCTCACACGGCTTCACTAGACTTTGATAATTTTTTTTTGAAGAAGAAAATGAAACGAATAAGAAAGCAACTATGCTAGTGAATCGAAAGAGCCCCACACGGCTTCACTAGACTTTTTGTTTTCAAAAACACAATGATATCAAGATTACAAGAGATAGAAACTTGACACACAATATTCAATGACCTAAGAATACACATCTTACTCTTGTCTTAACTGAACATCTCTTAAGAACGAGGACACAATTTTAAACTTGAGGGAATTATGACACATCAGGGAGCTCCTCTCAAGCCTTTTGTGTGACTTCTGAAATTTCTATTAGTAAATCTGAGAGCATTATCTGAAAACACCATAGTAAGGAAAAGAATTAGGATAACTTTTCTTTCGTATGGGCAACATCATAGCACGAATTGGAGTATGAAGGAGGAATATTCTGACTTTACAGCACGAACTAGAACATGAATAAAGAGATACATTTCTAAACGCCAAGTAGCCTCCTGCTTATAAGTGTGGTGCGCTACACACCCATAAATAAGACTCTACCCGATGCGATTTCGCAGACACCCTAGGACGATGAACCTTGCTCTGATACCAAGTTTGTCACGACCCGAACTAGGGCCTGGCCATGACGGACATCCCGAACCATGAAGGCCCGAAACGCCCTTCTCTATCTGATAATCATGCACCACATTTATATAATAAAAGAAGATGCAGAAAACATAATTTGCTACTGAGACATGGTCAATTTTGAAATCAACATAAGTATGGGAACTATAGATCAACTACATCTAAATAACATCCGACATCAGTCTGTGAAATCTCTACTACAAGAAAATCTGACAACTGTCTGAGTCTGGGACAAGGCCCCCAGTAGATCAAAACAGAGATAAATGACATAATCTGAAAAGACAGGCCTTCCGGAATAGAGAAGGCTCACCAACTGGACACTGGAAATCAGTCTGATAAATGCTACTGCTTTTCTGGATCTTTAGACTGAGCCTCAGAACCTGGAGGGAGGAGGGGGGGTCAATACAGATATACTGTTACGCAAAGCAATCCAAAATAAATCTTTTATATATATAAAATAATGAGAGAGCAAATTGTTAAAATATCATGTATGAAATAGTTCTAAAACACATGGGCACTTTTCTGTAAAATCATAAATCAATCTGGACAATGCAGTTCTGTTCTTCGTATTAATTCTGAGCTAGGTGGTACACCCCTACAATTCTAAAATCCCACGGGCTGTATGGGATCCGCCATTGACTCGGCGGGGAAGCCCCCAACCCAAGTGTGCCGCAAGGGTTGGAGTTTCTATTCTAATACGCCACACGGCACTAGGCCAGCGTAATATAATATACCCGGATCGGCAAATCACGATTTCGGACAATGAGTTGTCTGAACTCATGCCTTCTTCGGGGAACCACCTAAGCTCTCTTTATGCCCAATTTTATCCTGTTCTGAATCATGCATTTTTTCTAGTTTCAACATCTGAAAAGTCTGATTTCAAACAAGCATTCTATTCTGTTCTGAATTATCATGGCATAATCTAAATTGGTGTAGTTACACCAAGACTTGCAAGTCCTATTTCTGAGCCATAACGTATCATGCATAATTCTTTCACTAAAACACAGTTCAGACCACCCAAACATGCAAACAGTATAAAAGATTTCATGTTCCGAATATAAGTCAAATCTATGCAAGAATCCTTCAAACATATGGTGGTCATGTGCTTTTGGCAAAATCATGCACTCTTTCATTATATGAATATTTTCAATATTTATCAACATGCATAAACCTCTCTTTTATTTCAAAATTAATTTTTTCAAGTCATAGTATAAATCAATACATTGCATTTCGTATCTTTCAAGATGCATTTAAACAATTTTCATCGCATATCATAAGTAAATGAAGATCATAACAAGAGAGGAATTTTCCATGAATCATGCTCTCAATTCAATCATAAATCCTTAAATCACATGCTTACATATATATGTAATTTCAAATCAACTTGGGGAAAGGTCTAAAGACCAAAATAATACCGTCAAAACTTCTAAAAATATAATTATATTCATAGATTCAAAACCACATTCTTAAAATCATGATTTCTATGCCCATGAGAATTGAGGAAAACCCCGCGTACCTTGATTACGGAGAAAAGTGGATGATTCTTAAAGCCTTTGGTGTGGGGAGTCCAAATCTTTAATCACTTTCGAAAATCCACGGTTGAATCTTGATTTATTTGGGTTTTTAGTTTGAAACCCTAGAGAGTGCCCTTGGAGTAATTTGACGAAAATATCAATAATGAGGTTATTTGGGATTAAAATTCCGTGTTTAAGCTGAAGAAGGGGGGCTGAAAATGCCCATTTTGCCCTTAAAATGCGAAAACAGAATCTGAAAAGTTGGAGCGTGTAATAGGGCGTGCGTCGCACGCTTATCGCATGCTGCTACTGTCTCAGTTACTAAAATGGCCATAACTTTTCTTTCGGATATTGAATTTAGGAGAAATTGGTATCGTTGGAAAGCTTATTCGGAGACCTTTCATTTGATATATAATAGGCCCTCTAATTCATCATATACTAAGAGTTATAGTTGATGAAAGTTGACCCAAGTTTAAACATCCAATAAAATTTATTCGGTAGAAATGTTTTCAACTCGTCATAGAATTAGGGGATTTTTGTGAACTTAATTCATATTCAAAGGTATTCTTACACTATAGGATTGATCACCACACATATATTAACAAGGAATCATCTAGTTCGGATCTATACGCGTAAGGACGACGATCTTGATTCTATCCTGAAAGTATGGGGTGTTACAGGACAACTATTATTGAAGGAAAAAAATAGTGATTTAAAACACTTTTAAACTATATTTACTACTAAAAAATCTTGTTTTAGCCATGCAATTTGGTGAGGAACGTTCCTCACAAATCAAGATTTAGTGAGGACAGCCATCACTATAAGATATCTTATTAATTTGAGCTTTACTAATTATTAATGAGAAAGATGCTCGCAAAATAGTGACGGACTCCCACACTCAATTATGATATTTTTTGAAAAAATATAATATAGGGAGGGATGTGCTTGCTATATTAACATAATGCATGACCACATCAACATACTGCATGACCAAGTTGTCGTTTCCAATCAACAACATTGAAAAGTGCATAAATACAAAAACAATCAACAACATTGAAATGTGTGTAAATACAAAAAAAAACAATCAATAACATTGAATACAAAAAAGTGATAATTAAAATATGAAATTCATAAAAATATATAATAATTTAAATAAGTAAATAAAATAATAAATTATTAAAAGACAGTATATCTGTTACGAGAATAGATAGAAATAGATAATATAATAAGCGAAAGAAAAATAAGCTTAACACACATAGATTTATGTGAAAATTTTTAACAGGAAAAATTATGAGCAGAGGAGGAGGAAACTCACTATAATAGAGAGTAGTATAAGGAGGAGACGAAAGTCTCAAAGATGTATGACAAAAACTATCAAAAACAATCCACTAAGGGGTCGTTTGGAAGGGTGTATAAGAATAATGTAGAATATAGTGTATTAGTAATACTTGCATTAATAGTACTTGTATTAATTATACTTGTATTAGTTATGCAGTATTATTTCTTATACATTATTTGGTTTGATTTACAAGAAAGAATATATCTTACATAATTTCTATAAAAAAAAGTGTTCGTTTACAAAAACACCCTTCTTGGACTTTGTACACTTTTTTTGCAACAAAATTCTTTTTTCATCTCAAACATAATTAGTATTATTGAATTAGTATATAGAGTTTTTTGACTTTTGTTTAAAATAAACTAATTAAAAGTTTTTTTTTATGAAAAGGTGTCTTTAGAGAAAGGTTGTGTCTTTTGTAAAAAGAGATGTTTTTTAGTGAAGAGGTGCCTTTTAGATGAAGAGGTGTCTATTGGATGAATGGTTGTGTCCTTTCATTATTTGATTTTCACCACTTCTATATATGTCCTACCTCTTGAGATTTCAATGTATCTTTACAGAAAGTTTCGAGTAACTTTTTAAAGTATTACTTTTCTTACAACATTCCCCAAAAAGTTATTAGAAGATCAAGTTTTTGATTTCTTGTTTTCCAATAGGATTATCTTCACTATTTGCTTGGTGCAGAAATCCAAAGGCTTGTCATATCCATTAAATCTATTTGTGTTAAATCCTATAGCAATCTCGCAGAGGAGAGGGAGCAAATATCATTTTTAGGAAAGCGCTTCGTGCGTGTTTCAAGCCTCATAATCCTGTTTTCGATGTTCATATTACTAATCTTCATCTTTGTCTTCTTCTTCGTATATTTTTAATGTGCTCATGGAACATATTTTCCAACAATCTAAAAACGATATTCAGCATTGAAGAAGATACTTTGTGTTCAAACCGGGGAACTGAAGTTGTAGAAAAATTCAAGTAAAGCAGTGATATAGAGTTTCGTTAGTAAAAATACTGATTGTTCTGTATTAATTTTATGGGTATTGATACATATGAAGATGAGAAGAATAAATACTTTTCTAGTTAACCGTAGTAGAAGAGAGATGGGATAAAAAAGAATTGAATTGACTTTTGAAGAAAGTGATCAGAATGGGTAGAGAAAATTTATTTCCTGATTCTCTTGGTTTTCAAGTTTATTAGGCAAAGGAGTCAAAGTTCTGTAAGGTTTGGGATCCACGGTGCTACACATTGTTGGTTTAATAGAATTTAAAAGGCACTTAAATAATCAAAGTGAAGTTGGAGACCACAATAGTATGTAATACATTAATAATGTCTACACTGAAGGACGTCACGAACAAGAGTTATTTTATTTGTAAATTTCTATTCTTTGTAATTTTGTGAATTTATTTTCATAAATAATAAGGTAGATGATTTTTGTGATGATCTTCAAATGCATGATAATTAAGAATAATAATTTCTTGTGTGATCATTATGGATCGTTATTCTTGCATAAAGATCATGTGGAGTTTAATAAAAATGACATGAAATATTACAAGTAATTATGTTTATACCTGAAAGTTATTATAAGTGAGTCTGATATCTAAAGAACATGATTTAGTGAATTCGGTTTTTTCTATATGTGAATAAAAATACACTTAAGATGTTTAAAGTGTGGGGGTGGTTGACATGTCATTGAAAGACAACAATAGAATGAGTATGTATCCAATATATATTTGAAAAATATAAACTATTTGAGATAGTTAGCATGTCTTCACTTTACAATTCTTAATGATTAATGTGATATTGTGTGATAGTTTGTCGATATGTTGATCGAAAAAAGATGATACAAAATCATAATATAAATGAGGAGATTTTTAATCTTCACATTTAAAATGGAGGATCCTGAAAAAATTGGTACTATAATGGGTATCAAGATTATACAAAATAGTGGGGGTAATGTATTGAGTTAATCTCGTTACATTGAGAAAAGTGTGCTAAATAATTTCGTCACTTAAACATAAGTGGTCAGAATCCTATTTGATCCTAGATCGAGTCAGTCCACGATGATGAAAAAATTGTGGCTAGTTAATTTGTGTAAGCAAATGCTATTGGAACCAGTAGTTGAGTTTTGGTTTTCTTCCGAGAACTTGAGATATAAGAAACTCTAAGTTTCGCACTATTTTATAGGGTATATCGATACAAGTTGGTATAAAAAATGTGAGAAAAATTAAATATACCACATGATGGATAAGTACCTTGCGAGGAGGTACAATTTCTTGAAATCAAGAAAATCTTGCATATAGGAAAAGCAAGCAAACTAAGGAGTTGAGTGGTTGAGGGATTACTAAGATAATCCATTAATTTTGCGAAAAATGAGCTCAATTTGTGCTAGTCAAACCACTCTAATTCGAGCATATAGAGATTATATAATAAGAAGTCAAAACGTATCAATTATTGACATGATTATGTGAGAAAGTAAATTCAAGATGGAATTATAACTTCTATCACATTTGTGGAGTCAAATGAATTTGACTAATATTTACTAAATTTATTAAAAGGAAGTTGTTGAATACATCTTCAAGTATAATTACATAAAAATTCCTTAATGTCCACCAATAATGGCAACCCTACCTAGCACTATGAAATAAATAGTAATGGGTTCAAAAGGTAATAACAAGTTATTGATACGTGGATGTTTCAGTACTTAAGTATTTGATATACTAGTACTGATTGTCATAGTTTAGAGGGTTGAGTTCTAATACTCTTAATGAGGTTCAGTTCGTGGAACAAGTGTCTCAAATATGACAAAGACACTGGAAGAACTTCACCTCTATGAACATAGAAGTGGTACCACTTCGATTGGGAGTTGGAGTTGCTCTCATAAATGTTCATGAACTTTGGATAGCACATGGCCATAAAAGTGCTAAGCATGTTGAGTGGAAAGCAGGAATGAAATGTTTATGTGTGTAGTGTCACCGATATTATCACAAGAAATAACATGTTCAAAGCTATTATGCTACATGAAATTTCGATTTCATCTTGTGGCATTGTGCTAAGGTGATGTTCAAATCGAAAGATACATTACTCTATGCGTGAATATGACTTGATCTTTATGTCCTAATTTATATTTAAACAAGTGGGGGATTGTTGGATTTTTGTTTAAAATAAATTAATTATAAAAAAAAAATTATGAAAAGGTGTCTTTAGAGAAAGGTTGTGTCTTTTATAAAAAGAGATGTTTTTTAGTGAAGAGGTGCCTTTTAGATGAAGAGGTGTCTATTGGATGAATGGTTGTGTCCTTTCAGTATTTGATTTTCACCACTTCTATATATGTCCTACCTCTTGAGATTTCAATGTATCTTTACAGAAAGTTTCGAAAAACTTTTTAAAGTATTACTTTTCTTACAACATTCCCCAAAAAGTTATTAGAAGATCAAGTTTTTGATTTCTTGTTTTCCAATAGGATTATCTTCACTATTTGCTTGGTGCAGAAATCCAAACGCTTGTCATATCCACTAAAACTATTTGCGTTAAATTCCATAGCAATCTCTCATAGGATAGGGAGCAAATATCGTTTTTAGGAAAGCGTTTCGTGCGTGATTCAAGCCTCATAATCCTGTTTTCGATGTTCATATTACTAATCTTCATCTTTGTCTTCTTCTTCGTATATTTTTAATGTGTTCATGGAACATATTTTCCAACAAGTTTTAGGATTAATTGCAATACCTTTGTTTTTGCACATGAAATATTACACTGACGGATTAACATAGTCGAAACAAAAATAAAATACAAGATGTAAAATTAAGGAATAGTCTCAACATTTTTTTTTTAAATTTTCTTAAAGACCCTCGAAGCAAAACAAAAATATGTGACGATTATTTAAATCAACTATTCATTGTTGTAAATTAAAATGATGGGAAAAGAAATTGTGAAATGTTTTGAGAAGATTCACTATCGGAAAAAGAAATTGTGAAATATTTTGAGAGAAAAATTGAGGAGTATTAAGGTCATTTAATAAGTTAATGCATGTGTTAAAAGTCTTTGTATTACTAATATATAGGAAATAGAGTGTATTACTAATACACACTTCAATACACAATAAAGTGTATAACTAATACAAGTGTATAATTAATGCTTCAGCTTGCATTAGTTATACATTGGCAATGAGATGTACCAAATAAGGTACTAGTAATACACATTAATTAATACATGCATTATATTTTCTAATACACTCTACCAAACAATCCCGTAATGTACTTATATAATACATGGATACAAATAAATCTCAAGTCCAAAAATATATAGGTCCATAAAAAATCACAAATATTAATTGCACTGTAATTTTTTCAAAGCCGAATCAATATAATTTGAATTACAAACTCTAACAATATCTATAAGTTGGTTGAATTCTTGGTTTGTGCAAAAAAAATCAATCTCTCTCCAATTATTAACTAGACTTTATTATCGTTGATAGATGAGTCCATAAGTATAATGTCCATTATTAATATTTCCCTAGTGTTACACGTAACAATATTAATATTTTAATACTGTAGAGTATTCACTTGCACAAACAGGAAGGATCAATCATCTTTTAGGGGTCGTTTGGTGTGAGGTATATAGGTTAAGTAGACTTGAAATAAAATAAAGAATTATTTTATTTTATATTTAGTTGGAGGTATTAGTTAATATCAGGATAACTTATTTACCATTTACACCATAATGATGAATAAGTTATCCCATATGTATAGTAGGATAAATTATTCCGAGATAACTATTTCCCAACCAAACAATCTCTTAGTATTCATTTAATCAAGGATTTACATTATCAATTTAAATATTACATTTTGTAGCAAGTGGTCTGTCTTATTTTTCAAGTATATAATTTCTCTTGATATCTATAATCTAAGTTGCTCAAACTTTTCAAGAAAATTGTTGCATCCGTGTCGAATTCTTTAAGAATACACTTCTAAAGGATCCGACATGCACCCAATGTCACAGCACACCGAACAATATAGTCGATAATTACTTTATAATTACTATAGTAGGATAAATTATTCCG
The DNA here is from genome assembly GCA_030864215.1 of Capsicum pubescens. Taxonomy (NCBI): domain Eukaryota; kingdom Viridiplantae; phylum Streptophyta; class Magnoliopsida; order Solanales; family Solanaceae; genus Capsicum; species Capsicum pubescens. Next base: position 14,033,677 of record CM061546.1, read on the forward strand.
AGATAACTATTTCCCAACCAAACAATCTCTTAGTATTCATTTAATCAAGGATTTACATTATCAATTCAAATATTACATTTTGTAGCAAGTGATCTGTCTTATTTTTCAAGTATATAATTTCTCTTGATATCTATAATCTAAGTTGCTCAAACTTTTCAAGAAAATTGTCGAATTCTTTAAGAATACACTTCTAAAGGATCCGACATGCACCCAATGTCACAGCACACCGAACAATATAGTCGATAATTACTTTATAATTACTATATTTTAGGTGACCTATAGTCTAAAATTCTTTTATATTATCATGGCAAAATGGTCTATTGGACTCCTGTAATGTGTCAGTTTTGTAAGTTGGACACTTCTACTTACAAATTTATCATCTGGACCCTGAACCCACGAAAAAGTTACATTTTAAACACTTTTTTGGAGAGTGTAACACACTCTCCCATGTCAGCTGTCACATCAGCTGCCACGTGGGTCATGTCATCTGCCACGCGTGCCACATCATTTAAAAAAATAGAAAAAGTATTACATTAAATTCCAAGTCATTTTTAAAATGTTACATAACAAATCAAATATTAAAATTAATTTAATTAAATAAGAAAAATTTATAAATTGTAGAAAAATTTGAATAATCATGCTTTTAAAATTTGAATAATCATTTTTAAAATAAAAAAAAAATAAAAAAATATTACATTAAAATTAATTAAATATTAAAATTAATTTAATTAATTAATTTAAATTTTAAATTTAAATTAGTAAAAAATTAATTAATTAAAATTCTTAACTAATTAATTTATTAAAATTAATTAAATATTAAATTAATTAATTTATCAAATTTAAAATTCTTACCTAATTTAAATAAATTTTACTTAAATAATTAATTAATTTAAATATGATTTACATATTTAAAATATTTAATTTAAATTAATTGTGGGGGGAGGGGCGGGGTGGGGATGGGGTGGGGGCTGGGGGAGGGGTTGGGTGGGGTGGGGGATGGAGGAAGGGGTTTGGGTGAGGTGAAGGCCTGGGGAAGGGGTTGTGTGGGGCTGGGTGGAGTGGGGGCTTGGGGAAAGGGGAGAGGTTACGTGGGGCTGGGTGGGCTGGGGACGGGCTAGGTGGGGTGGGGGAGAGGGCTAGGGGAGAGGGGTGGGTGGGGATGGGTGGGTGGGGTGGGGGTGGGGGAGGCTGGGTAGGTGGGGTGGGAAAAAAATTTAAATTTATTATTTTTAAATTTTTAAAAATATTTTTAAATTAAAAAAGATGGAGGAAAAAAATGAGGGGCTGGGTTGTGTGGGGGTGGGGAAAGTTGGGTGGGGTGGGGAGGGGCTGGAGAGGGGGTGGGGTGGAAAATTTTTTTAAAATTTATTATTTTTAAATTTTTAAAAATATTTTAAAATTTTTAAAAATATTTTTAAATTAAAAAGGATGGAGGAAAAAAAGGACGGGCTGGGGGGTGTGAGGGTGGGGACGGGCTGGGGAGGGAAAAAATATTTTAAAAAAAAAATTAAAATGATTTTTTAATTTTGAAAAATATTTTTAAATTATTTTAAAATTAAAAAAGACGGAGGGAAAAAAAGGATCCTTTTTAATTTTTTTTTAAAATTTAAAAATATTTTTAATTTTTTTAAAATTTTAAAAATATTTTTAAATTTTTAAAAATATTTTTAAATTTAAAAATATGGAGGAAAAAAAAGAACCCTTTTTCATTTTTTTTTAATTTTAATATTATTTTTATTTTTTTTAATTATTTTAATATTAAATTCGCCAAAAATTGACCCCCACTCGCACCCTTAGACGAGTGGTTACACTCTCTTTGTTCTAGTCACCATAACCTTGCCACATAGGTAAGGTCAACGGTCAAAGGGTGCGAAATATTATTTTTTGATGAGTTCAAGGGTTCAGATGACAAACATGTAAGTAGAAATGTCCAACTTATGAAACTGACATAGTACAGGGTCCAATAGAGCATTTTACCTATTATCATTGAACAAAAGTTATATACTCTTTTCATTAAGTAAAAACAAAGAAAAGTTTAACCCAAGCTCCTTTATTTATAGAGGACATTTCCAGTTACTAGTATTTTTTATTTTTTTTGGTGGTAGTTACTAGTATTAGTATGTGCATTTGAACAACAAAATGATTCTCTTTCTACTTTTTCTTGCCCTTTCTGCTTTTCTTATTTTTCTTCGTCTTAATGCAAAAAAGAATGGAAAAAACAATCTTCCACCAGGTCCTATAGGACTCCCACTCATTGGAAATTTGCATCAAGTTGATAGTTTAACCCCTCATCTCTATTATTGGAAACTTTCCAAAAAATATGGAAAAATATTCTCATTGAAATTTGGTTCTTCTACTATGGTTGTAGTTTCTTCAGCAAAATTAGCAAAAAAAGTATTGAAGACACAAGATTTAATGTTTTGTAGTAGACCTTCTCTTCTTGGCCAGCAAAAATTGTCTTACAATGGTCATGATATTGCCTTTTCACCTTATAATGACTATTGGAGAGAAATGAGAAAAATTTGTGTGCTTCAACTATTTAGTCTTAAGAAAGTGCAATCATTTAGGCCAATTCGTGAAGATGAAGTCTCGAGAATGATCAAGAAAATATCTCAATAAACTGCCTCTTCACAAATCACTAATATGAGCAGTTTAATTATTTAACTTACAAGTACAATTATTTGTAGAGTTGCTTTTGGTGTTAGGTTTGACGAAGAAGCACATGATAGGAAGAGATTTGATTATATCTTGGCGGAAGCTCAAGCTATGATGGCTAGCTTTTGTCTGTCAGATTTTTTTCCTTCTATAAGTTGGATTGATAAACTTAATGGAATGACAGGTAGGCTTGAAATGAATTTCAAGGATTTGGATGAATTTTATGAAGAACTCATTGAGCAACATCACAATCCCGATAAACCAAAATCCATGGAAGGAGATATTGTTGATCTTTTGCTTCAATTGAAGAAAGAGAAATCAACACCAATTGATCTCACTTTGGAGGATATAAAAGGAATTCTCATGGTAACCGCCCCCCACCCCCCGCTTACAGTTTTGTATTTGATTGTTTTAACCCAATATATAGTTTAATACTAGAGGATATAGTGGAATGCATTTAAAAAAAATAGAGTTATATTTTAAAAGTTAATTTGAACATATATCTCTTAAAGAATATCGTAATAGATATTTTTGAGGTGTTCTGAAATTAAAAGAGCCTTAGTAATGAGGATTCAGATATTATATATTAATTGACAAAAAGGAGATCAACAACGAGTTAAAAAGAAAGATTGATTCCTTGGGATCCTTCCTATATGTTATTTCGAATTTAACATGTTAATTCAAGTCAACAAATAGGTTAGTACACAACCTGTTTAAATTAATTAGTCGGGCGGATTATATTGATAAAAGATGGAATGTTTTTGCCACCTCTAATATGTAGCACGAATGTGTCCCTTGCATCAATGATTTTCTATCTCCCTGTCAATTTTTACGTAGAATGTGTTAGTTGCTGGATCAGATACTAGTGCAGTTGTAGTAGTATGGGCTATGACAGAACTGGTGAAGAATCCAAAAGTCATGAAGAAAGTCCAAGAAGAAATCAGAAAATCAATTGGGAACAAAAGCATTGTGAATGAAGATAATATTCAAAATATACCGTACTTTAAAGCCATAATAAAAGAGACATTTCGATTACATCCACCAGTTCCACTTCTACTACCAAGAGAATCAATGGAAAAATTTACTCTAGAAGGGTATGAAATTCCGCCAACAACTATAATTTATATTAACTCATGGTCAATTGCAAGGGATCCTGAAATATAGAAAAATCCAGAAGAATTTATCCCTGAGAGATTCTTGAATAACGATATCGATTTCAAGAGAGAAGACTATGAGTTAATTCCTTTTGGAGCAGGAAGAAGAGGATGTCCGGGGATTACACTTGGGATTGTAGCCATAGAACTTGCATTATCAAATCTTCTTTATGCATTTGATTGAGAATTACCTTGTGGACTAAAAAAAGAGGACATTGACACAGATGTTAGGCTTGGAATCACCATGCATAAGAAAAATGAGCTTTGTCTTATCCCTAAAAAATATTTCTAAATTACGATCAATTCTGTGTGAATATGAGCTTTGTCTTATTCCTAAAAATTATTTCTAAATTAAGCTTGATTCTGTGTGAATTTAGGGCGAGTTCTTGAGGTTAGCTGATTTCATTGTTGCTTTCATCTCGAATTATGTATACATATTGTAAATATTATGAAATCAATATAATAAAATAAGCCTCATACTAAACCCACGGATGACTTTAAATCTTTGAATCAATATTTTTACACCCCCTAATAACTCACGTTAATTATGATCGATTTTTGTCTACAGATGGACTAAGTAGCCTAACGTGTTTCAATAGAAGCAGTAAATAAAGAACACGATAGTTTTACGTGAAAAACATCTGATGTTAGAGTACGCATCCTACTAATTGCCTATCTGTGGAACAAGTAAGTAAACGTGGTTCACAGAAGTAAACTGAACACAGTGTTTTTACGTGGAAAACATTCGGCTCAAGAAAGGTGTAAAAAACCACGACCTTTACCTCTACAGGATTTAACCCAACTTCACGAAAATACTTGAGCCTCAACAATAAACAAAATTACAAGACTTCTTGTAACCTAAGAATTAAAACTTCTAACTCCTATTACTACAAAAACACTAATCTTCACAAGATAAGTGTTCCCAAGTCTTTGAGATCTCAAACTTGAAGACGACAACTCCTAACTAAGTTTATAGATTACTGAGACTAGAATCAATAACTCATTACAATACCAGAACCTAACTACTACACAGTTTATGACCTGCTAAGTAAGAGGCTTGGTTCTTCTTCAAGTATGTATGCTGATTGTTGCTTGACTTTTTCAGTACGTGCGTGAGTGCTGGCTTTGAGTCATGTTTGATGTATTTAATCCAACCTGTGATAGAGTCCTTTTTGATGTTCAATTCTTTCTTCAGTAGAACTCTATCAGTTAATTCTTTTCCCTTTTGATGTCGCCTCACCTCTCCTAGTTTTGATAGGATTCTTTTAATTCAAATCCTCTTCTTACTGAAATCCTTGATCAACTTGACTTCTTCAATACTTCTAGTCTGATCTAACTCGGCTTCTGATGTAATCAATGTTATCTAATTTTGTCTTGAACACATAATCATATCATCCAAACTCCTGTGACAACTAGACTATTTCACCTTGAATGGACCAGCTTCTTCAATGTGTTTCATTCATATGTCTATCATCAAAACTCCTCATTCCCTAACAAATTCCCCCCTTTTGATGATGACAAACATAGTAGCTTCAGTATTACAGAATCCTGACATACTTAAGAAGGAATTAAATAACAGAATCACAGTAGAATGAAACAGGTTAGTCCAATTGAGTTATAAGCATTGTATAATCTGTACTTCCCCCTATTGACATCATTGAAAAGCTGAGCCATCAAGTACAAATTGTTTAATGATTCATGGCCACTGGGGCTATCACTAAAACAAGCAAGATTCAGAACAAGAGATAACTATGCATTGAATTAAGCAGAAGTAGATCAAGTGAAGCAAAAGAGGTCTATTTTAAACAAAACAGATACAATTATTGCTACCCTGTAAAACAAAAAGAGAAACAAGGTAAACAGGAGAGCATCATAGTGAATGGGCTTAAAGGATGAAGAAGGATTTTAATTGGAGGAGGTGGAGGGAATAAGGGAGGTCAACATCCTAATGATATCAGCATTTTTAGCGCGTTCCTTATCCAAGATTTCTGTAAGGGATGCAATTTTAGCTTCAAGAATCCTCTTTTCATCTTCATGAACAGCCTGGGCAGCTACCAATGCAGCCTGTGCACCCTCTAGCTCACCCTGCTTTACCTATAAGGCATTTCGCAACTTTTGCATAGGGTTGTCAGCATGTCTCATGGTAGCAGGTAACCTAGCATGGTTCAGTTGTCCAATCACATCCTTAGTTGTCTGCAAGTACCATACCTTGACAGGTACATGAAAATTATCGAAAACTGATGCAAGTCAAAACTGATAGGGCAGAGCATGACCATTTGTATCTTTAACAAGTACCCTTTACATATGCTTAATGATGAGTAGAGGAATGTCTATTAGAATCTCAGAATCCAATAGTTCCATCAAGGTAAGATCAAGAAAACTTGCAACTGTACGCCTTTCCTGTTGAGGCAAGATCATTTTGTGAAACACATCAAAATAGGACTGATAGAGAGGGGACATCTCATTTTTCATGACCCGACGATGAGAGGAAAGAAGAGGATTCCCAGAGAATTTTCTATAGATATCAAGAGCGGATGGAAAATTATCAAGAGGTGGCTAAGATCCCTTCACATAATGACTCCAACCACCAGTTGGAACACTGAGAATTTTGCCTAGATCAGCAGGATAAAGATTGATGGTTTTCCCATGAACTGTGGTTGAAATCATTTCCCCAATTGCAACTCCATTGGTATAAAACTCATACACCTCATTTTTACCAAATCTTCTCTGATGATCACCTTGCAGAAACAAGGATGACCATCCCTGTGCCGTCAATTTTGAAACTAACGTATCCATATCAGGACCCCAAACCCAGTGAAAACTCTTCCTCTAGTCATCTTTTATTTCTAAAAGTGCAGAATATGTTCTGACTGAGAAGTTTTATCAGCAGCAGTATCAACATAAATATCATCATCAGGTCCATGGAAGTAGGAGAAACAGAAGGAGTATCAGGAAGATAGACTGAATTTGAGTCAGATGGATTAGAAGAACCAGGTTGTGGAACTTTTTTCTTGGGATGGGAAGTAGATTTTGGAGAAACTTTAGAGGAGGTGGACCCTTGACCAGTAGTGACTTTGACAGTAGATTTTGAGGATGATGAGGGTTTGGGAGAGGAGAAGTACTTTGAGGGTTTTGCTATGATATTCTTGCGTTTTCTTTTGGAGCGGAAGATAATATCAGGAGAGGGCTCACGTGAGGGAGTAGAAGCAGTAGATACTACTCGTTTCTTTTTAATTGCCCTAAGTGCCTCTTCCAAAGAAGCATCTTCTCTTTGTTTCCGTCCCCGAGTATGTGGAGTTCGGGATGAATGGATGACAGAAGAAGATTTACCTAAGTATCGATGTCAACATCAATGGAGACAGAAGATGGTTTTCTTTTCAGAGTCGAGCGTGACCGTCTAGGGATAAGATCAGCAATGGGAATGTCATCGCGATCAAGGATCTGAAGAGGAAGCACAGGTAATGGTAAGGGTTTTGAAAACAGAGAGGGTTTGGAAAAGGAGTGAAAGGATGGTTGTGGTGGAGGTTTAAACAATGGAAAATCAGATAACTTTATAGGGATTTGGGGTTGGATAAGGGAGGGTAAAGTAATGTTCGGGTGAAGAATAATTTGAGTTGAAGGTTTTGTTTCAGATTTTGTGGAGGAATGAGAGGATGAGGAAGACGTCATAGCTTATTGGATTTTCATAAGTTTAGAAAGAAGTGGAGATGGAAGAGAAAAGAAGGTGCGTATTTAAGATGAGTGAGAAGAAAGTTAAAACGTGAAGGGACTGTGATACAAAGAAGCGTGTTGATGTAGAGGTTCTATACTGATGGAAAAGGTTTGTCAGCCTTTTGAAGAAGAGGACTGTTGGGTTTTGGCGGTTGTAATCATGACAGAGTGAACCATGTAGATAACCTGTTTCTCTTAATGCTACTATGGAAAACAATAATCATACCTTGTGTTCTGATTAGTCCATGACCACTCGTGCCTTTATGATCCAGTCGATCTGCAAAAAATAACACATAATTATACCACCTTGCTTTAAAATCTTTGAATTAGGATACACAACTAAATGTGTAAGACTGAATTAATCAACACTCACTAAGGCATAGCATATTCTAGTCAATCAATGAGGGAGATTTATACAATTTTAATCATCCCCAATGCTAACCTATTTTTTTTCAAAGTGTTCTCTACTCAAAGCCTTAGTAAATATGTCAGCAATTTGTTCCTCAGTTGAACAAAACCTAGTTGATATATTTCCTTTTTCAACATTATCTCTAAGAAAGTGATGGCGAATATCAATATGCTTAGTTCTCTTATGTTGGACAGGATTTTTGGCTATGTTTATGGAACTTGTTTTATCACAAACAATGGGAACATAACATACATCTACCCCAAAATCCATGAGTTATTGTTTGATCCACAACAACTGGACACCAGCAGCAACGTATTCAGCCTCAGCAGTAGACAACGCTACTGAATTTTGTTTCTTTGTGGACCAAGTAATCAAACATGATCCCAAGAAGTGTGCTATACCTGTAGTGCTTTTTTTGTCCACCAGATATCCTGCATAATCAGCATCAGAGTATCCTACCAAGTTAAAGTTACTACTTTTGGGATACCACAAGCCAAGATCACTGGTTCCTTTTAAGTATCTGAAGATTCCTTTTACAGATTTTAAATGTGATTCTTTTGGCTTAGCTTGAAACCTTACACATAGCCCTACACTGAACACAATGTCAGGCCTGCTTGCTGTGAGGTACAATAATGACCCTATCATACCTCGATACATCTTTTGCTCTACATCTGAACCTGTTTCATCCAAGTCTAGCTTTGTGGCAGTAGCAATAGAAGTACTTATCTCTTTTGCCTCTTCCATGGAGAATTTCTTGAAAAGCTCTTTGATATACTTATGTTGGTGAATCATTGTTCTTGAGGCTGACTGCTTTATTTGCAAGCCTAAAAAGTAATTTAGCTCTCCCATCATGCTCATCTCAAATTCATTACTCATGAGTTTGGCAAACTCATGAGTCATAAGCATATTTGTTGAGCCAAAAATAATATCATCCACATACACCTGCACAACTAACAAATCCTTCCCATTAGTTTTCAAGAAAATGGTATTGTCAATTTTACCTCTGGCATGTCCATGTTCCAATAGAAATTTGGACACTCTTTCATACCAAGCTCTTGGAGTTTGTTTCAATCCATACAAAGCTTTGTCCAGCTTGTAGACATAGTCTGGAAACTCCTTGCTTTCAACTCCTGTTGGTTGCTTAACATATACTTCTTCCTTGAGAATGCCATTCAGAAATGCACTCTTCACATCCATATGATACAAAATAAAATCCATGTAAGAAACAAAGGCAACAAGTAGTCTTATAGCTTCAAGTCTAGCTACATGAGCAAAGGTCTCATCAAAGTCAATTCCTTTTTCTTGATTGTATCCTTGAACCACCAGTCTTGCCTTGTTTCTTGTGACTGTTCCATGCTCATCAACTTTATTTCTGTACACCCACTTAGTCCCAATTACTGATCTTTATTTTGGAAGAGGAACTAAGTGTCATACTTTGCTTCTCTCAAATTGGCTCAATTCATCCTACATAGCTATGATCCAATCAATATCAAGAAATGCCTCAGTTACCTTCTTTGGCTCTATCTATGACAGAATTGCCTTGAATGCACACATACTTCTTAGTCCAGATCTTGTGGTGATACCATAATTGAGATCAGTAAGTACATTTTCAATGGGGTGTGATCCTTGATATTTGAATCTTTTTGGGATCAAGCCAAGTGAGCTGCTAGGATCACTGTTGATATTCTGATGAGAGTCATTTGATGGCTCAGTTCCCCCTATCACTGTACCTTCAGCTTCAGTTCCCCCTATGAAAATGCCTCCAGGTTTAACTGTTTCAGTCGCTGGAACATGTTGTGCAACCTGTTCCTCAGTATCACTTTCTTCCTGCAGGTTAGTCTTATCACAGAATTCATCGAACATCATATGCATGCTTTCTTCAACACAGTTGGATCTGTTATTCAAAACCCTATAGGCTTTACTATGTGGTGAATAACCTAAGAAGATCCCCTCATCACTTTTGGCATCAAATTTTCCAAGATTATCCTTACCATTATTGTGTATGAAACACTTGCAGCCAAAAGTTCTAAAGTGAGAAATGTTAGGCTTTCTACCTTTTAGTAACTCATAGGGAGTATTGTCTAACATTGGTCTGATCATGCACATGTTTATAGTATATGCTGCAGTACTCATTGCCTCAGCCCATAGGTTTTTGGCAACATTTGTTGCAAGCATAATTGTTCTAGCCATATCTTCAAAGGTTCTATTTTTCCTCTCCGCCACTCTATTTTGTTGTGGTGTTCTAGGAGCTGAGAAGTTAAGGTCTATTCCTTGTGATGAACAAAAATCCAAAAGTTTTACATTCTCAAATTTTGTTCCATGGTCAGACCTTATGGAAACTAATGAAGTTCCCAATTTCTTTTCCATTTTCTTGATGAAAATTTCAAAGACATCAAAGGCATCTTCTTTAGAGGCTAGAAACAAAGTCCAGGTGAACCTGGAATAATCATCAACAATTACAAAAAGATACCTTTTTCCGCCTCTGCTTTGTTGTCTCATTGGTCCACACAAGTCCATATGGACCAGTTCAAGACACTTGGTAGTACTAACATGATTCTTTGACTTAAATGAAGATCTTACCTGCTTCCCCCTTACACATTCACTACATAACTTTTCTTCATTAAACTTGGTTTTAGGTAACCCCAATACCATGTCTTTGGAAGAAAGTATGTTCAGTCGTTTTAGACTTGCATTTCCAAGTCTTCTGTGCCAAAGGAGGGGATCAGTTTCTATTGCACTTAAACAAGTCAACTCAGGTGCAGGTACTACCATTAAGTCTGCTTTGTACACGTTTCTGGATCTCCTTGCAGTAAGCACAATTTTTTTGGTATCCATCTTTTTGACTTTAACCCCTGCAGCAGTAAAAATTACTTTATTACCTTTGTCACATAATTGTGAGATGTGATAACGTTCAATCTACAGCTCTCGTAGGAGTGTAAAGCAGTCGTTTGTCAAATATAGAACCCAACTGGGTTGGGTATCGATCCCACAGGGAATAGCTTGGTCAACAAGTAAGTAAAGATTACTAAACTTTTAGTGCAAGTCTCGTAAAAGGGGGGAGTCTTGTTGTGCAAGTAATGTAACCAAATAGTAGAGAAAAATGGCAATAGCAAAGTAAAAAGAGAAAGAATGTTTTAGTGAGATGTAAACAATGAGAATTGAGAAGTTGGGGTTATGTCCACCTTCTGAGTTATACGTCTCTATTGACTATGAGTGTGTTAAATTCAGACATGCATGTGCTTATAGAGAATTGTATTCGATGGTAAATCCAGGCGTCTTTCGACCTATTCGAGGATTATTTCACTTTAACTCTTTCGAGCTTAAAGCGTGTCTAACGGTACGAATTCTCCAAGAGGTTAATCCAGTTACGGCACTAACTTTTTAATAGGGGATGGGACCCTACTACCTTGACATTATCTCTTTTCCAGACAGATAACCTTTCTTTCGAACAAGTTAAATGTTATACTGGCGTATTCTTGCGTTTGCAACCACAATGAATTTAAATTAAGATGAAGAGAATAATGATATAAGCAACATACGTGTCACGAACTCACAAACTCACAACAATAGATAGTATCTCATTCGGCTTCCATAACCCCAACAGAGAAGTTTAGTTACCCATGAGTGCGAAGGAAATCACAATTGACATTGTTGTTATACCACAATAAAGATTTCACGTTTGTAATGGTGTGGTAGGCGTTAGGCGTGAATTCCTTAGCAAGGTAACGTTTCTCTTGTTGCGGAATTTAAGAATTGAATAGATGAGTAGAAGAAGAAAAATAGAATTAATGGAAGAATTAGAAGAAGAGTTGTAGAGTAATAGAATTGAATGTAAGAAGATGTTCTAAAATCTCTAGCAAGATAGGGTATTTATAATACCCATATCCTATTCCTACTAAGCTAATGAAATGCTTAACCAAATCCTACTAAGCTAATGAAATACTTAACCCAATTGTACTAGGTTAATGTATCATTATCCTAATCCTAACAAGCTAATGTAATACTTAACCCAATTGCACTAGGTTAATGTATCATTATCCTAATCCTAATAAGTTACTGCTAGTCCCCAAAGTCTTCAGAAATGTTGTTTTAGCCCGGGACAGAATTTCCATGCGCCATCTTTAGTCCTTGGCGTCCAAGATTGGCTTTTCTCCTTTCGTGAAGCTTTCTTTGGCGTCAAGTTATCCATGAAATGCTGAATTCTGCATCATTTATACCTGAAACTTTGCTAATCATGTTCGTTAGCTCACTTTACAGGAAAAAGGACTAAAAGTGCATGAAATCTATAATTTGTTCTCAAAACTAGGCTAAAATATGGGCAAAATATAGTGCTATAGGCGTGTAAATTCGCCTATCATCAACACCCCACACTTAAAGCTTTGTTCGTCCTCGAACAAAATATCATGTCCCTCTAAACATCAACTTAGGGTTTCACAGCAACAACATAAAATATTCGTCAAGACAAGCACAACAATTATCAAAAAAGAGTAGTTTTCCGATCATTAGTAGAGACCATTTAGCCTCCAACATAGACTCGTGATGGTGGTCAACTCATATTCAAAAGTTAAGGCACAGAGAATCATACACAACTACCCAAAACTCATCAACCATGTGTGTCTCACAATATATTACCCATAATCACTCACAAGTATAGCATATTTTTCAAACATGGGTATCAAAATATCCTTGCTCTCACTCTCACAAAGAATTCATATGCAGCAACTGATGACCATAGGCTTTCCCTTAGTGTAATGCTCCACTAAATGTTAGAATGCTAAGCTTAGAATCAAATAGGTCTTTTGATGGTTGTAATGTAGGCTAAGGGACGGGTAGGACTATTTTGGCCAGAAATAGTGACTATGTTCCTAAGCGCTTTAATACATCACATTGTATCATTAACACTTTTCTTTCAAACAAACTTTCTACTTTCTTTTATTCTACCACTCTTTTTCTCCTCTTTTGTTTTTCAATTTTAAACATGACTAACTTTTCAGTTTTTTCTTCCTTTTTCTTTTCATAACATACCTCTTATGATAGCACTTTCTTTTTCATAACTCATTCAAGCACCAATGCATTCTAAAGCATCATACTCACCCAATTTCCTCTTATTTTGTCACATGACTTTTTCACTTTAAAGCACTTAGGAATTTGGATCAAATTATGGTCTTGAAAAAAATGGATTAGGCTTACATACGAGGCTTGTCAAAGAAAATAGGCTAAAGGCTCAAAAGGGTTTAACTAGGATGATGTCCATGGGTAGGTAAAAAGAAGGTAAACAAATATAGGTTGCCAAAGAAATGCCTAAATCATCTCCTAGACTTGCACTCTTTATTTTCGCTTTACATACATACTAGGCAAGTTCTAGCATCAGCCACAAGCACAGAATATACTATTATCTCACACACACAAGGCACATGGTCGACTTTATTGGGAGTAGTATAGACTCTTGACCCAACAGATAAAGGAATTAAACCAAACAATATCACATAGTGAGTCACAATTAGAGCCTAAATGTCTCAATAGTCATGATTTTAGCACAAACTCTTGTCATAATCTCATGCTGCCTATTAGAATAATTTCATGTGAAGCTAAGCTAAAAAAAACAATTAACTACAAACAAACATAAATAAATGCAAATGTGGATGGAGAAGTATAGCATGCAAATACCAGCACCCCACACTTAGACGGGACACACTGTCCTCAGTGGAAAATAAATAAGAAGAACCTGGTTAGTCGGACTCATCCTCTATGTCTGGGGTCATACCCCTTGCATCGGAATCATCATCAGAGTCTTCATCCTCAGAAGTTCCTCATAAGTATCCCACTTAATTCCAAGAGTGAGTCGAGGTATTTGCAGCGAGGAGGGTTCTCCTTGCTCTTTTCGGCCTCTTTTCTTGCCTTTTTGTGAAGTGGTAGCCTTATCTTTGCCTTGTCTTGCTTTGGGTGCCATTGTACCTGAGACTTAAAACAATGTTCATGTTAGCATCATCTCGATGGATACAATCTATAAACAAGCAGTAGTGGCACCACCCCACACTTAGTTTGTTGGTACAGACTAGTGAAGTGAAAGTGGTCGATTACTCAGACTTCATCGACATACGTTTTAGGGGCTATATTCCAACAAGAAATTCAGATATGTAACACTTCTTGCAATCTTTGCAATACTTTCATGTTAGGTATATCAAGACTTCTACATAGGGATTACATCATGGTATAGTTTCTATCAATAATCACAATCTCCTATGTCGGTAGGCAACTATAAGTCTTATTCCGATGAGCGAGACATCCCAACATGTAAGTATTCAAGTGACAAGAGTATGCAATGTTCATGACTATAGCAATTCCGCAAGTAGTATGACAATGCATCAAAATCGAATTGAAGTCGGAAACAAGTTAAGATCATCCTAACGTATATGTTCACTCACTTGGTTGTGTATCAACAATTCAAACACATTCACATCTCCAATACTTCTTCAAGATTTAGCAATTCATAATAGACATAGTAACGTAGTACATACGAAAAATAGATGAAGAACACAAGAGTACTTACGTGATTGAAGCCTTTGGAGATGTTCTTGTGAAGTGGAAGAGCAAAAGTTTTGAGAAGATTTGGATGCTATGTGCGGCGCCTATGTTAGGTTTTAAATGTGTTTGTGCCTCAAGACTAAGTCTCCTTTATATAGGAAAAGAATGGGTCGGGTTTTGACCCATTTAAAATCGGTTTTGGAGACAAAAAGTGACCATAGGCGGCGCCTTTAGCTTTGCCTATGCTTGGCATAGGCGGCGCCTAATGCAAAGCCTATGGTGAGCATAGGCGGTGCCTAGTGCAATGCCTTTAGTGACCATAGGCGGCGCCTTTAGCATGGCCTATTAGATTCAGAGACAAAATGCTTTGGCATAGGCGGCGCTTACTTGTAGGCATGCAATCTTCTTCGAGATGACTCATACGTCTCCCCGGAGGGTCACCAATTATATCATCAATAGTCCAACCCATAGCTCTCCTGTATCTCTTCAGAGCAGATATGAGAGCCTCTACGTACTTTTCACTTAACTCATCCGCCACACTTACCGAAAGTATATTTCCACTTTCCAAGAACACATACCTTAGATAATCGGGGAGCTCTTTCGATTCTAGCATTGGTGGCTCTTCAATGAAAGCCTTCGATGTTGGTGACGGTTGATTCTTAAGATCAAGGTCCAGCTTCTTGGGAGTATGGCGATATGTCCCTAATCCTGATAGAGCACAAATAGCTTCTTCGCAATTTTCAGCATCCTTACTCTCTTCATTCATGAGCACAACCGCCACTGGGTCATCAATAATTTGCTCTTCTTCAAGTAATTCTTTCTCATCATCAAAGTAAACATCAGCCACCGAAAATACGTTCAGCTCTTTGGGTTGCTTCATTGATTTGCACATATCAAAGCGAACTACTTCATCATTTATTCGGAATGAAAGCTCATTAGCTCTCAAATCAATAAGCACGCTTCCTGTAGCAAGGAAAGGGCTCCCCAAGATTATGGGAACTTCTGAGTCTGCTTCGCAATCCAAAATCACAAAGTCTGCAGGAAAAATGAAGGTAGACACCTTCACCAACACATCATTCAAGATACCCACAGGTCATTTTACCGACCTATCTGCCATCACGAGCCGCATATTGGTTGGTGTAGGGTCGCCCAACCCCAACTTTCTGTAGACGGATAGTGGCATCAAATTGATGCTAGCTCCCAAATCGCACAATGCCTTAGCAAAATTCATAGATCCAACCGTGCAAGGAATAGTGAAAGCACCAGGGTCTGCCTTCTTCTGTACTAAGGACCTTGTGGAAATTGCACTGCAATGATGAATATTATCTGCCGGCTCATAGCTTACTGCCCGCTTCTTTGTCAATAGATCCTTCATAAATTTTGCATACCCAGGCATTTGTTCAAGTGCCTCCACCAACGGAACATTAATGGTCAGCTGCTTTAACATAGTCATGAATTTGCTGAACTTTGTATCATCCGCCACCTTCTTCAATCTTTGAGGAAAAGGTGGTGGTGGGTATGGAATTGTTCTCTCCATGGCTTTCTTCTCCTCTTGCCTTCGTTTTTCAGCCTTTTCAGGCTGCAACATACTTGGTGTACCGTCATGGACGTCGTGGGTGGATTCTACGGCAGCTTCTCCTTTTGCCTTGTCATCAATGTCTGCTACTTCATCAACCACTTGCTTTCCTTTTGATGAAGTTTCCAGCACCTTACCGCTTCGGGTAGTAATAGCCATGCATGACCCATCATTCCTTGGGTTTTGCACGGTGTCGCTAGGTAAGGTGCCAGTCTTTCTTTGATTGAGTGCTGCTGAAAGTTGGCTCAATTGCTGCTCTATTTGCTTGATTGAAGTTGAATGTGAATCAACTAATTGCTTCATAGAGGACAAATCATTTATTACCTCCGTTACTCCCGCGCTCGTTGCTTTCACTCCTTTCAATAGTTTAGCCATCATGTCTTCCATACTTTCAGAACTAGATGTGGTGGCGTCACGTCTTCCAGGGGGAACATACAAACCACTTTTTTCATTCTTGTTCTTCCAACTACCTTGGTCCTTGTTTCCATATTTATCATAATAGTTCTGACCTTGGTTTCCTTGGGTATTACCTCAGAAACCCCCCTGATTGTTTAAGTAGTTGGCTTCTTCTTCTGAATCAGATTCGTCTCTTCCTTTTGACGCAATGGCTTTGACTTTTTCGATCTTCCCTGATAATAAATGCTTTGTAAGAAGATCCACTTGTGTCTTCATGTGCGCCATATCTTGATCACGTTCTTCTTCTCTTCTCCTTTGGTATGCAGTCATGCCTATAGATAAAGTGGGGCTTGCTACCTCAGAATCCCTGGTATGCCAAGCTCTACTTTGCTTCGTCATCCGGTCTAGCATATTGCTTGCCTGACCAAAGGTGAGATCCATGAATGATCCTCCAGCCGCATTATCCACAACTGGTTTAGTTATTGAATTCAAGGCTCTGTAAAGTATCTCCATTAGGTGAACATTATTCATGTGATGGTTTGGGCACCTCATTAGCTTCGTCTTGAACCTCTCCCATGTTTCATGAAGGGCTTCAGTTGGAAGCTGACGAAAGTTGCTGATTTCATCTCTCAATTGTGCTCTTTTGGATGGCGGAAAGAATCTTTCGAGGAAAGCGTCTCTCAATTGCCTCCAATTTGTAATAGAATCAGGAGTTAGCCCATTCAACCATAGAGTTGCCTCCCCAGACAGTGACAATGGAAATAAGCGTAACCGAATTGCATTCTGACCAACTCCAGGATTGTCAAACGACTTGCATGTAGAAATAAAGTTGATGAGATGCATATTCGGATCATCGCCTGCTAGTCCACCAAATAATCCCTTGAGTTGCAATAACTGAATCATGGTGCTCGTGATGTTGAACTTGGCTCCGGGTGCCAATGGTGGAGGAATAATGGCACCTGTGGCTCCGGCTCCATCAAGATCATCATCATCATCGTCAAAAGCTGGTTGTATAGCTCGGCGTTCAGGCCTAAACCTAGCTTGACGATCTCTTCTGTTGGCAGGTGTTGCGATCCCAGCGGCATGCCTAGGGTTTAGTAACTCGTCATCACCTAGATCCTCATCGTCAGAATTTGTTGCTCGCCCAGGGTTATCAATATTCTGTTGATGCACTTGAGCGGCGGCTAGTGCAGCTAGTCTCGCCTGTTCCTGTTGAGCAGCCATCCTTTCAATTTCGTGTTGTGCCTCCATTCTGCGAATACGTTGTGGTTCAGGATTGATAGGTAATAACGGTTGACTAGAACTTCGGGTATGGGGCATGCACTAAAAAAACCTGCAGTAAACAAAAACAAAAACTAAAAGTAAAAGTACGAGAATCTTTGACCAAAGGGTCTAGTAATTATTACGAACTTAATTGACACTTGTATTCCCCGGCAACGGCGCCAATTTTTGATAACGCTCAATCTACAGCTCTCGTAGGAGTGTAAAGCGGTCGTTTGTCAAATATAGAACCCAACTGGGTTGGGTATCGATCCCACAGGGAATAGCTTGGTCAACAAGTAAGTAAAGATTACTAAACTTTTAGTGCAAGTCTCGTAAAAGGGGGGAGTCTTGTTGTGCAAGTAATGTAACCAAATAGTAGAGAAAAACGGCAATAGCAAAGTAAAAAGAGAAAGAATGTTTTAGTGAGATGTAAACAATGAGAATTGAGAAGTTGGGGTTATGTCCACCTTCTGAGTTATACGTCTCTATTGACTATGAGTGTGTTAAATTCAGACATGCATGTGCTTATAGAGAATTGTATTCGATGGTAAATCCAGGCGTCTTTCGACCTATTCGAGGATTATTTCACTTTAACTCTTTCGAGCTTAAAGCGTGTCTAACGGTACGAATTCTCCAAGAGGTTAATCCAGTTACGGCACTAACTTTTTAATAGGGGATGGGACCCTACTACCTTGACATTATCTCTTTTCCAGACAGATAACCTTTCTTTCGAACAAGTTAAATGTTATACTGGCGTATTCTTGCGTTTACAACCACAATGAATTTAAATTAAGATGAAGAGAATAATGATATAAGCAACATACATGTCACGAACTCACAAACTCACAACAATAGATAGTATCTCATTCGGCTTCCATAACCCCAACAGAGAAGTTTAGTTACCCATGAGTGCGAAGGAAATCACAATTGACATTGTTATTATACCACAATAAAGATTTCACGTTTGTAATGGTGTGGTAGGCGTTAGGCGTGAATTCCTTAGCAAGGTAACGTTTCTCTTGTTGCGGAATTTAAGAATTGAATAGATGAGTAGAAGAAGAAAAATAGAATTAATGGAAGAATTAGAAGAAGAGTTGTAGAGTAATAGAATTGAATGTAAGAAGATGTTCTAAAATCTCTAGCAAGATAGGGTATTTATAATACCCATATCCTATTCCTACTAAGCTAATGAAATGCTTAACCAAATCCTACTAAGCTAATGAAATACTTAACCCAATTGTACTAGGTTAATGTATCATTATCCTATTCCTAACAAGCTAATGTAATACTTAACCCAATTGTACTAGGTTAATGTATCATTATCCTAATCCTAATAAGTTACTGCTAGTCCCCAAAGTCTTCAGAAATGTTGTTTTAGCCCGGGACAGAATTTCCATGCGCCATCTTTAGTCCTTGGCGTCCAAGATTGGCTTTTCTCCTTTCGTGAAGCTTTCTTTGGCATCAAGTTATCCATGAAATGCTGAATTCTGCATCATTTATACCTGAAACTTTGCTAATCATGTTCGTTAGCTCACTTTACAGGAAAAGGACTAAAAGTGCATGAAATCTATAATTTGTTCTCAAAACTAGGCTAAAATATGGGCAAAATATAGTGCTATAGGCGTGTAAATTCGCCTATCATCAAGATACTCAGCAGGTTATGCTTTAATCCTTGCACAAGATACACATCTTCCACAGCTTTTGAATTTGATGTGCCAATTTTCCCAACTCCAGTGATGATTCCCTTTTTTCCGTTTCCAAAAGAAACTCCTTCTCCATCTATTTTGGAGAGTGAAAGGAACTTTTTCTTGTCGCCAGTCATATGTCTTGAGCATGCACTATCTAAGTACCAGTGCTTTTTGGTTCCTTTCATCAACTCCCGGAAGAGAAATCAATGGTTAGATTTAGAAACCCAGACTAGCTTGGGCCCTGTTTTGTTGGTAAAAGGATGAATTAAATTCCTTCTAGTCCATGCAGGAAACACGTAACCTGACCTGTTTCTCTGACCAATTTTAGTGCTTGTATTTTTGGTCTGAGAAAAGTTTGTTGCCAGATTCTGGCTTCTAATTCTGCTGGTTGCAGCCACAGGACATTCAATAGTGGGATGTCCAAGATTGCCAAAGATATAGCATAGATCTTGCAGATTATCAGCTTTTTTAAAAAAAACTAAACCTGCTTTTTCATTATGATTTCTTTCACTCAACTGATGAACAATTCTTGAAGAATTTGTCCATCTATTAGCTCTTTCCAAATCCAACTTTAACTTGGCAACTTCTTGACTTAGCTAATTCATTTTTTCAATCAAATTATGACATTCTTGTTTGTACTTAGTTAACTCAAGTTCAGCCTTTTCTTGTTCTTTACTCATGGCCTTTTTACCATTTTCAGTGAGTGTTAATTTAAGAACTTCAGACTTAAGATCATTATTTGAAGACTCTAGCAATGTGACTTGGTTCTTGAGAGTGCAATTTTCTTTTTCAACAGAATGTTTACAAACTTTCAGATCAATGAAATTAAATTTTAGACTTGCAAGGCTGTTGAACAGTTTATCCCTATCAGAATTTAATTCTTGGAGACTGTCAATTGAATCACTCATCAAGGAAACAAGTCTAGTTTTAGAAAACAGATGCAGTTTTTCTTTGAGTTCAAGTAAACTTACCTCAGGAGCATCATCTTCTTCCTCAATGTCTGAATCTCAAAAAGCCATAAATGCTGTCTCATCAACTTCATCATCATCAGAGTCAGATCCCCATGCAGCTATCATGGCATGCTCTTCTTTTTTCTTTCTTTTGGCCCCTTTTTTTTTGTTCCTTTTCAACCCTTTCCTTTCTCCATTCTATTTCCCATAGAGGACATTCTCTAATCTGATGATTAGTCTTTCCACACTTATAGCATCCATTTTGATTATCATTTGAACGCTTCTTGGTACCTGTTCCCTTCTTTTTCCTGAAGAACTTGCTAAAATTCTTGGTTATGAAGGCAACTTGCTCCTTATCAAGTTCAAATTCATCATCACTATCAGAAGCTTTTAAGGCTAAGATCTTCTCAGGGGCTGCTTGTTCTTTGATTCCATCAATTTCCATTTCATAGGTCCTTAAGTTTCCTACAAGTTTATCCAGGGTCAACGCTTCAAGCTCTTTATTTGCCTCCCTAATTGCAGTCACCTTAACATTTCATTTTGATTTAGGTAACACCCTCAGTACCTTTTCAACTTGTTCTTTCTCAGAAATGACTTTTCCTAACGAAGTTAACTCATTTGTTAAAGTGGTAAGCCTTGTCATCATCTCATGAAGTGTTTTATTTTCCTTCATTTTGAATGCCTCATATTCAGTAAATAGGAGAGCAGTTCTGGATTTTCTTACTTGGGAGGTACCTTCATGAGCATTTACCAGTGCATCCTAAATTTTCTTAGCCATAGTACAGGTGGATATCCTGTTATATTCAGCTGGTCCTAGACCACACACCAAGATGTTTTTGGCCTTCGCATTTTTCTTTAAAGCCAACAGGATATCAGGAGTAAATTCACTCCTTACTTTCTTGACTTGTACTCCATCAACAATCTTCATTGGAACAGTGGGACCATCAGTAATGCTATCTCATAATTCATAGTCTTCACCTTGAATGAACATCTCCATCCTTACTTTCCACCAGATAAAATGAGAACCATCAAAGAGTGGAGGTCTAGTGGTTGAATGACCTTCACTGTGACCAGTAGGAGGTGCGGAATTCATCATGCTGATCCTTTTCTTAGGTTCTAGCCTTATTTAAGACAACCTTGCTCTGATACCACTTGTTACAGTACGCGTCCTACTAATTGCCTATCTGTGGAACAAGTAAGTAAACGTGGTTCACAGAAGTAAACTGAACACAGTGTTTTTACGTGGAAAATACCCGGCTCAAGAAAGGTGTAAAAAACCACGACCTGTACCTCTACAGGATTTAACCCAACTTCACTAAAATACTTGAGCCTCAACAATCAACAAAATTACAAGACTTCTTGTAACCTAGGAATTAAAACTTCTAACTCCTATTGCTACAAAAGACTAATCTTTCCAAGATAAGTGTTCCCAAGTCTTCGAGTTCTCAAACTTGAAGATGATAACTCCTAACTCAGTTTATAGATTACTGAGACTAGAATCAATGACTCATTACAATACCAGAACCTAACTACTACACAATTTATGACCTGCTAAGTAAGAGGCTTGGTTCTTCTTCAAGTATGTATGCTGATTGTTGCTTGACTTTTTCAGTACGTGCGTGAGTGCTAGCTTTGAGTCATGTTTGCTGTATTTAAGCCAACCTGTGATAGAGTCCTTTTTTATGTTCAATTCTTTCTTCAGTAGAACTCTATCAGTTAATTTTTTTCCCTTTTGTTGTCGCCTCACCTCTCCTAGTTTTGATAGGATTCTTTTAATTCAAATCATCTTCTTACTGAACTCCTTAATCAACTTGACTTCTTCAAGACTTCTAGTCTGATCTAACTCGGCTTCTGATGTAATCAATGTTATCTAAGTTTGTCTTGAACACATAATCATATCATCCAAACTCCTGTGCCAGCTAGACTATTTCACCTTGAATGGACCAGCTTCCTCAACGTGTTTCATTCACATATCTATCATCAAAACTTCTCATACCCTAACACCTGACTTACAAAAGATGTGAAAATCCACGACTTGTACCTCCTATAGAATTTTAACCCAACTTCATTAAATACAATGAACCTCTCAACAAAAAGATTACAAACTCTGTAACCTAAGGAATTATAAACTCTAATTTCTAATGTTCAACAATCTCCCTAGACCGTTGAAACCCACTTTAAGTTCTTCCACTTGAAAATTAGATTACAAACTTTAGCAATCCTATGAACTAACTCTAATTTCTAAAATCATACAAATCTCCCAAGGTTTATGTTTCAAAGTCTTCGAGTTATCCCAACTTGAAGACTAAACTCCTAAACCAGTTTATTAACACATTGACACTAAGAAAGTATGAAAATTATAATTCAATAAACTTCCTAATACATAATAACTAGGATAGAAGACTGCTAGACACATCGATAAAATGAGTTCTTCAATCTGATTCTTTAATTTGGTTCACTGAATTAGGCTGCACTTTAATAACTGAAAAGAAGTCTCTCAACTGTTATTCTTGCTTATATTTATAACTCCAACAAAGCAGACTTTTAACTCCACAAGGACTCCCATGTTCTTGGACTTTCTTAAGTGTTGTAGTCAAACACTAACTCTCATTTTCAGCACATAATGATCTCCTTATGTTTATCTCATTTTCTGCTCCTTTATTGTTGCAAATTTATTCACAAAAAGTCCTCTTGTAAAATGAACTCTTTTAAAGCAGTTTTTCGTAAACCAACTAAGATTACTTGCTCCATGACCTCTTGTCAATCATTAAAACTTCACAAGTCTTATCAAATTTTTTCTTTTTGATGATGACAAACTAAGTACCTTGTAGATTTTATTTTGATATCAACATCTTGACCTGTGAACACTCATGCTTTTACGCATTTCATTTCAATACAAAACATCTTGACCTGTGAAAGTTAAAGAATGGAACACTTGAATAAGCCAAGTTAGTTAATTAGGTTACAAAATCTACACAATCCTTATCTTTCCCATTTTGGTATCATCAAAAAAAATTTCAACCACACGAATGGCAAAGAATTATGAATTGTGCTTGACAGAACAGGTAATAGAAACATGTTTCATATACCCGATTCATCATTTTATCGATCATCAAAATATAGCAGTCCATTAAGAAGTCTTGCTTAACAAGGACTGCCATCTTCTTGGATACTTGAGCTTGCATATTTGTGGACTCTTTATATGGATATGCTTTGTCCAGGTCTATAAGAAATTTTTCTTGACAAAGACTTTCATCTTGCTTAGATGCTTGAGTCTGTATGCTTTTGAATTCTTATCTTGACTACGCATTGTATAGACTTTATGGTCTTTTCTTCTTGAGACTTTCTTTAATTCAAAGAGACCTTATACAAGTTAGATTCTAGATGTGGGAACATGTTGACCAACCTATTTCATGTATGTATTCGATCACTTTATCAATCCTCGAAACATACGTGAACACAACAACGGATAATATCACTAGCGGGCTAGACCATTACGAATGGCATAAGAGTCACTCATGTGTTAGATTTATTGATGTGGATCAAAATTTAAACTGAGTTTAGACAAATCCCAATAAGGCGGGACAACCCTTAGTATGAATCTAGGTAAATTCTATTTGGTGGAAAAATTCTCAATCAAGACGCTGAGTTCATAAGAGAGGTGTATGTGAATAAGGATAAAAAGTCACATAGTGACAAAACACATTAGAGATGTTGGGTATGTAAGTAAGCTGACCTTACTCCCTAGCGATGCATTTTAAAGGGGACTGGGTCGTTAGGAATAGTATCAGAGTCACTCTTATGTCAGCCTTGTTGATGTGAGCCAAAGTTGTAATTGAGTTTAGGAAAATTCTGGTAAGAGGAGACAAATCTCAGTCTTGAGTCTAGGCAAATTCTATTCGGTGGGATAAACCTCAGTCAGGACGCTGAGTCCATAAGAAGGGGCATACATGAAGCCCCAACTTACAGTAAGAAGTCTTACATTAGCGAAACACAAGAAAGATGTTGAGTAGATAAGTAAGTAGGTCTTACTTCCTAGTTCCTAGCGACACATTTTAAATTCATGCGGGTCTAGGCCTAAGCGGAAATATACTAGCGGGATGGACCGTTACAATAGCGTATAAATATACACGTATATAGTCAAATTTCACAGAGGCTTGAATCTTCAGTAATTGATGATGTTCTCCATTCTTCCGGAAGGCATAGTTTAGCTTCTGCTTTATGTCATTTCTTCTTTAAGACCTTAGAATTCTAAAATCTTGTGTATTTTTTAAAACTTCGTGCAAAATCATAACACGTCAATTAATTGAGATGGAGTGTAAAATTTAGCTAAAGCGTGTCAATATTATCCTAATTATGTATCTATAGGGAAAAGGTATTTCATCAAGTAGTTAACTTACAAGTGAAACCAACAACTTGCTATTTTGCCTTTCTCTTGTTTGATACATCCAATTTTCTGATCCAATCCTAAAAAGGAGCAAAAGAGATTATAATTATAATAAAAAATTGAAAGCAGGTTTCATCAAGAGAAAAAACAAATATTATGGGGTAAAAAAGAGAATAATAATTAGTTATAAAAATTTGAAGAAACAAAATATAATTACTCTTTTTTTTTTTCTTAGGAAAAACAAACCAAGAAGTCAAATTTATGAAAAGAGATTGTGGTGGAAGAATAAGTACTCTCTCTATTTAATTAAAAATCTTGAATTTAAATTTCAATAAAGATATATTTCTAAAATCCTGGTAAAATTAGAAAAAAGTTCATTGAAATAAAATAGAAGAAGGCTTGAAGGAAGAAGGAAGTTCAAGATACAACCAGAGATGAATTATATATCTCATTTTATATATGATGATGCTTGACTAAATATGAAGTTTATAAAATAAAAAAAAAATAAAAAATTACATTTAAGCCAAATATATGTGAAGTACTAACAATCTTCTTTTAAATAAGTGATGGTAAGAGTTTACGTGTGTTTTTCATTCAAATGAGTGGCGGTGAGAGATAAAATAGGAATACTAAAATTAAAGTATTAAACCGGTGAAAAACACAATTTGTTATTTTGAATTTAATATTTGAACTGTTAATTGTGTGATTTTTTTATCTGATCAAACTACTAACAATTAACTGTTCCTGAGTTTCATACTTGAACTCTTATGTAAGAAAAGTAACAATTAATAGTTGAGAAGTGTTATGATAACTAGTTGTTGATAGTTCAAAACTTCAAATAAAAAAACTTACAAATTTAATAATTCAGTAATGAAACTCAAAAGACTGAGCTATTTAAAGCATGTTTGATTGGGATCTGTAAATAATTTAAGTTTCTAATGACTGAATTATGAGATCTATGTTTAAATCTCATACAAATCTTCTATTGGTAGGGTCCAAGCCAAACCCCCGCCGCCTCAAGGCGGCTTTGAAAAATAAAAGGGCCTTCCTGATATGTCTGATACTCCTTTCGTTTAGAATTAGTTATCAATTATTTTATTTAAATTTTTATTTTTACATGTTTTTTTTGACACATTAAAAAAAAAAAAAAAAAAAAAATATTTTATTGTTATCATTAATTGTTAATTCTTCAAATTATTTTTTAATACATATTATAAAAGATCAATTAATAAAAATTATATAAAATCATTATATTAATAATTTTTTAATAATTGTATTAAGTCAAAAGTTCCAACTAATTCTGAATAGAGGGAGTACATTTTTTTCAAATATATAGAAGACCATTTAAATAATTTTGAGTTTTGTTGACTAGTCTACTCTGATCTATTAGTATTAGTGGTCTTGAATAACTAATTAATTTCTCCCTATATGTTCCCACATTATCTTTATCTTTATCTGCTCTTTCCTCCTTTCTTTTATAATACTTCACAATAAGCATTAGAAACGGGGTGAGACTTTGAAATTTATGAATTTAGAATTTTATTTTTCTAAGTTATTAAATTTTAAATTATATTTTATATATATTAGATGAAGTTTTTAAAATAAATATAAAATTAAATTCAAAGTTAATAAGTTTAGATAAATTCATATCTCGAAAATTAGCTTCGCTCTTGAAATTAATTAGTCTTTTAATCACTAAGTATTGACAAAAAAGAAGTGTTACATATATATTTTTTAATGGAAATGGAATAATGATTTGCTCTCTGTTACAAAAATAATAACTTATTTGTTTTAAATCTATTTTAAATGAATGCGATTAATCAAATTAGTAAAATAGATATTAAGAGTTACTTTCTCCGTCCGTTAATAGTTATTCACTATATTATTTTTAGATGTCCAATATTACTTGTCCAGTTTGAAAAATCAATAGATAATTTATTTGTTTTTACCTATTTTACCCTTGCTATTAAATACTAAGTATTCATCACTCAATGCATTTTTTAAGGCATAAACTTTATTATATTCAGAGGGTGATATAATAAAATTATTTATATTATTTATTATTTCTTAACATGTACGTTAAATTAGTTATAGACAAGACGGAAGAAATAGTGATTGAAAACAAGCTTAATTACTATCATTTTTTTAGCAAATTTCAAATCTCAGCAATTCTTTCTTCTTTTGTATTAAAAGTTAAAACATACATCAACATACTGCATGGCCGAATTGTTGTTTCCAATCAACAATAGGCATATGTACGTCAATTCAACATTGAAGTGTGTGTGAATATAAAAGGAATAATAATTAAAGTATGAAAATCGTTAAAATATAATAATTTAAATAGATAAATGAAATAATGAATAATTACAAAAGTTGAATTCTTGATTTGTGCAAAAAAATCAAACTTTCTTCAATTATTAACTAGACTTTATTACCAAAGGATTTGGTCATTGATAGATGAGTCCTCAAATATAATATCCCATTATCCCCTAGTGTTACACATAACAATATTAATATTTTAATATAGTGGGGTAGTAAATTGCACACACGAGGAAAGACCAATCATCGATAGCATTGTCGGACCAGGATTTAAGGATTATGGATGTTTATTATAAAAAAAAAAAAGGAAAATCACCTTAATCGGGTTTAAATCCGGAACTCACATAGCAATGGAGAGTCTTAAAATCAACCTAAATGTCAATGCACCCAACCAATTTCTTGTTTTAGTGGGTATTTTTATATTATTTATACCTATTTTTGTATATTTCTTATGTAATTATACTTATTTCACGTCGAGTTTAATGGGTGCCGAAATACCCCAAAAGTATGCGTAGGTCCGCCTTCGAGAGACCTCCTTTTAGTATTTATTTAATTAAGGATTTACATTATCAGTCCAATATATATAACATATTAATTATAGTCAGTCGTTTGTCTTATTTTTGAAGTATATGATTCCTCTTGATATGTATAATTTAAGTTGCTTAAATTCTTCAAAAATATTAGTGCATTTGTCTCGAATCCTTTGAGAATACACTACTTTTAAAGGATCCGACATGCATTCAATGAAATTTTCAAAAGAGATTGAACAATATTGTGTATAATTACTTTATGCACCCAAAAATGTGTAATTACTATATGTTGGGTAAACTTTAGTCTAAAATTCTTTTATATTATCATTAAACAAAAGTTATTTAAAAAAAAAGGAAAAGTTTAACCCAAGCTCCATTATTTTATTTATAGAGGACATTTTCAAGTTACTAGTATTATTATGTGCATTTGAACAACAAAATGATCCTCTTTCTACTTTTTCTTGCCCTTTCTGCTTTTCTTATTTTTCTTCTTCTTAATGCAAAAAAGAATGGAAAAAACAACCTTCCACCAGGTCCTATAGGACTCCCACTCATTGGAAATTTGCATCAGTTTGATAGTTTAACCCCTCATCTCTATTTTTGGAGACTTTCCCAAAAATATGGAAAAATATTCTCATTGAAATTTGGTTCTTCTACTATGGTTGTAGTTTCTTCAGCAAAATTAGCAAAAGAAGTATTGAAGACACAAGATTTAGTGTTTTGTAGTAGACCTTCTCTTCAAGGGCAGCAAAAATTGTCTTACAATGGTCATGATATTGCCTTTTCACCTTATAATGACTATTGGAGAGAAATGAGAAAAATTTGTGTGCTTCAACTATTTAGTCTTAAGAAAGTGCAATCATTTAGGCCAATTCGTGAAGATGAGGTCTCGAGAATGATCAAGAAAATATCTCAACAAGATGCTTCTTCTCAAGTTACAAATTTGAGCAATATAATGATTTCACTAACAAGTACAATTATTTGTAGAGTTGCTTTTGGTGTTAGGTTTGACGAAGAAGCACATGAAAGGAAGAGATTTGATTATCTCTTGGCGGAAGCTCAAGCTATGATGGCTAGCTTTTTTGTGTCTGATTTTTTTCCTTCTCTAAGTTGGATTGATAAACTCACTGGGTTGATAGGTAGGCTTGAAAGGAATTTCAAGGATTTGGATGAATTTTATGAAGAACTCATCGAGCAACATCACAATCCCAATAAACCAAAATCCATGGAAGGAGATATTGTTGATCTTTTGCTTCAATTGAAGAAAGAGAAATCAACACCAATTGATCTCACTTTGGAGGATATAAAAGGAATTCTCATGGTAATAATTTTCCATCCCCCTTTATTTATTTGTACGCATGTAGAGGTGGTAAATGGGATGGTTGGATCAAATATGAGTAGACCAATATGGGTTATGATCCAACCCGTTTAATTATTTTTTGAGATAAAGTGAGTTGAATTAGGATAAGTCGATAAGACAAGTAATGGATCATAATTCAATACATACACCATAATTGTTTTAACCCAATACATAGTTTAACACTAGAGGCTATATATAGTGGAATACATTGAAAAAACTACAAAGATCTTTTAAAAGTCAATTCGAACATACACCCCTAAAGAACATCGTAATATAGATATTTTTGAAGTGTTCTGAAATTAAAAAAGCCACAGTAATGAAGATTCCGAATATTACATATTGATTGACAACAGATTCAGTAACGAGTTAAAAAGAATGATTCCTGGGGATCCTTCCTACATGTTATTTCGAACTTAGCATGTTAACCTGTTTAAACTAATTAGTCGAGAGTATTGCTAAAAGATGGACTATTTTTGCCACCTCTAATATGTAGCACGGATGTGTCTATAGCATCAATGATTTTTTATCTCGTCAATTTTTGTGTAGAATGTGTTAGTTGCTGGATCAGACACTAGTGCAGCTGTAGTAGTATGGGCAATGACAGCACTGATGAAAAATCCAAAAGCCATGAAAAAAGTCCAAGAAGAAATCAGAAACTTAATTGGGAACAAAGGCGTTGTGAATGAAGATGATATTCAAAACATGTCTTATCTCAAAGCAGTGATAAAAGAGACATTTCGATTATATCCACCAGATCCACTTCTAATACTTAGAGAATCAATGAAGAAGTCCACACTTGAAGGGTATGAAATTCATCCAGGAGCTTTAGTTCATGTTAACGCTTGGGCAATTGCAAGGGATCTTGAAATATGGGAAAATCCATCAGAATTTATGCCTGAGAGATTCTTGAGTAGCGACATTGATTTCAAGAGAAAAGACTACGAGCTAATTCCTTTTGGAGCAGGACGAAGAGGATGTCCGGGGATTACACTTGGAATTGTAGCCATAGAACTTGCATTATCAAATCTTCTTTATGCATTTGATTGGGAATTACTTTATGGATTGAAAAAAGAGGACATTGACACAGATGTTAGGCTTGGAATCACCATGCATAAGAAAAATGAGCTTTGTCTTATCCCTAAAAATTATTTCTAAATTAAGCTCGATCCAGTGTGAATTTAGGAAGAGTTCTTCGCTGAATTCATTATTGCTTTCAGCTCGAATTATGTACACATTGTAAATATTAGTATGAAATCAATATAATAAAATAATCCTCATGCTAATCCTACAGATGACTTTAAATCTTTGAATCAATATAGCAAAATCATGCTCAACGTAATTTACATCTCTTCTTGTTGCTTACTGTAATTTTATATTGTATTCATAATTCACTTTTATTAGGTATTGCAGATTTCTTACCTAATAAACATAATACACTTTAAAACACTTATCTATATTGCATATATAATTCACTTTGATAAATATTTTCTAAATATATGATATCTATATAATTTTTCCTTAAAATAACCACCAAAATATGAACCAAAAACATATAAATAGCATCGCTAATCAAGTAATGGCACCCAAGTTTCACGTATTCATGCTTAATTAATTGAATAAAATAAGAAGATTGTCAAATTAAGATTGACTCTCTGAATTTAAAAAAGAGAAATTAAGAAATGTTGTTTGAGTTTTCTTGATAAAATAGGAGACACTCAAGTGAAAATACTTGATTTTCAAATGAATTAAAAGATACCAAGTCACAAGAATTAATTTTTTTAGATTAAATAAGAGATACCCGGATAAAAATAATTTATTTTTAGATGAAATAAGAGATGCCAAAATGAGAAAATTAGATGATTTGAGATATCATATGAAAAAAAATTAATTTTTAGATGAAATAAGAGATGTTCAAGTGAGAGAATTTGATTTATTATGGTACTTTGTTAATTTAAGTTCTCTGTTTAATTTATTTTAGACTTATTTTGTTAGTATTTTTAATATTTTGAGGTTCATTGTGTTTTATCTTTAGTTATTATTGGCGTAATTATTTATTTATTTATTTTTTTGGTGGTGTTGGGGAGTTTAGCAAGATACAAACCTATCAATATATGAAATTAAATATTTTTTTCCTCCATATGAAATTAAATATAAAGATGTGTTAAAAAAGCAAATTAAAGTAATTAATGAGATGAATATTGTTTGTTAAGCCTTTAAGTGAGGGTGAAGCCACGTATATGCAGAGCATAATTAATGTGGCTAAGAGAATTATAAGCTAATCAAAATTTAAAATCAAGTGAACTTAAAATAAATCTTAAGGATGATTATAGTGTAAAATTCTCTATAGACCAAAAAAGTTAGGTCAGTATAAATTGTATATGGGTACGTCTAATGACTATTACCAAATTTAGGTCTTTTTAGGGCATGTGGATATACTATGCTATCTAGAGAAGCAAGCAATACTCCATCGACATGCATGCTTACTCATGAAGGTAGTTTAGTAATTTCACATGCATACGTGGATATTTTCAAATAATTCTTGCACATGTGTATATGACTTTGCTTCACTGCGGGCCCCACTTGATACTCTACGCTACTATTGTAAGCTTTTTGAAGTACTTCCATCGTTTCTTGATACTTATCATGATTATTAAAAATGATACCTTAATCTCTTTAGAAATATCTCAAAGTTTTTGAGATTTCAAGATGTCATTTCAAGTAAATATGTTACCCTCTGTATAAGGGTGAGCTATGGTTTAGAAGAAAGTACAGGGTCGTTTGTTGGGAAATTGTTATTTCGGGATAATTAATATCGAAATTAGTAATCCCGGGATAACTTATCCCACCATGTATATGGGATAAGTTATCCCATCACTATGATGTAAATCGTGGGATAAGTTATCCCACCATTGATTAATCCCTCCAACCAAACACTCATTCAATTGATCTTTATATTTTATCCCGGGATTACTTATACCTCAAACCGTACGACACCTAAGAATCCAAACAGAATTTGAGCTCATCTTATTGAGTTCGGTAAAATTTCGATGTCTACAAAAGAAATTTTACTATTTTTTTCCAAGAATTAAGTCATCTTTTCTAATGTTTGATAATTGATACAAGTATTTTCTAAAGATAACATTTTGTATCATCTCTCACTAATATGCGCGCGGTAGTCCTTCTCCTTACATAATTATCTTAACTTCTAATTTCATATCACTCACTCCAACTAACACTTAGACATTAAAAGTTTATCAAAACACCATCAAATATAATATATTATTGATCTTCAACATAACTTTTTTTTTCTAAAAAGTATTTTCCACCAAGTGTCCAAACAATTTAAAAACACTATCCACGAAAATAAGTTTCATGGAAAATATTTTTCGTGAAAAATAGTTCCATCATATCAAACCTATATACTTTTGTCATCTTGATCTCAATTAGCACATGAGACCATCAATAGGTGTGGTGGATGGATATGATCTCTTTACCCTTAACTAGGGGTGTCTAACGGGCCGGGCCGGGCCAACCCGGAACCGGCCCTCCCATTTTACCCGGGTTCCGGGCTGGTTCCGGGCCGGGTTTGGCGTTAGCCGGGCCGGGCCGGGCCGGGCCAAACAGTAAAAAAATTAAAACCCACCCGGACCCGGCCCACTAAACCCAATCCGGTCAAACCCACCAAGACCCGGTCAAACCCGGTTAAAAACCGGTCAAACCCGTTTAAAAAATAAATAAAAAATCCAATATACACTATATACACTCCAATATACAATATATATTTTAAAAAAAATATATAAAGTATAAACAATTACACATATATACGTACCATTCAATATATAATTATATATGACTATACGTACTACTTTAAATAAAACATTTGCTATAATAGTATAATATATATATATATACACTACAATATATATATATACTAATTTATAAAACATATACACATGTATACGTTAAATATATACTACTTTAGAAGATATATACACATATATATGCACCATTCAATATATATGTACTACTTTAAATAAAATATATACTACAATATAGTGATATACATATATATATATACAATAATATGTATATATATATAGTTACATACTAATTTATAAAACATATACACTTGTATACTTTAAAGATATACGTCTATAGAAGATATATACACATATATACACACCATTCAATATAAATGTACTACTTTAAAAAAAGTATATACTACAATATATATACTAATTTATAAAACATAAAGTAATGTATACGTTAAATATACACGTCTATAGAAGATCTATTCACATATATACACTCTATTCTATGTATATGTAATACTATAAATGAGATATATGCAATATATATACATTACAATATATATTTGTATAGTTATATACTAATTTATAAAATATATACACATGTATACGTTAAATATACACGTCTATAGAAGATCCATTCACATATATACACTCTATTCTATGTATATGTAATACTTTAAATGAAATATACTATAATGTATATACATTACAATATATATTTGTATAGTTATATACTAATTTATAAAACATATACACATGTATACATTAAATATACACTTCTATAGAAGATATATACACGTGTATACACACCATTAAATGTATATATACTACTACTTATAAAATATACTACATTATATATACATTACAATATGTATAGATATACTTATATACTAATTTATAAAACATATACACATGTATACGTTAAATATACACTTCTATAGAAGATATATGCACAAATATTCAAAATTTATTCAAAAAAAAATAAAAAACAACGACTAAGGACTGAATGAATTTGGGGAATTTTATTGATTGCAAAATGATCCAAAATTTATAATTTACATGAATGAAAAATCTATAAATTATGCATCATTTTTTCCAACTCATTCATGTTAATATTAATGGGAACTTGCATAGGATAATCAAAGTCAACGGGGGCAAAACCATGCATTGGACTTGATTCTGCTGAGTTCTCCCGTGAAGTCATAATTTCTTCTAGTTTCAGCTCGTCGCTCGGCTCCGGTTCCATTCCTTGGTTTCTTCTTTCCGCTCTAATCCAATCTCTGAGGCAAACTAGAACATTCATTGCATTGCTTCCCAATGAGTGTCGGTTGTCTCCAAGCTGTTGTCGTCCCTGACTGAAGGCGCTCTCTGATGCAACGGTTGACATTGGAACATTCAAGATATCTCTAGCTAATCTTGAAAGCACAGGATATTGTGATTCATTATTCCTCCACCAATCCAGCGTGTTGATCCGTCGTCTGCGATCCTCTGGTGCCGTCCGAAGATAATATTTCAGCTCTTCCCGATAAGTTGATGTGTAAGTTCTCTCATCAACACTGTTCCAACAATTTAAATCATAAAACGAATCAGAAAAACCACTATGTGCCGGCCTTTTAGAAGATGATGGCTCCTCGGGAGGATGAGGAGCGACAGTTGGAGTGATATTTGTAGGTACGGCTGAATCAAATAAATCAGCATAGTGATTATATAATTTTTCTATATAATCTTTTGCATCAGCCGTAGCCGTCCACAAATCAGGTTGTACTTGTTCAGAATCCTGGTTAGTATTTATTTCTAAGTTAGTATAAATAAGAGTACTAAAGTGACACATATTATTATATTTCATGCACGGATTTAGCATAGCACCAACCAAGTAAATAGGGGGAATCGGGAAAAAATATTTTTTAAATTTCGTAAACATGGCGCCAACAGCTTCTTTATAACCTTCTTTATTTTTATATTGTTGGAGCAAACCAGAAATATCGGCTATATATGCCAAAATATTACAAACAGTAGGATTGTAAGCACCGGAAAATTCAACCGTAGCTACATAAAATTTTTCTAAAAACATAACAAGATCATTAATTACAACCCAATCAGAATTATGTAGCATGCAATCAGCAGAATCAGCAAATGAACCGCAATGTTGGTTAAAAGCTAGTGTAATAGGAATTCTATATTTATAACAAGTTTTTAAAAATTCATACGTAGAATTCCATCTAGTATCAATTTCCTCAGGCATCAAAATCGGTGTAAGTCCATTTTCTTGACATTTAACTTTAAATTCTCTAATTCTCGATCTACGATTATTTCCTTGAATAAAACCAACGGCAAGACGAATTTTTTCAATATAAAGCTAAAAAAACTCAAGACCATCTTTTACAATTAAATTATATATATGACATGCACACTTAATATGAAAAATTTCAGGCAAGGACGGAGATAGCGTAGATTTTATTTTTGTTATAGCAGTCTTGTTGTTAGAAGCATTATCAAAAGCAATACATAAAATTTTATTTTCTATACCATAGTATCCGGCAATTTTAACAATAGAATCAGCAATAAATTGTCCAGTATGTTTACGATCTTCATCATATAAAAAAGCAAGAATACGTTTTTGCATCACGAAATTACTATCCATCCAATGACAAGTAACGGTTAAATAATCATTTTTATTTACAACACGACCAAGATCAGAAGTTAGGGACAATCTACATTGAATATTTTTTAACAATGTTGATAAATAAAAACAATATTGTGAATGGAGTCTAAAAATATCAGACCGACAAGTAGTTCTAGGAATACCATTAAACATAGGATTATAAATTGCTTGTATATAACGAATAAAAGCATCAGAAGAAGGAAAACTAAAAGGCAAACAACCCACAGCTACCATTTTAGCTATTTCTTCCCTGTCCCTCAATTTATTATACTTTTTCGCTACTTGACCGGTTGTTGGGTCCATTCTAGTTTGCGTTGACCCACCAACATCCCCACCACCTTTTGCAATATTTAACTCTCTTTTGTGATCTTCATCTATATGTCTCATTAACGTACTCGTACCCCCTTGCTTGCCTCCACTTCTATGCTTATATATTTGTTGACAAATATTGCACTGCACCTCAATATCTGATATACGTTCAAAAAATTGCCATGCAATACTAGTTCTTTTACGAGGTTTTGGGGCACTGGGAGGACGGGAAGGGAGATTAACTGATTCAGATCTAACGTTAGCATCTCCTACTGCGGGTGTTTCAGCAATATTTTCATTATCTTCGTCTAAATTAACTGCATCTACTTCATTTTCTTCTTCTATACCATAATTTTCCTGAGCTTCTACATAATCCATATCGTGAGCACCTACACCTATTTCTTCCTCAAAAGGTGTACCAAGCGGTACCGGAGGCGAAGGCACACGGGTATATCTATTACTTGAACTACCTCTACCGCTAGTAATTCGCTTTTTACTACCACTACCGCTTCCGGGACAAATTTTTTTAACACCTTTAGCAGCGAGGTTTTTTAATTTATCCATAATATAAATTAAATTAAACTAAAAATATTCAAAATACACAAATATAATAAAATTAAATATTAAACAATTAATACAATAAATAAAAATTAAACGTAAGAGATGGAACGACAATACCAAATTTTGGAAGTATCCGAAGATTGCGACTTTAGAAACTTCCGCTCGTACTTTGTAAACGAAAATTAAAAAATTAAAGTGAACACTTTAAGAAATTAAATATATTGAATATTAGAGAATTGAGAATTGAGATTTGAGAGAGAATGAGATTTGAGAGAGTGAAAAATGATTTGAAGTTGTAGGGTATTTATAGATTTTTTTTGGGGATTAAAAAATATTTTTTAAAGTTTTTTTTTTTTTTTTTAATTAAATGGGCCCAAACTAGCCGTTTGGACCCAAAAACGGCTAGATAGCCGTTAGGCCAACGGCTAGTTGGCCCAAAATTAATTTTTTTTTATATTCCGGGCCGGGTTAATCAGGCCCATTTTAACAAAAAAAACGGCCCGGGACCCGGAACCCTTAAGCCCTAGGGCTTACCGGGCCGGGTCAAACCGGGCCGGGTCAGCCCGGGCCGTTTGACACCCTTACCCTTAACTAGAAAGATTTGCGCTTTGAGCCTTGAAAATAAAGAAACTCTTGATAGGAGCAAGGGCAGAGCCAGCTGCTTGGCAGGGTTTCATTCGAACCTCCTTCGACAAAAAATATATCATTTACACATGATTAAAATTATTTTTTATGTATCTATAGTAGGTGTTGAACCCCCTTCGGCTAGGTTTTCTTCAAATATTGAACCTCCTGAGTTGAAATCCTGGTTCCGCCTTTGGATAGGAGAGTGTTTCGGTCCCCTTTTTAGGCTCTACATGGAGCAAATCTAGATTTGGTACTAAATTTCAAATATCATATTTTTTTTGGAAGGTCATGCAACACATAAAATGGTAGAGCTTGCAACTTTCTTATATAACAAATTTGTGAAAGTTAAAAGGAAGAGAGTGAGAGAGATCAATAGCATAATGGATTACCATACACTTGTGATGGGATCAATTTTTGCCTTGATCAGTTTTCTTTATATTCTAACAAAAATATGCAGCACAGGCAGCAAAAATCTTCCACC
The DNA here is from genome assembly GCA_030864215.1 of Capsicum pubescens. Lineage (NCBI taxonomy): Eukaryota > Viridiplantae > Streptophyta > Magnoliopsida > Solanales > Solanaceae > Capsicum > Capsicum pubescens. Next base: position 14,071,052 of record CM061546.1, read on the forward strand.
AGGGCCATCACCGTGGCCAATTATTGGAAGCCTTCACTTGTTAGGTGCAAAACCTCATGTATCACTTGCCAATCTTGCAAATATTTATGGTCCAACCATGAGTTTAAAACTAGGACAAATAACAACAGTTGTCATTTCTTCGTCAGCCATGGCGAAACAAGTCCTTCAAAAACAAGACTTAGCCTTTTCAACTAGATTTTTCCCTGACGCTCTTCAAGCACACAACTATTGCAAATTTTCTGTGTCATGGCTTCCTGTTTGTCCTCAATGGCGAACAATTAGGAAAATATTGAACGAAAATATTGTGTCGTCCAATAGGCTTGATGCAAATCAACATCTAAGGTCTCAAAAGGTGAAAGAATTGCTTGCTTATTGTGCAAACTGTTGTGAAGAAGCTAAAGTTGTGGATATAGGTCAAGTTGCTTTCAAGACTAATCTCAAATTTGTTGTCAAACATCCTTTTCTCCAAGGATTTGGCTGACCCTCTTTCGGATTCAAAGGTAGAGTTAAAGAATGCGATTGTTTCACTTAATTTTTCTGTATTGAATGATACATTGATATACTACAATGTTGACATAACTGTTTATGACTCTTTTCAAAATTTAAGGTTGAGTTGAAGGATGTGATCTGGGGCATCGTAAATGAGGCTGGGAAGATCAACCTAGTGGATGTTTTCCCCATACTTGAAAATATTGATCCGCAAAGAAGGAAATAATTGGCAAAGAAGAACTTTTGCAAAACTATTTTGCCAAATACCCACTTAATTTCTTTTTGATTTATTTTTTAGGTTTAGGGTGTAAAAAGTGGGGCCCACACGTGGGCCAAGGGACCAATTCATCATTTATACAACTTTACAAATTTAATATAATACACCTAACCCCCTACACTTATTCCAATATCCAAAAAAAAGACCCCTCTCTCTCCTCTTCAATTCCCAACTCCCGCTTTCAAACAACTTCACCCAAAAATGCCATTTTCGTACGTTTTTCATCTGCAGCTGCTAAGGGGGCGTTGTTGCTTCGCAAGGTTAATTAAAATCGAGTTTCATTTCTAGATCCATTTAAATGTTTTTTCTTTTTGCTAATCGATTGGTAGTGATGTAGGATTTTTTTTTTTCGAATTTGGTGTTTTGATTTAATCGTGTTTTTTTTTTAGCAACGAAGTGTTGAATGGTGGTTTCAGAAGGAACCTTTCTTAGCGCGCTTTTCAAGCAGAGTTATTTTGGCATTTTGATTTGAACAGCGTCCTGTTTCTATCCGTAGACCCGCAGTCTATTCGTAGACCCGTGATCTATGAAATGAGAATGCCCTAGATATATTTCAATTTTCAGACGTATGAAATTCTTATAAAATATGATTTTTGAAATAGTGAAAATTGAAATATTAATAGCTAATTAGTTTGATTAGGTGCACTAGTTTGATTTTTAGCAATTGTTGTGTTTTGATATTTTGCATGTTCGATTTTGGTTCAATTATTGTATGTTTGTGTAGTGAACTATTTAATGGTGGGGTGTTTGTTAATTATTTTTTTTTTTTGGGGGGGGGGGGATTTCATTTGATCATTGAGTTATTTCTGTTAATAGACTTGTGGTCTATGAACTGAAAATGGGAGATTTATTCTTTAGGTTTAGACTGTGTTGAAAATGGGTAGAAAAAATATTATTCCTAAAAAGAAAGACGATACCGCTGGTAGTAGTAGAAAAAGAAGAGCTGCGGCAGTTAAAAAAGTGTCAAAAAGAAAGAAAATTGAAGAGTCAGTGTCCGAATCAGATTCGGAGTTAAAGGAGATAAGCGACTACGTCGATTCTAGTGAAGATGTTGCCAAGCGGAGTGTCAGTGGTGACAGTAAAGAGTGCGAGGGAAGTGGGAGTAATAGTGATGATGGGGATAATGATTCGTTGTTCGTGCCATATCTTTCAAGGTGCATTTTCGTGGAGCGGTATGCCCTTCGAACGATAATTGACGAGGTCGGATCTTTTTCGAAAAAGATATTGGTCAGATCAAGAATGACTGCTTATCAAGAATTTAAGCAAATTCTTGTCGACCAAGAATTAAAGAAAAGATTCAAGCGGTCCTGTTTTGGACACCTGAGAAACCTGTCGGAACATCTCAAGTTCAATGGGCAGTTGGTCTATTATTTGCTGTTGCGACGCGTTAAGAACGATAAGATGCGTCATGAGATATGGTTTTGCGTTAACAATAAGCCTGCCTGTTTTGGCTTGAAAGAGTTTTGTTTGATCACGGGGCTGAACTGCTCATCATACCCCAGTGAATCAAAAATGAAGAAGGTGTTAGCAAAGGGAGACAATTTTTGTTTTAAGGTGACAAAACATAAAAACATCACGGCGGCCAACTTATTACACCTGATCAGAGGGAATAAGTTGAACGAGGACCAGAAGTTCAAGTGTTGTCTACTGTGATTCTTGCACGCCATGTTGCGTGCGAAAGATTAGACGAAGGTTGTCAACACAAAACTAATTTGAATGGTCGACTCTTTGAGTTTCTTCAAGAAGTATCCATGGGGGAAAGAGACATTTCAACTGACCATAGACTATCTGAAGAAGAAAAGTGACCTGAAGAAGCAGAAGAAAGTATTTAATGAGAAGCAGAAGGCATCCTATGCTCTATTAAGATTTTCCTAGGCATTCATAGTATCTACCATAAACCCTTTAGTGAGTTTATCGTAGATTATCATTTTATTTATACTATGTCATAGATTCATAGTTATTTTTTTCACTGCTGTACTGCTTACAGATTTGGATCTATGAGGCCTTTCCTCATCTTGGAGAATTTGCTGGAAAATCAATGGATGAGCCCTTACCCATCCCCCGCATCCTCAGATGGCACACTTCAAAAAGAGACAAGATAATCGAAGGTGACCCATTCAAGTATAAAGGAAAAGTTACCGAGGTATGAACTTATTTTCTATAATGCAATAATAGTACCGTTTTATCGAATGTTATGTAATTGTTAATTGATATTTGGTAGAACGTGCACCCGTACATCATCCCTACTGTTCGTGAGACGAAGATGGATTACATGATTACGTTTGAGCCATATACGTACGAGGTGAAGAATAACGTCCTCGATGGCTTGAAGAAAGAGTTAGAAGGGGTGACTGTCCTCACTTCAAATGAGGACAGTGATGATGACGGGGATTTGGGTGGTAACCCCGTTGGAGTACGCGTTGGTGATGATGATTCTTCGAGCACCTCCAAAGATGCAGCGGGAAGCTCATTCCCGGGGATCTTTATAAGCGTGTGGCTGCGCTCGAGAAAGCGGTATTGGATATTGCTGCCTATATCAAAGAGAAAAGAATGAAGAAAAAGGAAAATGATGAGCGACAACATGAGGGAGGTAACTTTATTCATTAATTGATGTTGTTAATGAATATTCAGCTTTAAATATCAGTAACACTTTGTAATATTATGAAATAGTGCATGTGCATGAATCGCAGAGGAATGAAGAAGGAGAAAAAAAGAGCAAAATGGATGTGTTGGCCGCTGTTGTGGCAGAAGAGGAAAAAAAAGAAGAAAAGAAGGATGGTGAAGAAGATAAGAGCCAAGAAGAAAGTGGAAAAGTAGCAGCAGGAGCAGAAGAAGAAGAAGCGGTAGCAGATGAACAAGGAGGAGCGGAAAAAGAAAAAACTGTTGAAGAAGAAGCTGACAAAGCTGACAAAGAAGAATTTGAGCAAGAAGCAGTAGGTACACGAAAATAAGAAACTGAGGAAGAAACAGCTGCTGAAGCTGAGGAAGAAACAACTGCTGCAGGTGAAGTAAGAAAAGAAGGTGTGGAAGAAAAGAAAACTGAAGAAGCAGCTGATGCACATGCTGAAAAAGAAGGAGAAGAAGGTGAGAATGAAGAAGCAACTGCAATTGTTGAGAAAAAGAAGTTGAAGCTGTCCAAACAGATGTGGTCATGGACATTGTTGATGAAATCAACAGTAACACTTGTGTTGATGAGGAACTTAGGGAAAGAGACATTTAAATGATAAGATGTTTAATTTGTTGTTAAATGATGAGTTGTTACGATATGATAATTTTTTTTATTTGACAAATATGAAGTTTGAAGGATCTGGTGGTAGGATATGACAATTATTCTTTTATTTTATGAAACTTGTTATGATTCTGAGTTGAATCTGTTTCTATCAAATTGATTTGTGGCATGGAATTTGAATATGCAGGGTGTGGTCATAGTTGGTACATTGTATGCTTGATATCATAGAATGCATACTTAATATTCCATATACCGAATGCATAGTCTATCATTACCCTGCTGGTCGAATTTAAGTTGACGTGTTGTTTAATCGACTATGGTTCTATCAAAAATAGTATTTAACATTATACAAAAGTAGAACTATTATTATTTATTCAATATCACTACATCCATGTTACACTTTTCCAAAGAACGAATACTAGCATTATAACACATAACATCATTTTTAGGACATTCTCTCTTTCTTCGGCCAAAATCAATTTTTATTTTAGTTGATCCCTCTCTATTTGTGTGTCATAAAGCAATAGTTTAAAGTGATCCCTCTGTTCTTCGGCTTCTTTGAACAAACTCATGAGAAAATCTTTATTTTCTTCGCATTGTTGGAGCCTTTGTAGTAGATTAAATTTTGCCAAGCCTTGAAAATTTGATGTCTCGAGTCCCGGAATAAACGTTGATGGACTGGATGGAGGTGATAGCTCATCAAGCCATTTGAAAAACGAGCATGCGCCATTATCCTAGGAAAAAATAATAATTACATAACCATTAACTTAACTTTTTTAAAAAAAACACGCACACCTCACCTTTGCAATTGCACAATTATAAAATTTGCGACCTGGATTTGAATCCGTGCGTGACGTCCTCAAGAAAGCCGCATTTCCACAATGAAAAATTAGAGTATTTTTAGAATTGGATGATTGAGATGCTTGCGACATTGTAGAATTTTTAAAAACAAAATAAAGTTGATGAAATAAAATAAGGAGGGATGTACACCTTATATATGAAGTAAAAACAAAGTGTTCACATTGATGGATTACAAAAGTAGTCGTTTTTTACCGTTGGCAAAGTAATTTTTCTCTTTTGAACTGGTGGTGACACTAAATAGACTGTCATAGATCATGACCTATGTCAGCCATCGATTTGTATGGTTTACCATAGACTTACACCTTTATTAGTGCATCGACTGATATCCTGATTATGTGTAGACTATTGTGATCTATGTACACATCTATAGACCATCACATGGAGGTAGTTAAAAAATGAATAATTAAATTTAAAAAAATTTAAATAGATAATAGTAACATGTTTTGAGGCTGGTGAAAGAAAATAATTAAATATAATATGATTTAAATGGATAATCACATGTTTTGGGGCCGGTGGAAGAAAACAATTACATTAAAAATGATTTAAATAGATGATCTTGGACTAGTGATGACACTTAATAGACCGTCGTAGATCATAAACTATGTCATCCATCGATCAGTATAGTCTATCGTAGACTTACACATTTATTATTGCATCGACTGATATCATGATTAGGAGTAGACCACGATGATCTATGTACAAGGTTATAGACCATCACTTGGATGTAGTTAAAAAATGATTAAATAAATTATAAATAAATGTGGTGTGAATTTCTACACATGTGAAGGAGTGTAAACAAGTTACATAATCATATTAGAGATTAGACAAATTAGGGAGGGTGAATTAAGAAGTGTGTGGATGGGTAGTGGTTGAATTCTCAACATCGTAAGAGTAATGTTTAAACAAAGAATAAGTATGTATATAGGATATGTATTTTATTTGATGCCTACACATTCCACATATTTCTTTCATCACCACCCCTAAATCAAAAGAGTGCATGCAATTGATAGTGGTAAAATAATTATCATCCTCAATACATACTTGTGCTTTGAGAAACATTACTCTTACGATATTGAGCATTCAACCACTACCCATCCACACACTTCTTAATTCACCCTCCCTAATTTGTCTAAGCTCTAATATGATTATGTGACTTGTTTACACTCCTTAACATGTGTAGAAATCCACACCATATTTATTTATAATTTATTTACTCATTTTTTAACTATCCAAGTGATGGTCTATAACTGTGTACATAGATCACCATGGTCTACGCATAATAATGATATCAGTCGATGCGATAATAAACGTGAAAGTCTACGATATACCAGACTGATCGATGGAGGACATAGTGCATGATATACGACGGTCTATTAAGTGTCACCACCAGTCCAACATCATCTATTTAAATCCTTTTTAATTAAATTATTTTCTTCCGCCAGCCATAAAACATGTGATTATCTATTTAAATCATATTATATTTAATTATTTTCTTCCACCAGCCCAAAATACATGTTACTATTATTTATTTAATTTTTTTTAATTTAAGAATTGTAAGACCCCGTAAAAATCGCATGTCAAATTCAGCTCGTAAAGCTCCATGAGAGATTCCAACACTAAGAATTTTTTTTTGCTAAGTGTTCAAGTTCAACACTTACTCTCATTTTAGACCTCCTAACTTCGGGGATTTATTTGATGACCTTTCCGACCTCCGATTTTAGATTTTCAAGTTGCGTTGCGATGTGGAAAGTCCCTAGTATGTATTGGACACATTCTGGGTGCATTTTGGGCGCATTTCAGTGGCTAACTCACTGGTTTTAAATGCTCCCGCATTCCGGGCGCATTTCAGGTCAAAAATTTCAGTCAACTTCAAATTATCATAACTTCCTACATATAATGAACTGTGAGAGATGCTATATATTAATAGAAATATCTTTGAGTCTTCTTTCCAATGCAATTAGTTTCATCCAATTTTAACATTGGAGTAAAATATTATGATCAATTTACTTCAGCCTATCAGCCTGAAAACAACAGAGGACAGCTGCACCTTTCTCTCTTTCTCCAGGGATAATTTAGTCTTTCCCACCTCTATATATATACACACAAACACGAGATTCAGCATAATTTAGCAAAATATGCTTGATTTCTCTCAAAATTCATCAAGAACAATAAGAGGGTTTGCAATTGGGGATTTAATTTCAAGAAATTCACTCAGTCGATCTTCGTAAAATGAAGAACTAAGGTATGCATAGTGTTCATCCATGGATTCCTTTCATCCATGGAGCTCAAGAATCAAGTTTTAAGTTATGTATCATGAATATTTTGTGGTGGGATGATTATGTTCATGTTGATGATGTTAAATTGAGTTTTTAATTCCATGAGTTATCTCAAGAATCATGAAAACTAATTTATTTTGTAATAATATTCATATGAACTTTATGTTGAGTTCTTTAAATTGCAAGTTGGACGTTGATGATCATATTGTTGGTGTTGAATGATTCCCAAGTTGGGATCTTTATGTGAAATCATGAAACTATGTTGAAATATAAGTTGAAGTCCATGAATTTGGTGATTTATACTTTGTGAAAATTTTATTATTTCACCTATGCCTAAGTTGTGCATGAAAGGTGTTTGATTAAATGTTTAAGAGAAACAAGAAACATGTAGTATGGATTAATATGGCCTAAAAGGTGAATTCATGCCATTGACCTCATGCTTGAACGGCTTACATGCTATTGTTGTACAATGAATATGTTTTTGGAATGTCATGATGTTAGAGTATGAAATTATGATCTTGATTTTATACATTCCTACCATGAACAAGATTACGTTAACCATGTACTTCATGAAATCCCCAACTTATTTTATTATGAATGGTTGATATTGATCATGTATTCAAGAATGTCAAGAAGTGTCAGTTTCCTTCTATCGAGTCCTGGGGGTACTTGTACCCAAAAAATATAGCTGTGTGCCTAGAGCCATGTCATGTTTTCACGATACTCTCAGTAAATCCATGTTCAGTAGACTTCAGTCAGTCTCATGACTCAGGAAAACTCATGTAAAGGCAGTATCAGTTCAGTTTTACTCAGTACTCAATAATCTACGTAATCTCAGTAATATTCCATCAGTCTATGGAATTCAGTAAATCTCAGTATCAGTACAATTTAGTTCAGTATTCAGTTCATACATCAGTAAACTCAGTCAGCTAACAGAACTCAGTAGCATTTAGTCAGTTAACAGAATTCAGTAGTGTTCCGCTAGTCATCGAAACTCAATAAACTCAGTCCATGTTCAGTTCAGTTAAACAGAAAAATCAGTAACAGTTCAGTTAATTCTAGTATGAACTAGGAAATCAGTTCAGTATAATCAGTTCAGTGTCATTCAGTTGGGAGTAGGATTCAGCACCGAGCGAACCCAAGGATTGGAACTCACTTGCCAGTAGAGGGTGTGATTCTTAGAAGCAGTCCTTGCATTCCAGAACTATGTAGCCAACATAGATTGAGACATCAATACCTGTCAGTTGAGGGTAGATGGGGTGGCTTAACCTGTCAGATGAGGGTTCCTACCATTCTCATTAGAGTACCTGCCAGATGAGGGTCACTCACAGCTTGTCCTTACCAGTGACGCGGTATTGACACCCTTCCAATCAGGGCAGAGATTGGGACCTAACTTAGCTATTATAGCGTATTTGGGGCATGTCAGTTAGATAACTACTTCCCACAATTTCAGTATCAATCTCAGTAAAAGAACTCAGATAGTTCTTCAGGATATCAGGACTGTCAGATATAGTCAACTCAGATACAATACGAAACTCAGCTAGTTCCATCAGATTTAGGAATGTCAGATACAGTCATTCATGCTATCAGTTATCAGAACTCATGTTATCAGATATATCAGTTATCAGAATTCAGTTATTATTCATGATATGTTATCAGTAAATACATGTCATTAGTATTCATACTCAGTAGTCATGTTATCATGAGCTTAGTTTCAGGACTATTATATACGGTCAATCAAATCAGTTCTTCATAATCAGAACTATCAGAAACAATCATTCCTTTATCAGTAATATAGTATTAGTCTCCCAATATTTAGTAATACAGTATCAGTTCCTCACTTATTAGTGAATTACATATCAATATTAGTAAACTCAGTCATTTAGTATCTCAATATCAGTAAACTCAGTCATTCAGTATCTCAGCATCAGTAAACTCATGTTGTCAGTATTCAGACTCAGTAGTCAGTATCACAACGAGTTTAGTTCCAGTTACATATGTATGTATGTATTCTCACGTTCATATCAGTCAACATTGTTCATGCATATAAAACCCTTTGCATTTAGCCTACCTCACTCGTATACTCAGTACATTCAGTCGTACTGACGCATTCGCGCTATGGTGTTTTATTTGACGCCATAGGTACAGAGGCACGAGTTTTAGAGCAGCAGTAGCATTGTAGATTTCAGCAGTCACTACTCCTTTTCATTCGAGGACAATATTATTATTACTTTATTACAATATTTCATATTAGTTTATCAGTTCATGGAGTTAGTTGTAGACATGTTCCTTCAACTCCTTATTCAGTTTAGTTAGAGGCTTTCGGACTAGATGTCAGATTAGATGTTCAGACTTCAGTATTTATGTTTCTTTTTAGTATTGTTATACCATGTTTTTCAGATATGTATCAGTATTGAACCTTATGGCCTTACAATTCATGTTTCCGCATATTTTATGAGATATTATGCAGTTTACAGGTACAGATATCAGTCATGGGTTAGCTTGTGGTCCTTCAGGGTCATGAGCACCGTGTAGCGTTTCGGTTGAGAAAATCAGGGCGTTACAATAATTGTCTTTCATAATTCCCAAAACGTGTGATTATCTATTTAAATCATTTTTAATTTAATTATTTTCTTCCACCATCCACATAACATGTGATAATCTGTTTAAATATTTTAAAATTAAATTATTTTTTAAAAATCTGTTATTATTTATTTTAATTTACCCGATAATCCATCGACTCATGTAGTCTATGATCGACTAATATGTACAGTCGACAATATACTTTGTATAAAATCTAATCATTAGATTTTACTCTTCAGGAAATTAGTCAAGCCACAATACTGTAACTTGAAAAGGCAGACATATTTGATTCGAGTTTTCAAACAAGGGATCAGAACAAAGATGACAAACACACAATGTTAAAAGAAACTAAAACATAGTTGTATTAAAATTGTTCATTGCATTACATAAAAAAATTTACATAAAAAAAGGGAAAATGGAAGAAGCTTTCTTCTAACAAGACCCTACAAAGAAAGCTTCTTCAGCAATGAACAAATAAAAAAAACTTAAAAACATATACTAAAATAAAACATTTAAACTAAATTATGGGGATGGGGGGGGGGGAGTGATGTAGTCAGGTCCTTCCATTCCGAGCCTTTCCAGAATTTCCCTCAAGAAACGAGCAATTCGACGGAGCTCCCGCTCCAGGTAGATGCGGTCTTGACCCAACCCGTAGAAAAGTCGGTCCAAATCATTCCTTAGGAGGAGGAGGTCGTAGTGCCTCAGAGGAACACGTCTGATGGGGCGCAGGGGTATCCTTCTTGGAGGTATTTTTTTTATTTGAGTGAAGAAGAAGAAGAGAAGACAATTTCTGATATTTTTGGTTTAGGGAAAACTGAAGGGTTGAGTAGAAAGAGGGCCTGTACTTATAGACCTGTAGATTGTGTCCGTTCATATATCCACCCAATGGTAGGTCGACGTGTCTGACAAGAGAAAACATTTCGTATGCGTATACCAGCTGTTTTTCCTTGTGAAGAGACGTTTTGTGCAGCTTTTTAATAAATGAGAATGAGAAACAAGGGAAATAATGATTCATTGCATAGATTGGAGAGATAAGCCGGGAAAATGACCAACATAACGTGTTAGATCAGCAATAATATAATCAATACATAATATTTTATAGACCATATATTATATATACCGTAGACTATAGGTAGTCTATCGTAGATAAAGCTTTAGGCCGATAATAACTGAACGTTAAAATCTACAGAAATGCACATTCATCCCCCAAAATAGTAGCTTTACAACTGAAGCTAAAAAAGCCTATTTATGATTTGATTCCCATTCTACACGTGGTTCTTTTATGTCCGGATTTCTTGTATATTGAACACCTATTCCTTCTTTTGAAATTGAATGTCTCACCGACGCCCTTAGTGCATTTGACTTTCTTCCTTCCGAGTTTGGGATCGTACGGGGGTGGAGAAATTTTGATGTCTACCAATTCCTGTGGCACAGTCCATTCAACCTCCGGAGGGACCACGTTAATTGCTTTCGAGTATGCGAGGAGGTAACTTTCAGCTTTATAAATTGGCGAAGAGTAGTCGTAGATGGAGTTACCATAATCTTCGCCATCGCCGTACTTTGCTCGCAAAGCTGCCATCGCGTGTTCGCACGACATTTTCACCAAGTCAAATTTTCGACAAGAACAACTCCTCTCCAAGAGATTAACCTTGGCAGTAACACCATTGCCGAACACCGTATACTCGTCGAGAACCCCGTTTGGATTACCCACATACAAGGAATCGCTCGCTCTCTTATTATCCCTTAGGATCCTTTCCGCAGATGGTACAAATATGTTCTCTTTACCACCGACAAATGCATGCTACTCCCTAAACTTTTCACCAAATTTTTTAGCAATTGAATTGAATATGTACGACACGGGGTACTCCCATTCATCCATCAAAATCAAGTTGAGCGACTCGGCGATGTTTGTGGTCATCATGTCGTACCTATTGCTCGAAAAGTGTGCTCTACTCCATTTTTCAAAACCAAGCACATTTTCAAGGACATGAGCTGCCTCGGGGCATTTACTCTTCAACTCCACAAAATTATTGCTAAAATCATCAAAGGAATAAGCCTTTGCCGCGGCGTAGAATTGATAAAGATGTTCTCCGCAGTGTTGATTTACACAAAAATTTTCAGCGAGGTGCCTCATGCAAAGTCCATGATGTGCACGACTGTATACAAGGGAAAAGGCATTGGCGATGCTAATGTGCCTGTCGGAGATGAAGCATAGATCTGGTTCATCTTCTATGATAGACTTCAGCTTCTATAAGAAGAAGGTCCAAGAAGCATCTTTCTCTTTATCGACGACACAAAAGGCGATTGGAAATATATAATTTTTGGTGTCCTGTACAACTGCGCTCAGCAGAACGCCCCCGTACTTGCCATACAAATATGTGTCATCGATGGCAATTACCTTTCTCATGTGGGCATATCCTCGTATGCATGCTCTGAATGCTAAGAAGTAGTAAACGAACGATCCATCCATCCAGTTTACCATGATAGAGTAAGAAGACTCGGGATTCAATAACTCCACCATGTGGGAAAAAGCCGACAAGCAAGCATATCCTTGCTCCGGTGTCCCGCGAATGATGTTCTTCGCAATTATACTTTCTTTCCAATACATCCAATAGCTTGCGTTGCAACGCAACTCCTTAAATACAATTCTTTGAATTTCTCTTATGCTTGGACCCTTACCATCCCGAAAATGATTTACGCATACTGAAGCAATCAATTCAGATGAGACTTTTTTGTGCCTGCGGGTGGCATTTTCAACGCCGCACGTGTGCATCCCGATATACTTTTATATGCAAAATCTGTCCAAGGTGTCATACTTTTTTGCCCGCAACAGCCATCCACAACCACGAGATAAGAATTGTGCCTTCATTAATTTTGTGCAGCTCTTCTCCATATAATAATCAAAAGACTGCCTCGCCGCTGCTGCGTCTAGTTGCATTTTCAGCTCTTTTTTATTTGCGAATGTTTGACCACAACAGAAATTGGTTCCATCGGTGAAGGAATGTCCTGCTTGTGATTCCGTTTCACGGTCTTCTTCATCATCTTGCGAGTCAAATGAAAAGTCTTCCATTTGCATATAATAATCTTCCATATTAATTGTATCATTGACATCATTTTCATAATCATTCAAATCGCCGTCGATCAAATCATCGTCGACTATCGGGCGCCACGGTGGGGGTGCTGATAAATTCAGCGGTCCTTCAAAGGACCTTTCAACCACATTTATCCTCAAAATTGGCCTAAAGTCATCTGTATCAGCATCCATTATGTACGTTAGCACACGTACATCGCTATTTATGATCGTAGGATTCACCTTTTCGCTCGAATGCATTACATAACTAATCACCACGTCGCTCGGCACTCAATCTAGATCCCCGCTCTGCATTACGCTTGCAATAAATTCATCGTACGAACTATTGCGGCGAACAGGAATGGAAATTGTCACCTTGATAAATGATCTCCATTTCCAACATTTTGAAGTCTCCACCCATTCTCCCATGATATCACCAGAAAACAGAACAAATTCTGCAATAGACATCCTTGAATTAAGCTTCAGTCGATGGTAGATTATGCTTATGGTCTATGTCGTGTTGTATGCACGATCGATGACTGGCGAGAACGGGTCGATGACTGCGCAGATTTTTGTACAAATACTTGAAATTGCAAATATTGCTTGTAATCAATGATTGTTGGGTTTATGGAATAAAGAAATGAACTTGGATTCACCTGAGCTGCTGTAAAGCACTTTCTAAAGTGGTTTTGAGTAATGTGAGTGATTTAAAGATTTTTAACAATGGTGGAAAGTGTGTTTGAGAAGATAGGAAACAAATGGAGTAACAATGGATGCAATGGACAAACTTATGATGTTTGTGGACTAATTTACAACTGATCGCCGGAAAATAACGCCGGAAAAGTGGCCGGAATCGGAGCTTTTTGGTGGAAAAAATAACCACTTTCTATTTTTAGCTTTTGGAATTAATTTTTTAATATTTTTGGAAACCTAGATATTATTTTTATATATATAGTGGTGGATGAAGGAGTGGGTTGAAGTGTATTATTAGAAACTTGTGGGTGAATTTATTAAGTTGGAAGTATTGGCTTAAAGTGAATTATTATAAAGGTTGGGGCTGAAATTGTTAAGTTGGAAAAGTTGGTGGTGAGGTGGAATTAAGTGGTTATTTGGCAAAGGATTTAAAACTTGTGGGTATTTGACAAAATAGTTTGGATAAAGAGTCTTTTTGGCATAAAGGCCCCGCAAAGAATAAGGCGCCGCACATGCAAGCATCCATTTTGCTAAGTTGTTTAAACTTTTTGGTGATTTGATCAATGAGAGGTTGAAGGAAAAGAAAAAGAACCACAGTGAAAAGAGTGACCTTTTGGAAGCGTTTCTCAACCACAGTGCGGAAAATTCCATAGAGATGGATGAGAATTACATAAAATCCACATTCCTGGTTCGTGCTCTACTGTTTATCTTTTAAATTTGGCATAATACATAAATGTGTCATTTAACTTGAGTTCAACTAGCATCTATGACTGCCAACTTTGGATGTGTACAAATAGACACTTAAACCTGTATAAAGTTGAAACAAGTAGACACACGCGTCCTATGTAGAACAAAACACATAGGACACCACGTAGGACGCGAATTTCCACTTTGACAAACAAGTTTTTTCTTTTATTGGTAGCTCATTGTATTTGATGCATTGTTAAGATAACAAGATGTGCTAGCTTGAAATGCTTTTTAAGTTTATTTGAGATAATGACAAAATGTTACAGGACTTATTTATTGGTGGTACTGATACAACTACAAGCACAATAGAATGGGCAATGTCAGAAATACTTAGACAACCAGAGATTATGAAGAAAGCTCAAGCTGAGCTTGCAGAAGTTGTTGGAAAAGGAAAACTAATAGAAGAAGCTGATGTATCCCGACTCCCTTATTTGCAATTTATCGTCAAAGAGACATTAAGAATGCACCCACAAGCTTCATTCTTAATCCCCCAAAAAGTAGACCAAGATGTTGAGTTGTGTGACTACATCATCCCAAAGGGTTCGCGAATACTAGTCAATGTGTGGGCGATTGGTCGAGATTCTACTTTTGGGGAGGATCCTTTAGTGTTTAAACCCGAGAGATTTCAGAGTTTAGAAATAGATGTACGAGGAACAAATTTTGACTTAATTCCATTTGGTGCTGGCCGAAGAATATGCCTCGGTCTACGACTGGCTTTGATATTCATTCCAGTAATGTTGGCCACGATGTTGAATTCATTCAATTGGAAACTTGAGGCAGGCTTTGAGCCAAAAGACTTAGACATGGAAGAGAAATTTGGTTTCATCACACCCAAAGCTCATCCTTTACGAGCTATCCCATCTCCTCTTTGATGTTGCCAGTCGATCTATAAATACTTATTTGTAGCCAAGTTTACACCAAATCATCTATCTTGCATTCAGTATTGGTATGATGTACACATTGAGTTCATGTAAATTTTACCTTGTCAGGGCTATATGATTCATCTAAATGAATCTAATCACGGTACTTATCCTCCCTATTCGAGCATGTCCATATTTAGTGTTTTATTATTTTCTTTAAACCATAAAAGAATAAAACTAAGAAGATTATGATGATCAGAATAAATGTTCAAATTTACACTTTGTATTTACTTCCAACCAGCAGCAAATGTCAAACATATGTTTTGCAAACATATACTTATCACTTGATTATATATGGTTAAGAGATATGTATTAATATTACTTCAATCTACAACTGTTGATGCTTAAATATATTTCTGATGAGAATCAGTATACTTCGACTAGACAACATCGAAGAGGAGATAGGATAGCTCGCAAAGGATAATCTTTGGTTAAGGTGGTACCAAATTTCTCCTCCATGTCTAATTCTTTTGGAGCGATGTTTGTCTCAAATGTCCAATTGAAGGAGTTCACTAGTGAGCCCAACATTATCGGAACTATTCTAAATGCCAATTGGCGAACCAGGACATATTCTTCGACCAAGACCAAATGGAATCAACACAAAGTCTTTCCCTTTATGAAATTCTTTGTATTAATCATTCAAATAGATATACATGGACATTTGGAACTTCTTAATCTATAATGTTGTCTTAGAACAAGTCAACGGTTTGCTAGACACCTCAAAATTGAGGCACAACATTTTCATCTCAAGAATAAAAATTTCACAAATAATATTATCCTTACAACTTCATAAGAATGATATTCATTTCATTTTTCTAAGTTTAGATCATGAAGTCTATCTGTGATACAAATCCTCTAACAAATTAAACTAATATATTGTCACGACCCGAACCAGGGCCCTAGCCGTGACGGGCATCCCGAACCAAGAAGGCCCGGACGCCCTTCTGTGTTTGGTAATCATGCACAATATTTATACTGTAAAAGAAGATGCGGAAATACATAGCTAAATGGGAACATGGTCATAAATCTAATATGAATTTAGCAATGAAAAACAAAATACAAAACTAACTGACAACATCTGCAAATCGTCTGGGAAATCTCTGCTACATGATCGCTACCAAAATCTGAAGACTGGGACAAGGCCCCCAGTAGACCAAAACCATATCTACTAATAATTGTTTGAAAGTAAACAGACCTTCCAAAACATAGAAGGCTCGCCAACTGGACATGGCAACTTTGTCTGATAAAATCTACTGCTTATCTGTACCCCTAGACCGAGCCTTAGAACCTGAGAGGTAGGGGGAGGGGGTCAATATAGATGTACTGGTACGTAAAGTAATCCAAAATAAAACTTGTATATAAATAAAATAGTTGGAGAGCAATTTGTCAAAATATCATGCATGAAATAGTTCTTAAACACATGGGCACTTTCTGAAAATCATAAATCATTCTTGTCAATGAAATGTCTGATCTTTGAATTACTTCTGAGCTAGGTGGCACTCCCCTACAATTCTGATATTCCACGAGCGGTATGGAATCCACCATTGACTCAGTGGGGAAGCCCCCAACCCGAGTGTGCCACAAGGGTTGGAGTTTCTGATTCTGATACGCCACACGGCACTAGGCCAGTGTAATATAATATACCCGGATCAGAAAATCATGGTTTCGAGCAACGAGTTTTCTGAACTCGTGCCTTCTACGGGGAACCACCTAACATCTCTTTATGCCCAATTTGATCCTGTTCTGAATCATGCATTATTCTAGTATCAACATTTAAAAATTCTGACTTCAAACATGCATTCTATTCTGTTCTGAATTACCATGGCAATCTGAATTGGTGTCGTCACACCAAGACTTGCAAATCCTCTTTTCTAAGCCATAATGTATCATGTATAATTCTTTCATTAAAACACAGTTCAGACCACCCAAACATGCAAACAATATAAAAGATTTCATGTTCCGAAAACACAAGTCAAAACTATGCTGAGATTATTCAAACATATGGTGGTCAGGTGTTCTTTTGGAAAACCATGCTGCTCTTTGTTATATATATATATATATATATATTCAACATTTATGAACATTCATAACCCTCTCTTTTTATTTCGAAATCATATTTAAGTCATAGCATAAATCAAGACATTTCATATCATGCTTTCAAGATGCAATTTAGAACAATTCATATCATATGGAAGATGGGAAAAATCATAACAAGTGAGGGGTTCATTATAATTCATGCTCTCAGTTGAATATTCATTCTTAAACACATTTATCACACCCCTTTTTTTAACTCCGAACAGAATATATTTAAAGTTCGAAAAGGGCTTTTATTGTTATGTGACAAAAGGTGAAAATTTATTGATTGAAAAATTATCTATCTATGTATCTATATATGTGTGTGTGTGTGTGTATGAATGTGTTTAAGAATGAATATTCAATTGAGAGCATGAATTATAATGAACCCCTCTCTTGTTATGATTTTTCCCATCTTCCATATGATATGAATTGTTCTAAATTGCATCTTGAAAGCATGATATGAAATGTCTTGATTTATGCTATGACTTGAATATGATTTCGAAATAAAAATAGAGGGTTATGCATGTTGATAAATGTTGAATATACATATAACAAAGAGTAGCATGGTTTGCCAAAAGAATGAAGGTCTATCTTTGAAAAACATTTAGCACCCTGGAGTTGGTCAAACAAATCATCAATTTTAGGCAGAGGGTACTTATTTTTAATGGTGGACTTATTCAGCTGGCGGTAATCTATGCACATTCGCAGAGAGCCATCCTTCTTTCGCACGAAAAGTACAGGCGTACTCCAGGGAGAAACACTAAGACAGATAGAACCTTTATCTAGGAGATCTGCTAGCTGCTCTTTCAACTCTTTCAACTCTGTTGAAGCCATTCTATATGGAGGAATAGAGACGGGACAGGTATCTGGAAATAAATCAATGCCAAAATCTATCTCCCTATCAGGGGGTATTCCTGGAAGATCATCAGGAAAGACTTCTGGAAACTCATTTACCACAGGGACTGAATGAAGAGGTGGACTCTCAATATTGGAATCTTTTACTCAAATCAGATGATTTAGATAACCCCTGGAAATGAGCTTACAAGCTCTGAGGTAAGATATAAAGTGCCCTCTAGGTGCTAAAGAATGCCCCTCCCATTTTGCCACTGGTTCATTCAGAAAGGAAAAAGTAACCTTCTGGGTTCTACAGTCTAGTGTGGTATAACATGAATTGAGCCATTCCATCCCTAAGATGGCATCAAAATCGATCATATCAAGCTCTATGAGGTCTGCCACCTTATCCCGTCTAAAAATAGACACAACACAATTCTTGTACACCCTCCTATCCATAACAGGGTCACCCACCGGAGTGGAAACGGAAAAAGGTTCAGCAATCGCATTGGGCTCAAACCCAAAACCAACAGCCACATAAGGGGTCACATAGGATAAGGTAGACTTGGGATCTAGTAACACATAAACATCACGAGAAAATATTTGCAACATAATGGTGACTACATCGGGTGAGGCCTCTACCTCTTGACGGTTGGACAAAGCATACAACCAGTTGCAACCACTCCCGGCAGCTGAAGTGGCGCCCCCAGCATTCCTTCTAGCCGAAGGACAATCTCTCTGTAAATGACCCATCTGGCCGCAAGAGTAACACACAAATGAGCCTAGCTGACACCTTCCTATATGATGCTTACTACAAGTCTCACACCACGGAAAGTTGTAGACACGTAATTTTTTTCCTTTCCCGAAAATATTTTAATCAGTTTTTTTATTTTTATTTTATTCACCTTACCATGCTTTTTTTTAATTGATAATTTCTCCCAACAAAAAAATTAAAATTTTTTAAATACATAGCATCTTTGCCACCTCACTATGCCACCTCAACACCTCACTTTTCATTTTTTATTGGATACATGCAAAAGGCACACACCCTACTCATTTTTCCACACGTCACCCTTATCTTTCCACATGCCACACTAACTTTTCCACATGCCACACACTTATTACCACAAGCCACCAATTATATGCTTCCACATAAGTTAATAAATAAAGAAAAAGAAAAACCAAATAAAAAATATAAAAGAAAAATTCTAAAAGGGGAAAAGGGAGAGACTCATTCTTTCATCATCATCTTCTCCACAATAAAAATAATCACAAAATCATCTTCCTCACAAGAAGAACAAAAAAAATTGAGGGAGAAAAAAGAGAATCGCGCTAGAGAAAAAAAATTGAGAGAGAAACAGTACCTGAACAGTGTCGGTTTTTGAGTTCAATTGGATTTACGGAGCTTCAGTTTTAGGTCTTAAATTTTTCAATACGGAGTTGGAGTTCGTCATTGTTGAGGTCCTATTAGGAATTCTATAGTCCGGGCTTTCTTGATTTTATTATCAACGAAATCGATTCTTCAAAGGATCATCTCTCAACTCTACATTTTTATTGTATCGAAGTTGGTTAATATCGTGATTTTGTGGTGTGGTTTTGAATATTTCGAGCAAAATGTTAATTGTTGTTGTGGATATGAATGATTGGTATGCTTAAATGTTTGAATCTTCGTTGGGGTATGTGTTGTTGGTTTCGGATTTTGAAAAGTTATTTGATAGTCGAACTGGTTTAATAATGTGGCTAAAAATGAATTTGGGGGATGGAATTGAGAAATTGATAAAGAAGTTGAATTTAGATTAGCTTTGGTTTATTGTTGTTTTGTTTAATTCGTAATGAGCATGGATATTGTTGGAATGTGATAAAATTATGATATGTTGAAATGGATAGGCGAATGTTGGTTCGGGTAGGCAAAAATTTAGGAATAATTTTTCTTGTTGAATGTTTGAATATGGAATTTGATTTGAACGGTTTGGTTTTAGTTCTTGCATATGGAAATGTATTCATTTAATCGGGAAATGCCCCGTGATCACTTGTATTTATTTGCCGGGGAATGCCCCAAAGTATTTTGTATTTGGAGGACGTCCGTGATGAAGGCCCAAGGCCTCGGGTAGCATGGGAGCGTAGTATAAAAGTAGTGTAGGGTAGAATAGGATTTACATTTTCACATTCTTTTTCTATTTTGGACCGTATAATTGGACTGGACATTGTTTTGGATTTGTTTGTTTGATTGATCATTTTATTTGTGTTTGGTGTGGTTTATACATTCATAGTGTTCAAATTAGCCGATATACTCCACCAAGCGACCGTGGTCTAACCACGGGATCGAGGGGTCCCTAACACCTTTCCCTCGGTCAACAGAATTCCTTAGCCGGAATCACTATTTGCGGATCAATTTTATAGAGTCAACAGTTTTGAAAAAGGATATCCACGGGTGACTTGGCACACCTGATTTATGCCAAGTTGCGACTCTGAGTTTTGAAACTAATGAATCCTTTTTGGAACAATTTTCATCTTTTGTCACTTTAATAATAAAGCCTTTTTCAAACTTAAAATCTAATCTTTTTGGGAGTTAGAAAAAAGGGGTGTGACAGCTCTGGCGACTCTGCTGGGGACTTTTTAGAATTCGAGCTTATTTTTTTGGAGTTGTATCGGCTTAGTTTGACATTATAGGTGTGTAAATATTGTTTGTGTTATCGTATGTTGTTTATTTTATCATTGTCGAGTGCTTGTGTGCTCTTTGTTTATAGTTTTTCTCTTATGTGTTACCGCTTTATAACTGGCATCATGTGTATAACCCAAGTTAATTCTTTCTGCAACAAGTTCTGTAGTACACGCTATGTACACGACCTATAGTTGAGTCACCCTTGTTTTAGGAGGAGGGAGCCGTTGGCTGGTATGGAGTAAGTGGATAGCTAAAGTAGCCACTATGAACCATACGCTCCTTCGAACAGCCTTTTTAGTGAACCCCAACATAGGTCATCCTTTAGGTCATACTTATGTGCATCATATTGAGACCTAGCGGGGCTCATTTGGTCCTTTATAGGAGACTCATCTCTACCGCATCACTACGTGCTAAATGTTGCATCTTTGAGGGTAATGGGGTCTTTTGACGGACTGATTTGGGGAAAACATGTGTTAGAAATAAAGTGTGTAGGCAATGAAAAAAAAGTGAGTCGAAGAAAAAGATAAAAAAAGAGAGAGTTTCGTAGTTTTTAGAGTTCTTTAGGGCTTTTGTTTTTCACAATCCAAAAATTCAAAAAAATCCTTTTACCTTTTGCACTCATTTGTCAAAATCAAAAATATCAAAAAGATTTTTCTTTTGTTTCCTTAAGCAAGTATTCACAATTCGAAAACTTCAAAAAAGATTTTTATTCATATGAGTTTTTATAAAAGAAAAATGCCAAAATTGTAGCAATTTTGTACATTTCATGAAAATACCAAAAAGATTTTTTCTTTCATAGTTGTTGGTGTCAGTCTTATGTGGAGTGTCAAATTTAAAATTCCCAAAAAGATTTTATTTTCATCGTTGTAGTCACGTCTCTCAAGTTAGGGTTCAGTCGGTCCTTTAATCTTTAATTGTCCAATCTGGACGTACTATGCATACCTGATTCCCGTCCCTCGGGACGGGATACTTAGGCAACCCTCGGTGGGTCCGATAATCTTATTTTAGCCATTGTCTTAGCATTAGCCTAGGTCTTTCTCCTTGTAATTTAGTGTTGTTAGCAGGTCTTAGACAAGTAGACTGATTTTATTCAGTGATACTGTTCGACAAATTGGAGTCATAAAGTGGTCTGTCCCTTCGACATATGTCCGCGTCAAATTTCCAAGGGTTGGGAATCTTTCGTTCCTGTCGAATTTTGAGATAATGTCTTATGTGTTATTATAGGATGGATCTGTCCACAAAGTCCAGAGTCCGGATGGTTGGCAAGGTGCCCAAAAATTTAATCAAATGGTGGGGCACGTTTAACTACGTCGAGCAACAGGGGTTATCAAAGAAGTTAGGCACTCTCACTTCCATCCTAGATCTTACGCCCCGCCTAGACCTGATTGATGCTATATCGACTTTTTGGGATCCAAGTTGTTTGATTTTTAGGTTTGGAAATTGTGAAATGACGCCGAATCTGGCAGAGATATCTGGTTTCTTTAAGTTGCCTTACATTAAGAAAACAATGATTTAGGCACGGACTCATTCTCCCACACGGTTTCTTCATGGTTATGGTTTTAAGGCCAATAACCACTTGACGTGCCTTAACCAATCTTGGGTCTCCTTTGATTATTTGTATGCTTGGTTTGGGCCTTCAGACGGTTTTGATTGCTTTTGGGATGAGTTCTATACAACCAATGAGAATTGGGAGAAACGTTGTCTAGAAGTCTTCACTCTCGCCTTGTTGGGCATTTTGGTCTTCCCATTAGAAGAAAGACGGGTTAATACTCACTTACAGACTGTAGTGATGGCCTTATTTCATAAAAATCTAGGGGAAACGTTCACACTCGTACCCATGATCTTGGTAGAAATATATAAAGCTTTAACCGAGGTGAAGGGCGGGATGAGATTCTTTGAGGAAAGCAACCTGATATTGCAATTGTGGATGATGGAGCACTTGCATGAGCCTTCTTTGATTAGGTTGGATGTGATTGATCGTTGTATGCATGAGCGAGTGAATGCCATGAATCAGAGAATGCATTTTGATAAGTTCTCGCTGCCGATAGGGATCGATGCTTGGATTGAATTTATTAAGTCAAGAACTGAAGACAACATTATGTGGACCTATCTCTGGTTTCGTCTAAAAATAATCTTGTGTGGTTGTCGGATGCAACCTCTTTTAGTCTTGTTAGGAATCAATTGCACCAGACCGTACTCTCGTACTCTCCTTTTAGGGTAATGCACCAGTTGGGTAGACTGCAGGACGTTCCACGGGTAATGGACCTTCTGAAGGATGTCGAGCATTTTAAGGATCAAGCCTTAGGTGAAAGTAAATTCGAAGAATTCTGGAATCACGTAATAAAGCTAGGTGTGGATACTCTCAAAGTAGGTCTGGATAATCTAGGGTACACTCAAAGATATGAGATCTGGCTGCAAACCATACCTCGGGGTATTAGTAGTCCATTGCCTTTGCAAATTAGAGGAAGAATACATTGTTGATGACAGCCAGGATGAAAGTGCGGGGTCCAAAGTGGAGACACTGAGAGTTCAGTTATCAGATTTTCTCAAGACTATAGAAAGGTGTCAGAACAATCTTTCCAGGTGCACTCCCCATGAGGTGGGGATACGTGTCAAAAACTTATTCCCAAATATCAGGGTGTCTTTGCAGGATATGCTACAAAATTTGGATGGGAGGAAAAGAACTTCACAGACTAGTCCATCTCTGCCAGGGTCATCACGCAGAGCACCAGTTTGAAGGAGCATTTCCTATCTTTTGTTTAGTTTGAGTCCTTTACTTTTCTGCCATTGTAGTATTGTGTCTTTGTTAAGTCGGTGTCATGTTTGTTTTAACATTAAGAGTCTCTACTAGGAGTATGATGCATGTTATCTTAGGGGTCTAGAATGTTGTTTAGTCTTTGTTAATCAGTTTTAAAGTTGTCTTAAATTCGAAGTTTGTTTAGTTGTCTCTTTTATAAAATGTAGTGAAGTTGCGCGGTTGTTTCCTTTTACGTGTTCTTTGAAAAAAAAAATCAAACATCCAAAATCTTCAACTTTGTGGTGCATGCATGCATCTCTCGAACTATGCAAGATCTGATTCATGTACAACATGATACGTAGGCAACCTACTTTTGGGTTCGATCTAATCATTTTGTTTCTTTGATTTTCCCTAATTTTCCTCTTTTAAAGAAAAACAAAAGCCATAAAGAATGCTAAAAGGAAATGAGATCGCAAGAGCAGGAAAGAAAGAAAGAGAAATAAGAGAAGAAAAGAGGAAAAGAAGAGACTGATGCAAAGGAAGAGAGAAGCGAAGGTGAAAAGCAAAAAGAACGAGGTGTGATAATGTAATAGAGAAATCGCGATGATGTTAAAATGGCCTCATTACCCTCAAAGGCCGGTAGAAATGTGCATAAACCTAGGATGTATACAATGTGATTTCTATGTTTGTTGCCTGACCTAATCCTAACGGGTTTTGTCTTTGATGAGCATGTTCTTTCAGATAAGTGGTTGGCTTGTATCACTCTGGCTAGTCATCCGTACTTCACTAGATCAAAAGCGAAGCTTGCCATAGCTAGTAGGGAGATTAAAAATTCACTCATTAACCCAGATCAGGATCCCAGGGAAGAAAGGTCATAACACAATGATGAGGTATTGAGACTTAGAAAACAATTGCTAGATCTGCACCGAGCATGGGCTAGTGGCATGCCTCCTCCTCCACTCCCTGAAGATCTTGGGAATATCCCCAATTTCCCACCTCTCTCTCAGGCACAATTCTATGTTCCCATTGAGTCACCGGAGCACGCACCAGGATTCACTCCGCGACAATATTACCCTGGCACTTCTAGTGTGCCCCTTGCAGTTCCTCAACCAAGGCCCGTGGCTCAGCCAGCGCCACCGGAAGCGCCTGTGTTCATGGCTCCGCCACCACCTGAAGCTCCCACATATGCTGTGCGTCTGACAATAGTGCTTCCTCGGTCTACCAGAGATCCAGTATTAAAGGTTTCAAATAGTCAGTATTATGCCCCGGAGCCTACTTTGAGAATGAATGAACCGTATGGGTATGCTCAGCCACCTGCATTTCCATTTGATACGGAGAAACCTGTCACAACAGAGGAACAGGAGGTCATAGCACGGAAATTGAAAAGTTTGGAATAGGCCATGTCATACCCCTTTTTTTTCAAAAGAATTATTTTTAAGTTTGAAAGGGTTTTATTGTTAAGTGACAAAAGATGAGAATTTGTTTCGAAAAGGATTATTTACTTTTAAATTCAAAGTCGCAACTCGACATAATTGGGTGTGCCAAGTCACCTTTGGGAATCCTTTTTCAAAACTATTTTTGACTCTTTTAAACTGATCCGCGAACAGAGGTTCCGGTGAAGGAATTCTGTTGACCGAGGGGAAGGTGTTAGGCACCCCTCGATCCCGTGGTTCGACCACGGTCTCTTAGTGGAGCATATCGACTAATTCGACACTAAGAGTGTATAAATCACACAAAAACATACAAACGAATCAATCAAACAAACAAACAAATCCAAAATTATAGTGTTCAGTCCAATTATACAGTCCAAAATAAATAAATAAAAAATGCGAAAATAAATCCTATCTAACCTACACTAATCCTAACTACGCTCCCATGCTTTACCCGTTGCCTCGGGCCTTCATCACAAACATCTTCCTCCAATATAGTACGTCGGGGCATTCCCCGGTGAATAAATACAATGTGTCTCGGGGCATTCCCCGGCTAAATGAATACATTTGAATTAAATACGATCAACTAGAAAGAAAAATTCACACGCACATTCCAACATTCAACCAAAACAACAAGTTCTAAAATTTGCCTACCCGAACCTATATTGCCTATCCATTTCAACACATCATAAATATATCACGATTCATATCGACAATAAATCAAAATTAAACTGAATCTATCCTTTTTGTCAATTTTCAATTCTCACCCCAACTTCATTTTTTTATCAATCACACCCATGCTTCGATTATCAATCCACTTTTCAAAGTCCGAAACCAACATCAACCAACACACAACAAGGATTCAAACATACCAAAAAACAAATCATTCACGTTACGTAAATTTAAAAGGGAGAAAAGATAGAATTGGACCTCGATTGAAGCTTTTATTGTGCCAAACTATGTGATTAGAAGACAAATCCGGATCCGTGAACTTCCGATTCGAACCTCAATAACGACTCAAAATCACACTTTGATAGAATCCTTACTATTTATTGTCGTTCCAAATTGAGAACCCAAAAACGAAGATAAATCAGTATTAAATTCTTGCTCCTGTTATTGTTTCAAACGTCCTCCGACTGACTTTATCGGAATCGAGAATGGTTGGGTGGATTTTGTTGCTCGCCAGTGGATTTCGGTGTTCTCCGATGGATGATTTCCGGAGTCGGCACTTGGGGGTCAGATTCAGTGATTTTCCAACTATTTTTTGACCAATTTTTGTTGGCTATTCGTCGGAGATAATATTTCGGTGGAATTTTTAAGCCGGAGAAGGCACTGCTCTTACTATTTCCCTGATTATCCTCTCTTTCACTCCTTCGATATACTATTTTTCCATGCCTCTGTCTCTCTCTCGCTCTCTCCTCTCTTTCAATTCTCTCTTCAATGGAAAGAAAATGGAGCTTTGTTTATCGATATGTAGCTGTGAGGGTCCGTGATGGTGTGTTTCTCCAATGTGAATGGCTGTTGAATTGTATATGGGTATTGATGGATATATGTGAATTGTGGAGAAGATGGATGTTGATGGTTTCCACCCTCCATATTGTTACTCCCTCTATGCATGTATGTTATGTGCATATATATACATTCTGTTGAAATTATGTGGGTCCTGATGGGAATTGTACGTGAGGTATGGGGGTAGGGGGTGGTAAGATAGGTAGGGGAGGGGTAGGGGTAGGTTGTTAGAATAAGGTTTGTTAGGATAAAATTTGTTAGGGTAGGTGGGGTGGTGGTTGTTTATTATTTTGTCTTTTTGTGGAGGGATAATTACACGGTTGAGGGTACATGGTAAGACGAGGGTAAAAAAGGGATAAAAATATTTTTGGGGAGGGACAAAATTACGTGTCTACATCATGCCCCTCTTTGCATGTAAACACAAAGTGTTTTCATACAAAGAAGTAGACAACAAACCAAATTTTGACCCGACCATTATTCAAAGAAAAAAGCCAAAGTAAGAAGGACAACCGAGTTGGAGAGTCAGTGAGGTCCCATCGAGGTTCCGGTCCACGGCTCTGTCATTACATCAAAAATAAAAATTAGAAGTTAAAACATAAATGAAATTACAAAATCCTATCTACGTAGCTTCTGTTGGACTCTTGACTTGAGTTTCATCACCCTATTCTTCAGGCAGGCTCCTGACTTGCAATTTCTTCAACTTGTTGCTTGACTTTCCATCTCCTCACCCTGTTCTCCAGGCGGGCTCCTGACTTGCTATTTTAAATTTGATACTTTTAATTTCTTCACCTTGTTTCTTGACTTTCAACTTCTTCACCCTATTCTTCAGGCAGGCTCCTGACTTGCTATTTTGCAACTGTTGATTTTCAATTTCTTTCTCTTGTTGCTTGCCTTTCGACTGCTCCACCTTGGTTCTTGACTTTCCATGTATTCTCCCTGTGCTTCAGGCAGGCTCCTGAAATCGTGTCAAAACTTGAAAGAAAATTATCCCAAAAAAAAATTATTATAAAGAGAAATTTTGTTTGCCAGAAAAGTAAAGTTCCAAAAACAAGAATTAAATTTTTCCCTAGTTTATCCTCAAAGGACTTTTGTGAAAGTCACATTATTATAGGAATTAAGGAGAATGACTCGACTTAAAGGTACGTCTTATAGGAGTCAAAGGGGAGACTCGACTAAAAGGTATGTCTTATAGGAATTAAGAGGGATGACTCGACTAAAAGGTACGTCTTATAGGAATCAAAGGTGATGACTCGACTAAAAGGTAAGTCTAATAGGAATCAAGAGGGATGACTCGACAAAAAGGTACGTCTAATAGGAATCAAGAGGAATGAATCTACTAAAAGGTACATCTAATAGGAATCAAGAGAGATGACTCGACTAAAAGGTACATATTATAGGAATCAAAGGGGATGACTCGACTAAAAGGTACGTCTTATAGGAATCAATAGGAATGACTCGACTAAAAGGTACGTCTTATAGGAATCCAAGGGGATGACTCGACTAAAAGGTACGTCTTATAGGAATCCAAGGGGATGACTCGACTAAAAGGTACGTCTTATAGGAATCAAAGGGGATGACTCGACTAATAGGTATGTCTTATAGGAATCAAAGGAATGACTCGACTAAAAGGTACGTCTTATAGGAATCAAGGGGGATGACTCGACTAAAAGGTACGTCTTCTAGGGGTCAAAGGGAATGACTCGACTAAATGGTACATCTTATAGAAATCAAAGAAAGATGACTCGACTAAAAGGTACATCTTCTAGGAGTCAAGGGGAATGACTCGAATAAAAGGTACGTCCTATAGGAATCAAAGGGGATGACTCAACTAAAAGGTACGTCTAATAGGAATCAAGAGGGATGAATCGACTAAAAGGTACGTCTAATAGGAATCAAGAGCGATGACTCAACTAAAAGGTACGTCTAATAGGAATCAAGAGGGATGACTCGACTAAAAGGTACGTCTTATAGAAATCAAAGGGATGACTTGACTAAAAGGTACGTCTTATAGGAATCAATAGGAATGACTCGACTAAAAGGTACGTCTTATAGGAATCAAAGGAATGACTCGACTAAAAGGTACGTCTTATAGGAATCAAAGGGGATGACTCGACTAAAAGGTACGTCTTATAGGAATAAATAGGAATGACTCGACTAAAAGGTACGTCTTATAGGAATCAAAGGGAGATAACTCGACTAAAAGGTACGTCTTATAGGAATCAAAGGGGATGACTCGACTAAAAGGTACGTCTTATAGGAATCAATAGGAATGACTCGACTAAAAGGTACGTCTTATAGGAATCAAAGGGTATAACTCGACTAAAAGGTACGTCTTATAGGAATCAAGGGGGATGACTCGACTAAAAGGTACGTCTTCTAAGAGTCAAAGGGAATGACTCGACTAGAAGGTAAGTCTTCTAGGAGTGAATGTTCAATTTAAGAAGTGTAACACCCAGCAAATGAAAACTGAAATCCCTGGACAAGAAAGTGTGTCTCCGAGGGATATAAGATGATGAATTTTTACCATGATTTAATTATCAAACCTATGCAGTAACATTGCTTCCTGCATTTGTAAACGTGAGGAATTGCAACCCTTGATGTTTATTCTCTAAAGTTCTTGCTTTGAAGGTAGTATGTTTCCTGTTTCATCAAAGAAAACTTGTGAGTTTGAAACATGGTGGCTGATTTGTGGCTTTGGCTTTCGCGGAGATCACCCTTTCCCTCATCACATTTAACCTTGCTTCCAACCATTAGCTCATGTCATTGACTTTCTGCATCATTGACCCAACTCAGTTTATTAAGAGGGACTCTGAAACAAACACGGTATCTCTGCTTCGTTATGCTCATCAGATAAACCCTTTGAACCTTGGTATTTCCATGAGTTCCCAAACTTGTCTGTTGAAATAATTTTTGCATGCCTTATTTTGGCTCACAATCATGTCTTTTGCATGTGCTGGACCTTTTGTCTTGCTTTGTGCAATTGAAAAAGCTAGTAGCCAGTTTTGAAATCCTTTCTCACTTGTTTTGACATGGACTTGACTCCAAGACAAGAGAAAAATGACAATGACTGTTATTTGGACAATTAACTCAAGAAAAGAAAATAAAAATAAAGAGAAGAAAGAAAAGACAATGAGTGTCCCTATTTGAAACAAAGAAATGAAAAGTTTATCTAGAAATGACAGTCAACTCTAATGATTATGCCATGCATTTTGGATTAATCTACCTTATCTTTTCATCCAAACTTTCTACCAATTGTTGTTGAATTAATGGCCTTAAAACTGAGTTGCTCTCTTAGGCCAATTACCTTTGAAGACCTAATTCGTCTAGTGGTGCCTTGAAGGGTTTTCGCCAACAAGCCTCTCTCATTACTTTTTATCACCTCCTCATTGCCTTATGGTATCCGAGAGGGTTTTTCACCAATGAGATTCTCTTATTTTTATTTCTCTCAACTCACAGTCGTCTTATAGTGCCCTTAAGGGTTTTCACCGATAAGACTTTCTCATTTTTATCTCTCTCAACTTACGGTGCCCGTGAGGGTTTTCATAAGACTCTCATTTTTATTTCTCTCCTGATTTCTAATGCTGAGGAAGACAAGTAGTTCCTAAAATGTGTCATCACATCCATTTCATGCTTAGCCTTAACATTCTCAAAGATTGATCCGAAGGTCTTTCTTTGGTTGTAACTTGGCTTTTGGATAGGGTTAGAAAGAAAAGATGGTATGGCGCCCAAACGACACTTGAAGTGGGGTGGAACTTACAACTTTTGGAATCGACTCAAACAATGAGGATCAACTCATGCCTCAGTTCCTTTTGACTGGGCAATTCTAAATTGTTTATTTGGTTGGACCGAGCCCAGGGTAGGGAAGCCTACGTATCTCACCCTTGAGAGAGGAGAAACAGGTCATGCGTAGTTCTGGCAGCTTGTTCTTTCACTTAATTCTAAGTTTTTTTTTCTTTTGTTGACTCTTTTTCTCTTTGAGACTTTTCTGACTTTATTTTTCTCGACGCTCTTCTTTTTCTATTTTTGGAAACATTTTCTCTTCTTTTTTTTTTTGAAACTTTTCTGACTCTACTGTTTTGCTCGACACCTTTTGTTTTGAGCTTTGTTGACTCTATATTGATTCCAAAAGAGGGGTATGAAATAAAATAGGACTAAAGCTCAAATGGGGTAAACAAAGGATGACACATATCAATCCTTGAAAACACTAGTACATAGCATGCAATGTGAAAGTGCACCATCAAAATCACTTATGACATGTTTTACAACACTAACTTTCCCCGAGCATGTGTGTCACCTCTTTTTCTATACTTTTCAAACATACAACTCCACATTTGTTGTATATCCTTCACTTTGAATGACTCATGCTTTCATGGAGTTGATTTTCTTTCTGCTCCTCTTGATAGGATCTCGCAGATACTATTTGACCTAATTGAGACATGTCTTTCAATTGATGACCAAGTTATTCTTGTGATTCTCAAAATAAATGGCCTTAATTTCAAAGAAGGCTTGAACTTGTCACCAAATGTCTCAGCACTCTACTATTTTCTCATACGCTCTCTTTTTCTAACTTTAACCCCCTAATTCAATGCTCAAGCTTAAACCGGATTTTAAGATCTGGCTGAAAATTTCCCTAGCACGTCATATCACTAGAGTCAACCTAAAATGTACTATGTAAAGAAAACAAACAAACAACACATATTTAAAACACAAAGAAAAATGGGACACTTCATTTAGTCGAAACAAAAGATAGAAGGGTTTGAACATAAACGACAAAAGGAAAAAACAAGATAGATCCCAAACTACAACCCTAAAATAATTGGGATAACAGAAAATAAAACAAAACAAATTACTAGACCTCTTCCTAGTAGGGAGAGGGGTGACTTCTCAATTGCTCAATCTGACATCTTAGCCACTGGTTTGCATATCAGCATGACTAGAGTTTCTCTCACTGTCAATGTTCTGCACCATAATTGATCCATCTTGAATCATCTTTTCAATATCTCTTTTCAAATCTCGACAATCTTCAATACTATGACCCTGAGCATCAGAATGATACGGACATCGTACATTAGGATCAAAATTTCTTGAACGCCGATTAAGAGTGCACCCAAGGAGAGGAGTGATCATGCCCCATTGTACCTATCTTTGAAATAAACTGGCATACGACTCTCCAATTGGTGTGAAGCTATCTCTTGACTTCTGCCTCATTTCATCATTTAGCTTGGATCAAAAATCAGGCTTAGAAGGGTTTTGGTATGTTTGTGGAGTTAGAGGAAGACTCTGAGGAGTTGGTGTATTCCACTGTGGGTAACATGGGGGTTGAACATATGGTTGTGCGTTATAAACTGGATATGAGGGTGGAGGAGCAGAGTATAATGAATTTTAGGAGTGATTATGTGGAGCTTGGGCATGAACTTGGGTTTGATCCTGAGAGTGACGACGATAGGGTCTTCTTGATCTATCCTGCTGTCCAACGACAATAGCAGATGCATCTTCCTCATTCTTTTTCTCCCCAACACTTCCTGAACTCTTTTGAATTGCTTGAGTAGTCGCTTTCAATGTTGCAAAACTCACAATGCGACCAGTCTTAATTCCCTCTTCTATCATCTCCCCCATTTTAAGGACTTCAATGAACGGCTTGCTGAATGTAGGTAACAAGTGTTGATAATATGTTTCATCCTGCACTTGAATAAATACCTCCACTCTCTTACTTTCATTCATTGGCAGTTTCACCCTAGCAGCTTGTTCACGCCATCTAATCGCATACTCCCTGAAACTCTCAGTATTCTTCTTTTTTATGCTAGTTAGGGATTTTTTGTCACGGATCAACTCCACATTGTATTGAAACTGTTGCATAAATCCATTGGCTAGGTCATACCAACTAATCCACTTGTCAATGTCTTGGTCAACAAACCATTCCGAAGCTAGGCCTGAAAGACTCTCCCCAAAATAAGCCATGAGTAGTTCTTCCTTCCCTCCAGCGCCCCTTAATTAGTTACAATAGCGCCTCAAATGTGCCACTGGGTCCCCATGTCCGTCATACATCTCAAACTTTGTCATTTTAAATCCGGGAGGAAGGTTGACACCTAGAAACATACATAAGTCCTTATATGAGACACTGTTGTAACCCCCAAGTCCTTGCAAGTTCTTCATAGCCAGTTCCAAACTTCTCAATTTTCTGGTCATTTCCTCTTGTTTTTCTATCATGACAAGCTTCTCATTGATAGAAGAAAATTCAGGTGGGTGAGTGTCACCGTAAAAACCAGTCAACTTACATGTAGGCTCGAAAGTGTAATGCTGATCACCAGTAATATTCAATGCAGTCTCTCTTGTAGAGTAGGAAGGCACAACTTGTGGATGAACATCAAAAGTAGGAGCTTCAGGTGGGGGTGGCACCGCAAAAGCATGAACAACAGGTGGAGCTGAGTATGTGGCAGTCTTGAATTGGAGAGTGAGGAAATGAACATTGGAAGTGGTTGGATATTGTTGCTCCGAAGTCGATCCTGATGCATATTGTGCCATATCAACAAAATTGGGAAATTGTGCATGTGACATGGGAGGCACGCTAGAAAGATATTCCAGATTATCAGTGGGAACTGGAGGAGGCAGTAACCCATTAGCCCAAGATCGATGCATTTCTATCATTTGCTGCCTTAATTTCCGAATCTCTTCATCAGCTCCTAAATTCTCATTTCCCGAACTCCCTATCTGACTAGTGACAACAAACTCGGTATCCTTGTTGGCCATAGCCTTCTCTGTGACTTGGTGCAATATGGAGGACCAGCCAAAATGCCACAAACCAACCACCTCAAACTAACTGAACAAAAGATAGCAAATGTGTTAGAGTTCAACACTTTCTCAAAATCTCTCTTTTTTTTCTTTTTGAAAAGGTCACCGAACCCAAGAAGGGCGCCTACGTATCTCACCTCCGAGAGAGGAGAATCAGGTGTGCGTAGTTCATGAAGTCTTGCCAAAATGGCCAAATAAACTCTTTTTTCTTTTCTTTTCTTTTTCTTGAAATTTTAAGAAGAAAAGAAAAATGACAAATTCTCAAAAGAATAGACGAAAATCTTTTTGAATTTTTCCGCTCTAATAACCTATACAAAATGAAACCTATGATTACCAAAGAAATTCTTTTTGGGTTTTCAATTTTGCATTTCATACGAAAATGAAACTTGAACCTATTAAAGGAAAATCTTTTGTACTTTTCTTTTAAAGATGTATATGAAACACCTACTCTAAATGAAGAGTGAAGAAAATCTTTTTGAATTTTTGAAATAAGATCCCCGAACCAACAATAGGCTGCCTACATATCTCACTCCCGAGAGAGGAAAATCAGGGGTGCGTAGTTCGTCCAGGTTGGACAATTAAGGATTAAACGAACCAAGAATTGACTTAAGAGACGCGATTACAGATGAAAGATGAAAAATAAAATATTTTTGGATTTTCAATTATACGTTTCACACAAAACTGGTTTTGCCACCAACAACTATGAAAGAATTTTTTTTTCTTTTGAATTATGAATGCATGCTAAAGGAGATAAAGGGAAAATCTTTTTGAGTTTTTTTTTGTTTTTGAGTAAATGCATGAAAAGATAAGAAAATCTTTTGAATTTTTGGATTGTGAAAAATAAAAGCCATAAAGAACTCTAAAAATAAACTACGAAGCTCTCCCTCTTTTTTTTTTGACTCACTTTCCCTTTTTTCCGATTTTTATTGTTTACACACTCTCCTTCTAACACATGCTTTCCCCAAATCAGTCTATCAAATGACCACGTTACCCTCAGAGATGCAACATTTAGCACGTAGGGATGCTTTAAAGGTGAGTCTCCTACAAAGGACCGTGTGGACCCCGCTAGGTCCCAATATGATGCACATAAGAATGACCTAAAGGCTGACCTACATTGTGGTTTACTAACAAGGCCGTTCGGGGGAGCATATGGTTGATAGTGGCTGCTTTGCTTTTCACCTACTCCATACATCCAACGGCTCCCCCCCTAAATAAAGGGTGACTCAACTAAAGTTCGTGCGCACGACGTGCACTCCGGGACTTGTTGCAGAAAGAATTGACTCGGGTTATGCAAATGATGCCAGATATAAGTGGTAACAAATAAAGAAAAATTGTAAACAAAGAGCACAGAAACGCACAACAGTGATAACAACAACACAAACAATAATCACAAACAATGTTTATACACCCATAATGCCAAACAAAGCCGATACGACTCCAAAAAATAAGCCCGAATTCTAAAAAGATCCCCAGCAGAGTCGCCAGAGCTGTCACACCCCTTTTTTTCAAAAGGATTATTTTTAAGTTTGAAAGGGTTTTATTGTTAAATGACAAAAGATGAGAATTTATTTCGAAAAGGATTATTTACTTTTAAACTCAGAGTCGCCACTTGACATAATTGGGTATGCCAAGTAACCTTTTGGGAATCCTTTTTCAAAACTGTTTTTGACCCTTTTAAACTGATCCGCAAACAAAGGTTCCGATTAAGGAATTCTGTTGACCGAGGGGAAGGTGTTAGGCACCCCTCGATCCCGTGGTTCGTCCACGGTCGTTTGGTGGAGCATATCGGCTAATTCGACACTAAGAGTGTATAAACCACACAAAAACATACAAACCAATCAATCAAATAATCAAACAAATCCAAAATTATAGTGTTCAATCCAATTATAAGTCCAAAATAAATAAATAAAAATGAGAAAATAAATCCTATCTAACCTACACTAATCCTAACTACGCTCCCATACTTTACCCGATGCCTCGGGCCTTCATCACAAACATCTTCCTCCAACATAGTACGTCGGGGCATTCCCCGGTGAATAAATACAATATGTCTTGGAGAATTTCCCGGCTAAATGAATACATTTGAATTAAATACGATAAACTAGAAAGAAAAATTCACACGCACATTCCAACATTCAACCAAAATAACAAGTTGTAAAATTTGCCTACCCGAACCTATATTGCCTATCCGTTTCAACACATCATAAATCTATGACGATTCATATAAAAAATAGATCAAAATTAAACTTAATCTATCCTTTTTGTCAATTTTCAATTCTCACCCCAACTTCATTTTTTATCAATCACACCCATGCTTCGATTATCAATTCACTTTTCAAAGTCCGAAACCAACATCAACCAACACACAACAAGGATTCAAACATACCAAACA
This sequence comes from Capsicum pubescens, assembly GCA_030864215.1. NCBI lineage: Eukaryota > Viridiplantae > Streptophyta > Magnoliopsida > Solanales > Solanaceae > Capsicum > Capsicum pubescens. The sequence goes on from CM061546.1 coordinate 14,106,623, forward strand.
ACAAATCATTCACATTACGTAAATTTAAAAGGGAGAAAAGATAGAATTGGACCTCGATTAAAGCTTTTATTGTGCCAAATTATGTGATCAGAAGACAAATCCGGATCCGTGAACTTCCGATTCGAACCTCAATCATGACTCAAAATCACACTTCGATATAATCCTTACTGTTTATTGTCGACCCAAATTGAGAACCCCAAAATAAAGATAAATCAGTATCAAATTCTTGCTCCCGTTATTGTTTCGAACGTCTTCCGACTGACTTCATCGGAATCGAGAATGGTTGGGTAAATTTTGTTGCTCACCAGTGGATTTCGGCATTCTCCGATGGATGATTGCTGGATTTGACACTTGGGGGTCAGATTCGGTGATTTTCCAACTATTTTTTGACCGGTTTTTGTTGGCTATTCGCCGGAGATAATATTTCGGTGGAATTTTTGAGCCGGAAAAGGCACTGCTCTTACTATTTCCCAGATTATCCTCTCTTTTACTCCTTCGATCTACTGTTTTTCCATGCGTCTCTCTCTCTTGATCTCTCCTCTCTTTTAATTCTCTCTTCAATGGAAGGAAAATGGAGTTTTATTTGTCGATGTGTAGCTGTGAGGGTCCGTGATAGTGTGTTTCTCTGGTGTGAATGGCTCTTGAATTGAATATGGGTATTGATGGATATATGCGAATTGTGGAGAAGATGGATGTTGATGGTGTCCACCCCCCGTATTGTTACTCTCCCTGTGTATGTATGTGATGTGCATATATATCCATTCTGCTGAAATTATATAGGTCCTGATGGGAATTGTACGTGAGTTATGAGGTTAGAGGGTGGTAAGATAGGTAGGGGTGGGGTAGGGGTAGGTTGTTAGAATAAGGTTTGTTGGGATAAAATTTGTTAAGGTAGGTGGGGTAGTGGTTGTTTATTATTTTGTCCTTTTGTGGAGGGATAATTACACGGTTGAGGGTACATGGTAAGACGAGGGTAAAAACTGGATAAAAATATTTTTGGGGAGGGAAAAAATTAGGTGTCTACAGGCCATGAGGAATCTGCAGGGAACCGGAGGTTATAAGAGTGTTTCCTATAAAGATCTTTGCATGTTCCCAGACGTCAATCTTTCCCTCAGTTTTAAAATGCCCAAGTTCTAGAAGTATGCGGGGCACGGTGATCCCGTGGCACACTTGAGACGTTATTGCAACCAATTGAGGGTTGCAGGAGGAAGGGAACAGTTTCTTATGGCTTTCTTTAGCGAGAGTCTTTCCGATCTGGCTTCAGAATGGTTTGTCGATCAAGATATCAACAAGTGGAACAACTGGGATGACTTAGCTTCCGAGTTTGTGCAACATTTTCAGTATAACGTCGACCTGATTCCTGACAAAAAACCCTTGGTCAACATGAAGAAGAAAAAAAACTGAAGGATTTAGGGAATAGGCGATAAGGTGGCGTGAACAGGCCGCCAGGGTAAAGCCTCCAATGAAGGAGAGTAAGCTGGTAGAGATCTTCATTCAGGCATAGGATGAGACCTATTTTCAATATTTACTTCCGGCAATGGGAAAGTCTTTTATTGAAGTCCTCAAAATGGGAGAGATGATAGAGGACGGAATCAAGACTAGCCGAATAATGAGTTTTTCCGCATTAAAAGCCACCACACAAGCGATTCAAGGTGGATCTGGCACGTTCAGAGGTAAAAATAAGAAAGAGGACGTGGCGACCGTTGTTGCTGGACCCCATTCCTATCCCAAAAGACCGCCTTGCCCCTATCCCCAATCCCAAGCCCAACCCTATGTCCAAGTTCTATATATTTCTCCCCACCATTACTACCCTCCACAAAAACCCCCATATGCCATTCCACCCCCTTCCTCACCCAGTATATAATGCACAGTCATATGCCTAAACCCCTTCTTACCCGCAATGGCGTGTGCAAGCTCCACAAAATTATTCATCAGCTCCACCAAATTACCAAAACCCCTCCAGACCCGGTTTCCAACCCAGGACCGAGTATAATAAAGAGAAGGCGGTCAAAAATTAGTTCACGCCTCTCGGGGAGACATATGCTAGCTTGTTTGATAGATTGAGAAAGATGAATGTCTTAATCTCGATTCAAGAGAGGCTTTCAAATCCACCTCCCAGGAATCTCGATTATTATTTAAGGTGTGCATATTGTTCTGACATGCCAGGCCATGATATTGAGAAATGCTGGTATTTAAAGAGAGCCGTCTAAGATTTAATCGATGCAAATCAGATTTTGGTCCAGGCCCTGGAGGTTGCAAACATTAACCAGAATCCGTTGCCAACTCATGCTGAAACTAATATGTTAGAATTGATATGTGATGGGAAAAAGTCATTCGAGTGGCCCGTTATCCCACATGGTTATCCAATATTGTTCCTGTCCCAAAGAAAGATGGCAAAATTTGAGTATGTGTTGATTACCGTGATTTGAACAGAGCAAGTTCAAAGGATGATTTTCTGCTGCCCAACATCCATATTTTACTGGACAATTATGCTAAAAATGAGGTAGCCTCTTTTTTGGATTTCTATGCCGGATACCATCAGATCATTATGGATGAGGAAGACGTGGAAAAAACATCTTTTATCACACCATGGGGGACTTATTGTTATCAAGTGATGCCATTCGATTTGAAGAATGCTGGAACAACATACATGCGAGCCATGACCACCATGTTTCATGATATGATGCATAAGGATCTTAAAGTCTATGTAGATGATGTGATTATTAAATCAAAGAGTCAGGCTGACCATGTTAAAGATTTAAGAAAGTTCTTTGGGAGGCTTTGCAGGTATAATCTCAAGCTCAATTCGACAAAATGTGTATTTGGAGTTCCATCTGGAAAGATGTTGGGGTTTGTAGTCAGCCGTTGGGGATTTGAATTGGATCTCTCAAAAATCAAAGCCATCCAGGATTTGCCTCCGCCCAAGAATGGGACGGAGGTGATGAGTTTGCTGGGTAGATTAGACTACATCAGTAGGTTCATTGCTCAACTCATAACCACTTGCGAGCCCATTTTCAAGTTGCTGAAGAAGAGTGTTGCGGTTGAGTGGACTGAAGAATGCCACGAAGCGTTTGATAAAATCAAAAGATATCTGTTAAATCTGCCCGTACTGGTACCACCGAATCCTGGTAGGTCTTTGATCTTACATTTATCAGTCATGGACAATTCCTTCAATTGTGTCTTGGGTTAGCATGATGTCACGGGAAAAAAGAAGCAAGCTATTCATTTCCTTAGCAAGAAGTTCACAATATATGAAGCCAAGTACACATTTCTTGAAAGGACGTGTTGTGCCCTGACTTAGGTAGCACAGAAGTTGAAGCGTTATCTTTCGTCCTATACTACTTATCTCATCTTTCGCATGGATCCGCTGAAGTATATATTTCAGAAGCCTATGCTAACAGGTCGATTAGAAAAGTGGCAAATATTGCTTACCGAGTTCGACATTGTATATGTGACTCGAACCGCCATGAAAGCCCAAGCCTTAGCAGTTCATCTTGCTGAGAATACCATTGATGAAGAGTATGAGCCATTAAAGACATATTTTCCTGATGAAGAGGTATTGTGTGTCGATGAAGTCATTATAGATGTTGATCCAGGTTGGAAACTGTTCTTTGATGGAGCTGTCAACATGAAATGAGTCGGAGTAGGTGCAGTTCTTATCTCTGAGGCGGGGCAATATTTTCCGGTGACAGCGCAACTTCAATTTTATTGTACCAATAACATGGCAGAATATAAAGCTTATATTCTGGGTTTGAGGCTAGCTATTGATATGGGAGTCCAGGAACTATTAGTGTTAGGGGATTCAGATTTGCCCGTCCATCTAATTCAAGGTGATTGGGAGACGCAAGATTTAAAGCTAATACTGTATCGACAATGCTTGAAAGATCTATGTCGATGGTTTGTGTCTGTAAAGTTAAGGCATATTCCAAGAATTCGCAATGAGATTGCTGATGCATTGACCACTTTATCTTCGATGCTCCAACACCCTGATAAGGCCTACATCGATCCAGTGCATATATAGAGTCTTGTTCAACACGCTTATTGTAATGTAGTTGAAGAAGTGCTCAATGGCAAACCTTGGTTCTTTGATATCAAGCAGTACATCCAGTCAGGAGAATACCCAACACATGCCACCAATGATCAAAAGAGGACTATTAGGCATTTGGCTAGTGGATTTTTCTTAAGTGGGGGAATCTTATACAAGAGAACCCCGGATCTGGTACTTTTGAGGTGTGTTGATGCAAAAGAAGCTTCGACAATCATGGTTGAAGTTCATTCCGGAGTATGCGGGCCTCATATGAACGGTTATGTCTTGTCTAAGAAGATTCTCAGAGCAGGTTATTATTGGCTTACTATGGAGAGGGATTCCGTTCATTTTGTTCGAAAATGTCATCAATGTCAGGTACACGGTGATTGATACGTTCTCCTCCTGCTGAGTTTCATGCGATGTCTGCTCCATGGACTTTTGTAGCTTGGAGGATGGACGTCATTAGGCCGATTAAGCCGAAAGTGTCAAATGGGCATAGATTCATTTTTGTGGCCATTGATTACTTCACAAAGTGGGTAGAAGCAGTAACTTTCAAGTCAGTAACAAAGAAGGCGGTGTTAGATTTTGTTCATGCCAACATTATTTGTAGGTTTGGAATTCCAAAGATGATCATTATAGACAATGCTGCCAATCTCAATAGTCAATTGATGCAAGAAGTGTGTCAACATTTTAAGATCGCACATCGAAATTCCACTCCATATCGTCCAAAGGCAAATGGCGTTGTGGAAGCCGCCAATAAGAATATCAAGAATATACTGTAGAAAATAGAGCAAGGGTCTAGAAAATGGCATGAGAAGTTGTCGTTTGCATTGCTAGAGTATTGCACTACTGTTCGCACTTCAATAGGGGCAACTCCATATTTATTGGTGTATGGGACAGAAGCAGTCGTTCCTGTAGAAGTTGAAATTCTCTCTCTTCGAGTCATTGTGGAAGCAAAGATTGATGATGATGAGTGGGTCAAAATCCGAATGGAACAATTGAGTTTGATTGAAGAAAAAAGGCTAACGTCGTATGTCATGGCCAATTGTATCATAAGAGAATGGCTCGAGCGTATAACAAAAAGGTACGACCTAGGCATTTTGAAGTTGGTCAGTTGGTATTAAAGCGTATCCTTCCTCATTAGGTTGAAGCGAAAGGCAAGTTCTCACCAAATTGGCAAGGTCCCTTCATTATAAAGAAAGTGTTTCCCAATGGAGCCTTATATTTGACAGATATTGAAGGCAAAATGATAGAAATGGCTATCAATGCTGATGCAGTCAAAAGATATTATGTATGATATTTTATCCTTTGTTGATTCTATGGCGTGTTTAGTACTTGCATTTTTTAAGATTGATATGATGGAGGCATTCCATTCTGCTATCCAAACATTGTGTCATCCTTTGTTTACCCCGTTTGAGCTTAGTTTTATTTTTCTTTCATACCCTTCTTTTGGAATCAAAATAGAGTAAAAAATAAAATGTGAAGAAAAGAAGAATAAGAAAAAAAAGAAAGATTAAGTATGAAAATAAAAGAGAAATAAGAGAAAAATCAAATCAAAACAAAGTACAGGCTGATGGAACTACGTGCGACCTGATTCTCCTCTCTTAGGAGTGAGATATGTAGGCTGCCCTATTCAGGGCTCGGTCTAACCAAATAAAGATTTAGAGTCACCCAGTCAACAAAAACTGAGGCATGAGTTAATGTGTTGTTTGAGTCGATTCCAAAAGTTGTAAGTTCCACCCCCACTTCAAGTGTTGTTCGAGCCTCTTGCCATCCTTTTCTAACCTTATCCAAAAAGCCAAGTTACAACCGAAGAAAGTCCTTCAGATCAATTTTTGATAATGTCTAGCATGAAATGGATATGATGATACATTATGGGGTAATACTCGTCTTCCTCAGCATAAGAAATCTAGAAAGAGATAAAAATGAGAGAGTCTTATTGGTGAAAACCCTCACGGGCATCGTAAGGCGACAGTGAGTCGAGAGAAATAAAATGAGAGAGTCTTACTGGTGAAAACCCTCACGGTCACCATAAGGCGATGGGGAGTCGAGAAAAATAAAAATGAGAGAGTCTTACTGGTGAAACCCTCATGGGCACCGTAAGGCGATGGGGAGTTCGAGAGAAAAGTAAAAAGGAAAGAAGTTTGTTGGCAAAAATCTTTTAAGATGTCGTCAATTTGAATGAGATATGTGAGTCCAATGGGTTTGAAGAAGCAACTCAGCGGCAATGGTACGAACTCAACGACAAATGGGAAGTTTGGATAGGAAGATCAGGCAGCTTAATCCAAAAATGTATGTCATAGTCATTGGAGTTGGTTGCCATCATCAGATAGGTTTTTTTTTTTATTAAAAAGAGGGACATTGCCCTTTTTCTTTCATTTACTCATCTATATTTCGTTCTTTTATGTCTTTTATTAAAAGAAAAGTCACCATCGTTTCTTAACATTTTTGAGTCTATTCTGTGTCAAAACAAGCAAGAAAGAATTTCAAAACTTGCTACCAGTCTTCCTAATTGTGTGAGGAAAAGCTGAGACAGCACATGAGAGAAACATGATCATAATTCGAAGCAAGACAAAGGTAGTCTATCAACCAACAGGTTACTAGATTCATAGGAGTATCAGATGTCAAAAGGTGCATCTCATAGGCATGGTAAAATAGAAGCTCGGTATTTGAGTCAAAGTCATTTCCCTGAAAGCCAAGTGCAGCAAACAACCACTAAGTTTTCAACTAAAATTTTTTTATTTGATGAAACAGGAGAAAAGTTTTGTTCATTGAATTCAGCTGTCATTGGAAAACATATAAATGGGACTTTACTTTTGTTCAGGACCCTCCTGAAAAATAGAATTTCACTATCTGTTCAGGACCCTCCTAGAAAATGGGATTTTACTTTCTATTCAGGACCCTCCTAGAAAATGGAATTTTACTTTCTGTTCAGGACCCTCCTAAAAAATGGGATTTTACTATATGTTCAGGACCCTCCTGAAAAATGAGACTTTACTTTGTGTTCAGGACCCTCCTGAAAAATGGGTTTTAACTTTTGTTCAGGACCCTCCTGAAAAATGGAACTTTACTTTTGTTCAAGACCCTCCTGAAAAATGGGAATTTACTTTCTGTTCAGGACCCTCCTAAAAAATGGGATTTCACTTTCTGTTCAGGACCCTCCTGGAGAATGGAATTTTACTTTCTGTTCAGGACCCTCCAGGAAAATGGGATTTCACTTTCTATTCAGGACCCTCCTGAAAAATGGGATTTTACTTTATGTTTAGGACCCTCCTGAACAATGGGACTATACTTTATGTTCAGGACCCTCCTGAAAAATGGGATTATACTTTTTTTCAGGACCCTCCTGAAAAATGGGACTTTACTTTTGTTAGGGACCTCCTGAAAAATGGGAATTTACTTTCTGTTCGGGATCCTCATGAAAAAAGATATTTCACTTTCTGTTTAAGACCCTCCTGGAAAATGGGATTTTACTTTCTGTTCAGGACCCTCCTGAAAAACTAGATTTTACTTTCTGTTTCGGACCCTCCTGAAAAATGAGATTTTACTTTATGTTCAGGACCCTCCTGAAAAATAGGACTTTACTTTCTGTTCAGGACCCTCCTAAAAAATGGAATTTTACTTTTGGTTAGGACCCTCCAAAAAAATAGGAATTTACTTTCTGTTCAGGACCCTCCTGAAAAATGGGATTTTACTTTATGTTCAGGACCCTCCTGAAAAATGGGATTTCACTTCTTGTTCAGGGCCCTCCTGGATAATGGGATTTTACTTTCTGTTCAGGACCCTCCTGAAAAATAGGACTTTACTTTTGTTCAGGACCCTCCAGAAAAATGGAAATTTACTTTCTGTTCAGGACCCTCCTTAAAAATGGGACTTTACTTTCTGTTCAGGACCCTCCTGAAAAATGGGATTTTACTTTATCTTCAGGACCCTCCTAAAAAATGGGATTTTACTTTCTGTTCAGGACCCTCCTGAAAAATGGGATTTTACTTTCTGTTCGGTTCCCTCCTGACAAATGGGACCACACTTTCAAAAATGAAATACACCCTTATGATAATCTTTGTGTGGGATAGTTTTAATTCTAGTTTTGATTTTGATTAATTTTCTTTCTAGTTTTTATTTTGGTTTCAGGAGCCCGCCTGAAGAACAGGGTGATGAAACTGACAGATTGAAAAATAGCAAGTCAGGAACCCGCCTAAAGAATAGTTTGAAGAAGTTGAAAGTCAAGCAATAAGGTGAAGAAAGTGAATGTCGGGAACTCGCCCGAAGGACAGAGTGATGAAATGTCAAGTCAGGAGCTCGCCTGAATAATAGGGTGATGAAACTCAAGTCAAGAATCCAAAGAAGCTACATAGCTAGGATTTTTGTAATTTCATTTATGTTTTAACTTGTAATTTTTATTTTTGATGTAATGACAGAGCCGCGGACCGTAACCTCAATGGAACCTCACTCGACTCTCTAACTCGGTATGGTCCTTCTCCTTCCAATCCTTTGAGATAACTGTCACTCGATTCCCTCATAACTTGGGTAGGTAGGATGTCCTAAGTCAAGACCTGGTTTCCCTCCTTCCTCATGCTCTGTGCTTTTGAATAAAGGTTAGGACAAAATTTTGTCTCGTTGTCTACTGTTTTGTATGTAAACACCATGTCTTTATATCCAAAGGGGGCATGATGTAGACACATAATTTTGTCCTTACCCAAAAATATTTTAATCATTTTTTTTATTTTTATTTTTATGTTTATTTTTATTTTATCCACCTTACCATACTTTTGTTTAATTGATAATTTCTCCCCAAAAAAAAGAATTGAAAATAATTAAATACATAGCATCTTTGCCACCTTACTATGCCACCTCAACACCTCACTTTCCATTTTTCATTGGATACATGCAAAAGGTACACGCCCTACTCATTTTTCCACACTCCACCCCCATCTTTCCACATGCCACATTAAATTTTTCACATGCCACACGCTTATTCCCACAAGCCACCAATTATATGCTTCCACATAGGATAATAAATAAAGAAAAAGAAAAATCAAATAAAAAATACAAAAGAAAAATTCTAAAAGGGGAAAAGAGAGAGGCTCATTCTTTCATCATCAACTTCTCCACAATAACAACAATCACAAAATCATCTTCCTCACAAGAAGAACAAAAAAAATCAAGGGAGAGAAAAGAGAATCGCGCGAGAGAAAAAAAATTGAGAGAGAAACAGTACGTGAACAATGTCGGTTTTTGAGTTCGATTGGATTTACGGAGCTTCAGTTTTGGGTCTCAAATTTTTCAATACGGAGTTGGAGTTCATCATTGTTGAGGTCCTATTAGGAATTCTATAGTCCGGGCTTTCTTGATTTTATTATCAACGAAATCAATTTTTCAAAGGTCCATCTCTCAACTCTACTTTTTTATTATATCGAAGTTGGTTAATATCGTGATTTTGTGGTGTGGTTTTGAATATTTTGAGTAAAATGTTAATTGTTATTGTGGATATGAATGATTGGTATGCTTAAATGTTTGAATCTTCGTTGGTGTAGGTGTTGTTGGTTTTGGATTTTAAAAAGTGATTTGATAGTCGAACTGGTTTAATAATGTGATTAAAAATGGATTTGGGGAATGGAATTGAGAAGTTGATAAAAAAGTTGAATTTAAATTAGCTTTGGTTTATTGTTGTTTTGTTTAATTCGTAATGAGCATGAATATTGTTGGAATGTGATAAAATTATGATATGTTGAAATGGATAGGCGAATATTGGTTCGGGTAGGCAAAAATTTAGGAATAAGTTTTCTTGTTGAATGTTTGAATGTGGAATTTGAGTTGAATGGTTTGGTTTTAGTTCTTGCATTTGGAAATGTATTCATTTAATTGGGGAATGCCCTGCGATCACTTGTATTTATTCGCCGGGGAATTCCCCGAAGTATTTTGTATTTGGAGGACGTCCGTGATAAAGGCCCGAGGCATCGGGTAGCATGGGAGCGTAGTATAAAATTAGTGTAGGGTAGAATAGGATTTACATTTTTGCATTCTTTTTCTATTTTGGACTATATAATTGGACCGGACATTGTTTTGGATTTGTTTGTTTGATTGATCGTTTTATTTGTGTTTGGTGTGGTTTATACATTCACAGTGTTCAAATTAGCCGATAAACCCACCAAGCGACCGTGGTCGAACCACGGGATCGAGGGGTGCCTAACACCTTCCCCTCGGTCAAAAGAATTCCTTAGCCGGAATCTCTGTTCGAGGATCAGTTTTATAGAGTCAAAACCGTTTTGAAAAAGGATATCCACGGGTGACTTGCACACCTAATTTATGCCAAGTGGGGACTCTGAGTTTTGAAACTAATGAATCCTTTTTGGAACAATTTTCATCTTTTGGCACTTTAATAATAAAGCCTTTTTCAAACTTAAAATCTAATATTTTTGGGAGTTAGAAAAAAGGGGTGTGACAAAAGGTATGGTGCTGTTGCGCCATACTGCTCTGTGACTGGGTATCCTGAGCTCTGGGTCCATGACTTGTCTGAAAACTCTGAGATTTTCTATCAATTGGGGGTCTGGGCTCTGGGGCGCTAGCTGCAGACTGTGCCTTGCCCCAAAACTTCTTCTTTTGCCATTTCTTACCCCAATTACCGCTCTGCTACTAACTGGGGTTCTGATCCGCTGTTCTGGCTCACTTCGCCTGCCTGTCCTTCTCTCTAGATTCGGCGATTTTCTTTTTATTCTCTTCTACGTGTTGAATATGGACTGACAGCCTAGCAAAGTTCATATCCCTATTTAGCATCGCCCCTTGACATTCAAGCGCTAGATCATCTGAAAGGCCGGATGCAAATTTCCTCATCCAGGCTCTCATATTACCTGTCATTTCTGGTGCATAACGAGCCAGTTGGTTAAACTTCAGAGTGTACTCCTGGACACCCATCTTCCCCTGTTTAAGATTCATGAATTCCTCTTCTTTGGCTTCCCTCAACTCTAGAGGAAAGAATCAGTCAAGAAAAGCTTCCACAAACTCGCCCCAAACTGTGGGCTCAACACTCTCACCCTTCGCCTCTTCCCATTCATTATACCATTAGTTCGCTACATCTTTAAGCTGGTACGCTGCTAACTCAACCTCTTTCACCTGATCTACATGCATTACTCTGAAAATCTTCTCCATTTCATCTATGAACTCCTGGGGGTCCTCTTCTACCTTAGTGCCAGAAAATTTGAGCGGGTTCATTCCCATGAATTGGCCCACCCTAGTAGCCTCCGAAGTAGCAGATGCAAAACTAGTATCCTCCGACCTCTAAGTCTGTGCGGCTACCAGTTGTGCAAGCATGTGAATGGACTGTCTGAATTCTGCATTCGATATGTCCCTCTGAGAAGACTGGGGACGATTAACATTTGTTATTGGAGCTCGAGAAGGACTTGTCGGGACTGGTGGTACTCCCGGAGTAGGAACAGTTTCTGGAGTGTGCGCTCTATTATAGGCCCGCATCCCATGGGTGGGGTGGACTTCCTCATCCTGAGTATCCTAGTTGTTGGAACGACGAGGAGGCATGACTGTTTTCTAAAATACAATAGATCACTGATTAGGGGACAATTCTAATTCAGACTCTAAAGCATGAACTAAATCACAAAGAGGGGAAACACTTTCCTAAACGCCTAGTAGCCTTCTGCTTATAAGTGTGGCGCGCTGCACACACATAAAAAAGACTCTACCCGACGCGATTTCGCAGACACCCTGGGACCATGAACCATACTCTGATACCAAGTTTGTCATGACCGAAATCGAGGCCCTGACCGTGACGGGCATCCCGAACCAAGAAGGCCCAGACGCCCTTCTATGTCTGGTAATCATGCACAATATTCATACCGTAAAAGAAGATGCAGAAATACATAGCTAAATGGGAACATGGTCATAAATCTGATATGAATTTAGCAATGAAAAACGAAATCCAAAACTAACTGACAACATCTGCAAACCGTCTGCGAAATCTCTACTACATGATCACTACAAAAATTTGAAGACTGGGACAAGGCCCCCAGTAGACCAAAACCATATCTACTGATAATTGTCTGAAAGTAAACAGGCCTTCCAAAACATCGAAGGCTCACTAACTAGACACAGCAACTCTGTCTGGTGAAATCTACTGCTTATCTGGACCCCTAGACTGAGCCTCAGAACCTAAGAGGTATAGGGAAGGGGGTCAATACAGATGTACTGGTACGCAAAGTAATCCAAAATAAAGCTTGTATATAAATAAAATAGTTGGAGAGCAATTTGTTAAAATATCATGCATGAAATAGTTCTTAAACACATGGGCACTTTCTGAAAATCATAAATCATTCTTGTCAATGCAATGTCGGATCTTTGAATTACTTCTGAGCTAGGTGGCACTCCCTTACAGTTCTGATATTCCACGGGCAGTATGGAATCCGCCATTGACTCGGCGGGGAAGCCCCCAACCCAAGTGTGCCGCAAGGGTTGGAGTTTCTGATTCTGATACGTCACACGGCACTAGGCCAGCATAATATAATATATCCAGATCAGCAAATCACGATTTCGAGCAACGAGTTATCTAAACTAGTGCCTTCTTCGGGGAACCACCTAACATCTCTTTATGCCCAATTTTATCCTGTTCTGAATCATGCATTATTCTAGTTTCAACATCTGAAAATTCTGACTTCAAACATGCATTCTATTCTATTCTGAATTACCATGGCATAATCTGAATTGGTGTCGTCACACCAAGACTTGAAAGTCCTCTTTTCTAAGCCATAATGTATCATGCATAATTCTTTCATTAAAACACAGTTCAGACCACCCAAACATGCAAACAATATAAAAGATTTCATGTTCCGAAAACACAAGTCAAAACTATGCTGAGATTATTCAAACATATGGTGGTCAGGTGTTCTTTTGGCAAACCATGCTACTCTTTGTTATATGCATATTCAACATTTATCAACATTCATAACCCTTTTTTTTTTATTTCGAAATCATATTCAAGTCATAGCATAAATCAAGACATTTCATATCATGCTTTTAAGATGCAATTTAGAACAATTCATATCATATGGAAGATGAAAAAAATCATAACAAGAGAGGGGTTCAATATAATTCATGCTCTCAATTAAATATTCATCCTTAAACATATTCATACACACACACACACACACATATATATATATATATAATTTTTCAATCAATTTTGGGGGAAGGTCTAAAGACCAAAACAATACCGTCAAAACTTCTAAAATATGATTATATTCATAAATCCAAAACCCTTTTTTTAAAACATCATTTCTATACCCATGAGATTTTTAGGAAAACCCCCACGTACCTTAGGTTCCTTAGTGTGGAGAAGAGAAACCGAATCTTGATTTAATTCTAGAAAATCCTTGGACTGAAAGGATTGGATTCTTGATTCTTTGGAAATGGAGGAGGGTTTCTTGAGAGAAATTTTGAGAAGATGGGCAAAGAATGCCCTTTTGGATGCTATAAATCATCCTTTGGACGTTTGGGGTTGAGGGAAAAGGACCAAAGTGTCCCTTGACCCTTAAGGATCTAAAATAGCGTGGGAATTTCCATCATGTCGTGAACCCCAGTCGGTTTAAGTAGCCCTCGCGATGCGACCCCTATTTGGGTCAGGCAGACCTCGTGTCGCGGGGCTATCGCGACCCCTCACTGCCTCACATAGCATAACTTTTCACTCGGTTATCAGGATTTGGCAAAATTGATACCGTTGGAAAGCTAATTCAAAGATTTCATTTGATATATAGTAGGCCCTCTAATTCGTTATATACAGCGAGATATGATCGATTGAATTGATCCATATTTTGACGCTCACTAAAACTTGAACAATAGGAAAGCTTCCAACTCATCCTTGAGTTAAGGGACCCCTATGATCTCATTTTATGCTCAACTAGATTCACACACTATATTTACATCGGATTTATGGTTTTTGGAACATCTACGAGTAGAAATGATGGTTTACATTCTAGCCCGAAATTCGGGTTGTTACATATATCCTCCACAACTATAAATACAATACACCAGCCTTACTATAGTCAATTGAATAATATCAAATAAACAGAGCAGTGGAGAACTAAAAGAAAGTTGTAATAACATTGGACAACCTAGTGCACTAAAGCTCCCGCTATGCGCGAGGTTTAGAGAAGGGTCGAACAACAGTTTGATATAACATAATATGAAATATAAGTTCCAAAAGATGATATATTGTACTATTGATTTTCCAGTATGTTGAATATGTATACATAATTCGAGTTAAAAGCAACAATGAATCAACATACCTCAAGAACTCATACTAAATTCACGTTGGAGTATAATTTAAAAGTAATTTTTAGGTACAAGGCAAAGCTCATTTTTCTTGTGCATGGTAGTTCTTGGAGGAATTTTATATCCTTCTAGTGTGGATTTTTCCATTGATTCTCTTGGTATTAGAAGTGGACTTGGCGGATATAATCTAAATGTCTCTTTTATCACGGCTTTGAAGTAGGACATATTTCGGATATCATCTTCATTCACAGTGCCTTTGTCCCCAATTGTTTCTCTGATTTCATTCATGACTTTTGGATTCTTTATCAACGTTGTCATTGCCCATACTATTGCAGCTGCGCTAGGGTCTGATCCAGCAACGAACACATTCTACAAATTAAAAAAATGACATGGAAGAAGATAAACATGGTCAACTCATGATAACGGGCACATTTGTGCTACATATTAGATGTTGCAAAATCAATCAATCTTACAGTACTCTACCTGATTAAGTTTCAATGAGTTAAGCGAAATTTGGATGGGTTGGATCAATAATCCATGTTGACCCACCCATATTTGATCTAACTCATTCATTTTTTATCTATATATGCATCTAGATGTACACATGTATGCATATAATTATATGTGTATGTATATATGTGTACGCGAGATGTATGTAGAAGTAGATAGGTTCAAGACAAGGAAAATTACCATGAGAATTCCTTTGATATCATCCAAAGTGAGATCAATTGGAGTGGATTGCTCTTTCCTCAATTGAAGCAAAAGATCAAGAATATCTCCTTCCATAGATTTTGGCCTATTCATAAAACTCATCTAAATCCTTGAAGATTTTCTCAAGTCGAACTTTTAATCCAGTAAGTTTATCAATCCAACTTAATAAGGGCAAACAATCAGACACAAAAAAGCTAGTGGTCATGGCTTGAGCTTCGGGTAAAAGATAATCAAATCTCTTCCTTTCATGTCCTTCATCAAACCTAACACCAAAAGCAACTCTACAAATAATTGTACTAGTAAGCGAAATCATTAAATTGCTCAAATTGGTGAGTTGAGAATTAGCAGCTTGTTGAGATATTTTCTTAATCATTTTTGAGACTTCATCCTCACGAATTGGACAAAAAGATTGCACTTTCTTGAGATTAAATAGGTGAAGAACACATTTTTCTCACTTCCCTCCAACGGTCATTGTAAGGTGCAAATCCGATATCATGACCATTGTAAGACAATTTTTGTTGGCCAAGAAGAGAAGGTCTACTACAAAATACTAAATCTTGTGTTTCAATACTTCTTTTGCTATTTTTGCTGAAGAAACTACAATCACTGGAGTTGAACCAAGTTTCAATGAGAAGATTTTTCCATATTTCTTGGAAAGTTTCCAAAAATATATATGAGGGTTTAAATTATCTAATTGATGCAAATTTCCAATGAATGGAAGGTCTATAGGACCTGGTGGCAAATTGTTTTTGGCACTCTTTTTGGGTTTAGAGAGAAGAAAAATAAGAATGATAGAAGGGCTACAAAGAGGAGAAAGAACAACATTTTGTTGTTTAATGGCTAAATTCATTTCATATGTGATATATATCTTGTTCTGTAGAGTACAACAAGAAGAAATGTTAGGTATAACTTTTAAGGCAAAAGAACATTGCATTTATAACTCACATACCCATGACCACACTATTAGAAAAAAAGGAATTAGAGACGGACACAATTTTGTAGCTAAACAAGAAAAATTATATGCTTATTACATTTAGCTATGGATTACCGATGGATTATAGAAAATTCAATTAGCTAGGAGCATTTCAGCGACATATATATTAGCGGGGGATTACCGACAAATTCCGTTGCTAATCCATGTTCTCTTATACTTATAGTGCCAAATCTGTTGGCATTTGTCTCGACTTTCTTACCATAATTGGATTTCCTTTTAGGTACCATAATCGGGTTTCCCTTTTGGAAAAGGAAAACATATACAAAAAATCATCTTAATCGGGTTTAAATCCGGAACACACATAGCAATGGAGAGCCTTAAAATCAACTTAAATGTCAATGCACTCATGCAACTTTTTATTTTAGTGGGTGTTTTAATATTATTTATACCTATTTTTATATATTTCTTATGTAATTATACCTATTTCTCATCGAGTTTAATGGGTGCCGGAGCACCCCAAAAGTATGCGTAGGTCCGCCTTCGAGAGACCTCCTTTTAGTATTCATTTAATTAAGGATTTACATTATCAGTTCAATATATATAACATATTATAGTCAGTCTTCTGTCTTATTTTTGAAGTATATGATTCCTCTTGATATGTATAATTTAAGTTGCTTAAATTCTTCAAAAATATTAGTGCATTCATCTCGAATCCTTTGAGAATACACTACTTTTAAAGGATCCGACATGCATTCAATGAAATTTTCAAAGAGACTGAACAATATTGTGTATAATTACTTTATGCACCCAAAAATGTGTAATTACTATATGTTGGGTAAACTATAGTATAAGTCTTTTATATTATCATTAAACAAAAGTTATTTAAAAAAAAAGGAAAAGTTTAACCCAAGCTCCATTATTTTATTTATAGAGGACATTTCAAGTTACTAATATTATTATGTGCATTTGAACAACAAAATGATTCTCTTTCTACTTTTTCTTGCCCTTTCTGCTTTTCTTAATTTTCTTCTTTTTAATGCAAAAAAGAATGGAAAAAACAATCTTCCACCAGGTCCTATAGGGCTCCCATTCATTGGAAATTTGCATCAGCTTGATAGTTTAACCCCTCATCTCTATTTTTGGAAACTTTCCTAAAAATATGGAAAAATATTCTCATTGAAATTTGGTTCTTCTACTATGATTGTAGTTTCTTCAGCAAAATTAGCAAAAGAAGTATTGAAGACACAAGATTTAGTGTTTTGTAGTAGACCTTCTCTTCTTGGGCAGCAAAAATTGTCTTACAATGGTCATGATATTGCCTTTTCACCTTATAATGACTATTGGAGAGAAATGAGAAAAATTTGTGTGCTTCAACTATTTAGTCTTAAGAAAGTGCAATCATTTAGGCCAATTCGTGAAGATGAGGTCTCGAGAATGATTAAGAAAATATCTCAACAAGATGCTTCTTCTCAAGTTACAAATTTGAGCAATATAATGATTTCTCTAACAAGTACAATTATTTGTAGAGTTGCTTTTGGTGTTAGGTTTGACGAAGAAGCACATGAAAGGAAGAGATTTGATTATCTCTTGGCGGAAGCTCAAGCTATGATGGCTAGCTTTTTTGTGTCTGATTTTTTTTCTTCTCTAAGTTGGATTGATAAACTTACTGGATTGACAGGTAGGCTTGAAAGGAATTTCAAGGATTTGGATGGGTTTTATGAAGAACTCATTGAGCAACATCACAATCCCAATAAACCAAAATTCATGGAAGGAGATATTGTTGATCTGTTGCTTCAATTGAAGAAAGAGAAATCAACACCAATTGATCTCACTTTGGAGGATGTATGTAGAGGTGGTAAATGGGATGGTTGGATCAAACATTAGTAGACCAATATGGGTTATAATCTAACCCGTTCAATTTTTTTTGAGATAAAATGAGTTGAGTTAAGATAAGACAAGTAATGGATCATAATTCAATACATACAACATAATTGTTTTAACCCAATATATAATTTAACACTAGAGGCTATAGTGGAATACATTGAAAAAATTACAAAGATCTTTTAAAAGTCAATTCGAACATACATCCCTTAAAGAACTTCGTAATATAGATATTTTTGAAGTGTTCTGAAATTGAAAAAACCACAGTAATGAAGATTCAGAATATTACATATTGATTGACAACAGATTCAATAACGAGTTAAAAAGAATGATTCCTGGGGATCCTTCCTACATGTTATTTCGAACTTAACATGTTAACCTGTTTAAACTAATTAGTCGGGAGTATTGCTAAAAGATAGAATATTTTTGCCACCTCTAATATGTAGCACGAATATGTCTATGATTTTTTATCTCAGTTAATTTTTGTGTAGAATGTGTTAGTTGCTGGATCAGACACTAGTGCAGCTGTAGTAGTATGGGCAATGACAGCACTGGTGAAAAATCCAAAAGCAATGAAAAAAGTCAAAGAAGAAATCAGAAACCTAATTGGGAACAAAGGCGTTGTGAATGAAGATGATATTCAAAATATGTCTTATCTCAAAGCAGTGATAAAAGAGACATTTCGATTATATCCACCAGATCCACTTCTAATACTTAGAGAATCAATGAAGAAGTCAAGACTTGAAGGGTATGAAATTCAGCTAGGAACTTTAGTTCATGTTAACGCTTGGGCAATCGCAAGAGATACTGAAATATGGAAAAATCCAACAGAATTTATACCTGAGCGATTCTTGAATAGCGATATCGATTTCAAGAGAGAAGACTATGAGCGAATTCCTTGTGGAGCAGGAAGAAGAGGATGCCCGGGGATTACACTTGGAATTGTAGCCATAGAACTTGCATTATCAAATCTTCTTTATCTATTTGATTGGGAATTACCTTATGGATTGAAAAAAGAGGACATTGACACAGATGTTAGGCATGGAATCACCATGCATAAGAAAAATGAGCTTTGTCTTATCCCTAAAAATTATTTCTAAATTACTCTCGATCCAGTGTGAATTTAGGGCGAGTTCTTTGCTAAATTCATTAATTCTTTCAACTTGTATTATGTACATATTGTAAATATTAGTATGAAATCAATATAATAAAATAATCCTCATGCTAATCCTAGGGATAACTTTAAATCTTTGAATCAATATAACAAAATCACGCTTAGTGTAACATTTCTTCTTGTTAATTACTGTAATTTTATATTGCATTCATAATCCATTTTTAATTCGTATTGGAGATTTCTTACCTAATAAGCATAATACACTTTAAAACACTTATCTATATTGCATATATAATTCACTTTTAATGCATAGTGCACAGTTGTTATAAATGATTATAATAAACAAAAGGTATTGCTATAGATGGTAAATATTTTCTAAATATATGATATCTATATAATTTTTCCTTAAAAATAACCACCAAAATAGGAACCAAAAACATATACATAGCATTGCTAATCAAGTAATGGTACCCAAGTTTCACATATTCAAGCTTAATTCATTGAATAAAATAAGAAGATTGTTAAATTAAGATTGACTCTCCGAACTTAAGAAAGAGAAATTGAGAAATATTGTTTGAATTTTCTTGATAAAATAGGAGACACTCAAGCGAAAATACTTGATTTTCGAATGAAATAAAAGATACCAAGTGACAAGAATTAATTTTTTTTAAGATTAAATAAGAGATACTCGGATAAAATAATTGATTTTAGATGAAATAAGAGATGCCAAAGTGAGAAAAGTAGATGATTTGAGATAACCTAATGAAAAAATTTTAATTTTTAGATGAAATAAGACATATTCAAGTGTGAAAATTTGATTTATTATGGTACTTTGTTAATTTAAGTTCTCCGTTTAATTTATTTTAGACTTATTTTGTTAGTAGTTTTAATATTTTGAAGTTCGTTGTGTTTTATTCTTTAGTTATCAACGTAATTTATTATTATTATTTTTTTGGTGGTGTGGGGGAGTTTAGCAAGATACAAACCTATCAAATACATGAAATTAAATATTTTTTTCCTCCATATGAAACTAAATATAAAGACGTATTAAAAAAGCAAATTAAAGTAATTAATGAGATGAATATTGTTTGTTAAGCCTTTAGGTGAGGGTGAAGCCACGTATATGCAGAGAATAATTAATGTGGCTAAGAGAATTACAAGCTAATCAAAATTTAAAATCAAGTGAACTTAAAATAAATCTTTAGGATAGTTATAGTGTAAAATTCTCTATAGATCAAAAAAGTTAGGTTACTATAAATAGTATATGGGTACGTCTAATGACTAACCAAATTTAGGTCTTTTTAGGGCATGTGGGTGGATATACTATCTAGAGAAGCAAGCAATACTTCGTCTACATGCATGCTTACTCATGAAGGTAGTTTAGTAATTCCATATGCGTACGTGGATATCTTCCAAAAACTTGCACATGTGTATATGACTTTTCTTCATTGCGGGCCCCACTTGATACTCTACTCTGCAATTGTAAGCTTCTTGAAGTACTTTCAACGTTTCTAGATACTTGTCATGCTGATTCAAAATAAATATTTATAGTAGGTGTTGAACCCCCTTCGGCTAGGTTTTCTTCAAATATTGAACCTCCTGAGTTGAAATCCTGGTTCCGCCTTTGGATAGGAGAGTGTTTCGGTCCCCTTTTTAGGCTCTACATGGAGCAAATCTAGATTTGGTACTAAATTTCAAATATCATATTTTTTTTGGAAGGTCATGCAACACATAAAATGGTAGAGCTTGCAACTTTCTTATATAACAAATTTGTGAAAGTTAAAAGGAAGAGAGTGAGAGAGATCAATAGCATAATGGATTACCATACACTTGTGATGGGATCAATTTTTGCCTTGATCAGTTTTCTTTATATTCTAACAAAAATATGCAGCACAGGCAGCAAAAATCTTCCACCAGGGCCATCACCGTGGCCAATTATTGGAAGCCTTCACTTGTTAGGTGCAAAACCTCATGTATCACTTGCCAATCTTGCAAATATTTATGGTCCAACCATGAGTTTAAAACTAGGACAAATAACAACAGTTGTCATTTCTTCGTCAGCCATGGCGAAACAAGTCCTTCAAAAACAAGACTTAGCCTTTTCAACTAGATTTTTCCCTGACGCTCTTCAAGCACACAACTATTGCAAATTTTCTGTGTCATGGCTTCCTGTTTGTCCTCAATGGCGAACAATTAGGAAAATATTGAACGAAAATATTGTGTCGTCCAATAGGCTTGATGCAAATCAACATCTAAGGTCTCAAAAGGTGAAAGAATTGCTTGCTTATTGTGCAAACTGTTGTGAAGAAGCTAAAGTTGTGGATATAGGTCAAGTTGCTTTCAAGACTAATCTCAAATTTGTTGTCAAACATCCTTTTCTCCAAGGATTTGGCTGACCCTCTTTCGGATTCAAAGGTAGAGTTAAAGAATGCGATTGTTTCACTTAATTTTTCTGTATTGAATGATACATTGATATACTACAATGTTGACATAACTGTTTATGACTCTTTTCAAAATTTAAGGTTGAGTTGAAGGATGTGATCTGGGGCATTGTAAATGAGGCCGGGAAGATCAACCTAGTGGATGTTTTCCCCATACTTGAAAATATCGATCCTCAAAGAATAAGGTACCACACAAGCATCCATTTTGCTAAGTTGTTTAAACTTTTTGGTGATTTGATCAATGAGCGGTTGAAGGAAAAGAAAAAAGAACCATAGTGAAAAGAGTGACCTTTTGGAAGCATTTCTCAACCACAGTGCAGAAAATCCTAAAGAGATGGATGAGAATTACATAAAATCCACATTCCTGCAGGTTCATGCTCTACTCTTTATCCTTTAAATTTGGCATACTACATAAATGTATCCTTTAACTTGGGTTCAGCTAGCGACAAAGAGGAGATGGCATAGCTCGCAAAGGATAAGCTTTGGTTAAGGTGGTACCAAATTTCTCCTCCATGTCTAATTCTTTTGGCCCAATGTTTGTCTCAAATGTCCAATTGAAATAGTTCAATAGTGAGCCCAATATTACTGGAACCATTCTAAATACCAAGGGCGAACCAGGACATATTCTTCGACCAACGACAAATGGAATCAACTCAAAAGTCTTGTGCTTTATGGCATTCTTTGCATTAATCATTCAAATAGATCTCCATACACATTTGCAACTTCTTAATGTGTAATGTTTCGTCTTAGAACAAGTCAACAGTTTGCAAGACACCTCGAAATTGAGACACAACATTTTCATCTTAAGAATAAAATTTTCACAAATAATATTATCCTTAAAACTTTATAAGAATGATATTCCTTTCATTTTTCAAAGTTCAGATCATGAAGTCTATCTATGATACAAATTCTCTAACAAATTATACTAATATATCCCCCACAACTACAAAAACAATACACCTGCCTTGATAAGATTAATTGAATAATATCAAATGAACAGAGCAGTGGAGAACCAAAAGAAAGTTCTAATAAACCAAAAGAGGAGGAGGGTGAAATCAATTTGATATAACATAGGACAGTCCGGTGCACTAGAACTCCCACTATGGGTGAGGTTCGGGGAAGAGTCGAACAACAGTTTGATACAACATAAATCTGAAATATAAGTTCCGAAGGATGATATATTATACTATTGATTTTCAGTATGATGAATATGTATACATAATTCGAGTTGAAAGAAACAATAAATTCAACATATCTCAAGAACTTGCAGTAAATTCACATTTAAAGTAATTTTTAGGTACAAGGCAAAGCTCATTTTTCTTATGCATGGTAGTTCCAGGCCTAACATCTGTATCAATATCCTCTTTTTTCAACCCACTAGCTAATTTCCAATCAAATGCATAAAGAAGATTTGACAATGAAAGTTCCATCACTGCAACTCCAAGTGTCATCCCCGGGCATTGTCTTCTTCCTTCTCCAAATGGAATTAGCTCATAGTTTTGTCCCTTGAAATCAATATCACTATTCAAAAATCTCTCAGGTATAACTTCTTCTGGATTTTCCCATATTTCAGGATCCCTTGCAATTGCCCATGAGTTAACATGAATTATAGTTCTTGGCGGAATTTTATACCCTTCTAGTGTGGATTTTTCCATTGATTCTCTTGGAATTAGAAGTGGACTTGGCGGATATAATCTAAATGACACTTTTATCACGGCTTTGAAGTAGGACATATTTCGGATATCATCTTCATTCACAGTACCTTTGTCCCCAATTGTTTCTCTGATTTCATTTTGGACTTTCTTCATGACTTTTGGATTCTTTATCAACGCTGTCATTGCCCATACAATTGCAGCTGCGCGAGGGTCTGATCCAGCAACGAACACATTCTACAAATTAAAAAAATGACATGGAAGAAGATAAACATGGTCAACTCGTGATAACGGGCACATTTGTGCTACATATTAGATGTGGCAAAATCAATCAATCTTACAGTACTCTACCTGATTAAGTTTCAATGAGTTAAGCGAAATTTGGATGGGTTGGATCAATAATCCATGTCGACCCACCCATATTTGATCTAACTCATTCATTTTTGATCTATATAATTTAGGGGTGTCTAACGGGCCGGGCCGGGCCAACCCGGAATTGGCCCTCCCATTTTACCCGGGTTTCGGGCCAGTTCCGGGCCGGGTTTGGCGTTAACCGGGCCGGGCCGGGCCAAACAGTAAAAAAATTAAAACTCACCCGGACCCGGCCCACTAAACCCAATCCGGTCAAACCCACCAAGACCCGGTCAAACCCGGTCAAAACCGGTCAAACCCGTTTAAAAAATAAATAAAAAATCCAATATACACTATATACACTCCAATATACAATATATATTTTAAAAAAAATATATAAAGTATAAACAATTACACATATATACGTACCATTCAATATATAATTATATATGACTATACGTACTACTTTAAATAAAACATTTGCTATAATAGTATAATATATATATATATATACACTACAATATATATATATACTAATTTATAAAACATATACACATGTATACGTTAAATATATACTACTTTAGAAGATATATACACATATATATGCACCATTCAATATATATGTACTACTTTAAATAAAATATATACTACAATATAGTGATATACATATATATATATACAATAATATGTATATATATATAGTTACATACTAATTTATAAAACATATACACTTGTATACTTTAAAGATATACGTCTATAGAAGATATATACATATATATACGCACCATTCAATATATATGTACTACTTTAAAAAAAGTATATACTACAATATATATACTAATTTATAAAACATAAAGTAATGTATACGTTAAATATACACGTCTATAGAAGATCTATTCACATATATACACTCTATTCTATGTATATGTAATACTTTAAATGAGATATATGCAATATATATACATTACAATATATATTTGTATAGTTATATACTAATTTATAAAATATATACACATGTATACGTTAAATATACACGTCTATAGAAGATCCATTCACATATATACACTCTGTTCTATGTATATGTAATACTTTAAATGAAATATACTATAATGTATATACATTACAATATATATTTGTATAGTTATATACTAATTTATAAAACATATACACATGTATACATAAAATATACACTTCTATAGAAGATATATACACGTGTATACGCACCATTAAATGTATATATACTACTACTTATAAAATATACTACATTATATATACATTACAATATGTATAGATATACTTATATACTAATTTATAAAACATATAGACATGTATACGTTAAATATACACTTCTATAGAAGATATATGCACAAATATTCAAAATTTATTCAAAAATAAAAATAAAAAACAACGACTAAGGACTGAATGGATTTGGGGAATTTTATTAATTGCAAAATGATCCAAAATTTATAATTTACATGAATGAAAAATCTATAAATTATGCATCATTTTTTCCAACTCATTCATGTTAATATTAATGGGAACTTGCATAGGATAATCAAAGTCAACGGGGGCAAAACCATGCATTGGACTTGATTCTGCTGAGTTCTCCCGTGAAGTCATAATTTCTTCTAGTTTCAGCTCGTCGCTCGGCTCCGGTTCCATTCCTTGGTTTCTTCTTTCCGCTCTAATCCAATCTCTGAGGCAAACTAGAACATTCATTGCATTGCTTCCCAATGAGTGTCAGTTGTCTCCAAGCTGCTGTCGTCCTTGACTGAAGGCGCTCTCTGATGCAACGGTTGACATTGGAACATTCAAAATATCTCTAGCTAATCTTGAAAGCACAGGATATTGTGATTCATTATTCCTCCACCAATCCAGCGTGTTGATCCGTCGTCTGCGATCCTCTGGTGCCGTCCGAAGATAATATTTCAGCTCTTCCCGATAAGTTGATGTGTAAGTTCTCTCATCAACACTGTTCCAACAATTTAAATCATAAAACGAATCAGAAAAACCACTATGTGCCGTCCTTTTAGAAGATGATGGCTCCTCGGGAGGATGAGGAGCGACAGTTGGAGTGATATTTGTAGGTACGGCTGAATCAAATAAATCAGCATAGTGATTATATAATTTTTCTATATAATCTTTTGCATCAGCCGTAGCCGTCCACAAATCAGGTTGTACTTGTTCAGAATCATGGTTAGTATTTATTTCTAAGTTAGTATAAATAAGAGTACTAAAGTGACACATATTATTATATTTCATGCACGGATTTAGCATAGCACCAACCAAGTAAATAGGGGGAGTCGGAAAAAAATATTTTTTAAATTTTGTAAACATGGCGCCAACAGCTTCTTTATAACCTTCTTTATTTTTATATTGTTGGAGCAAACTAGAAATATCGGCTATATATGCCAAAATATTACAAACAGTAGGATAGTAAGCACCGGAAAATTCAATCGTAGCTACATAAATTTTTTCTAAAAACATAACAAGATCATTAATTACAACCCAATCAGAATTATGTAGCATGCAATCAGCAGAATCAGCAAATGAACCGCAATGTTGGTTAAAAGCTAGTGTAATAGGAATTCTATATTTATAACAAGTTTTTAAAAATTCATACGTAGAATTCCATCTAGTATCAATTTCCTCAGGCATCAAAATCGGTGTAAGTTCATTTTCTTGACATTTAACTTTAAATTCTCTAATTCTCGATCTACGATTATTTCCTTGAATAAAACCAACGGCAAGACGAATTTTTTCAATATAAAGCTCAAAAAACTCAAGACCATCTTTTACAATTAAATTATATATATGACATGCACACTTAATATGAAAAATTTCAGGCAAGAACGGAGATAGCGTAGATTTTATTTTTGTTATAGCAGTCTTGTTGTTAGAAGCATTATCAAAAGCAATACATAAAATTTTATTTTCTATACCATAGTATCCGGCAATTTTAACAATAGAATCAGCAATAAATTGTCCAGTATGTTTACGATCTTCATCATATAAAAAAGCAAGAATACGTTTTTGCATCACGAAATTACTATCCATCCAATGACAAGTAACGGTTAAATAATCATTTTTATTTACAGCACGACCAAGATCAGAAGTTAGGGACAATCTACATTGAATATTTTTTAACAATGTTGATAAATAAAAACAATATTGTGAATGGAGTCTAAAAATATCAGACCGACAAGTAGTTCTAGGAATACCATTAAACATAGGATTATAAATTGCTTGTATATAACGAATAAAAGCATCAGAAGAAGGAAAACTAAAAGGCAAACAACCCACAGCTACCATTTTAGCTATTTCTTCCCTGTCCCTCAATTTATTATACTTTTTCGCTACTTAACCGGTTGTTGGGTCCATTCTAGTTTGCGTTGACCCACCAACATCCCCACCACCTTTTGCAATATTTAACTCTCTTTTGTGATCTTCATCTATATGTCTCATTAACGTACCCGTACCCCCTTGCTTGCCTCCACTTCTATGCTTATATATTTGTTGACAAATATTGCACTGCACCTCAATATCTGATATACGTTCAAAAAATTGCCATGCAATACTAGTTCTTTTACGAGGTTTTGGGGCACTGGGAGGACGGGAAGGGAGATTAACTGATTCAGATCTAACGTTAGCATCTCCTACTGCGGGTGTTTCAGCAATATTTTCATTATCTTCGTCTAAATTAACTGCATCTACTTCATTTTCTTCTTCTATACCATAATTTTCCTGAGCTTCTACATAATCCATATCGTGAGCACCTACACCTATTTCTTCCTCAAAAGGTGTACCAAGCGGTACCGGAGGCGAAGGCACACGGGTATATCTATTACTTGAACTACCTCTACCGCTAGTAATTCGCTTTTTACTACCACTACCGCTTCCGGGACAAAAATTTTTAACACCTTTAGCAGCGAGGTTTTTTAATTTATCTATAATATAAATTAAACTAAAAATATTCAAAATACACAAATATAATAAAATTAAATATTAAACAATTAATACAATAAATAAAAATTAAACGTAAGAGATGGAACGACAATACCAAATTTTGGAAGTATCCGAAGATTGCGACTTTAGAAACTTCCGCTCGTACTTTGTAAACGAAAATTAAAAAATTAAAGTGAACACTTTAAGAAATTAAATATATTGAATATTAGAGAATTGAGAATTGAGATTTGAGAGAGAATGAGATTTGAGAGAGTGAAAAATTGTGTGAAAAATGATTTGAAGTTGTAGGGTATTTATAGATTTTTTTTGGGGATTAAAAAATATTTTTTAAAGTTTTTTTTTTTTTTTTTTAATTAAATGGGCCCAAACTAGCTGTTTGGACCCAAAAACGGCTATATAGCCATTGGGCCAACGGCTAGTTGGCCCAAAATTATTATTATTATTATTTTTTTATATTCCGGGCCGGGCCGGGTTAACCGGGCCCATTTTAACAAAAAAACCGGCCCGGGACCCGGAACCCTTAAGCCCTAGGGCTTACCGGGCCGGGTCAAACCGGGCCGGGTTAGCTAATAGGGCCGGGCCGGGTCAGCCCGGCCCGTTTGACACCCTTACTATATATGCATCTAGATGTACACATGTATGCATATAATTGTATGTGTATGGATATATGTGTACGCGAGATGTATGTAGAAGTACAACAAGAAGAAATGTTAGGTATGACTTTTAAGGCAAAAGGACATTGCATTTATAACTCACATATCCATGACCACACTATTAGAAAAAATGGAATTAGAGACGGACGCAATTTTATAGTTAAACAATAAAAATTATATGCTTATTTTATTTAGCTATGGATTACCGATGGATTATAGAAAATTCAATTAGCTAGGAGCATTTCAGTGACATATATATTAGCTGGGGATTACCGACAAATTCCGTTGCTAATCCATGTTCTCTTATACTTATAGTGCCACATCTGTTGGCGTTTGTCCCGACTTTCTTACCATAATTGGATTTCCTTTTAGGTACCATATGTAGACACCTAATTTTGTCCCTCCCGAAAACCCAAGTTATCTATTTTTACCCTCGCTTACCATGTGTCTTACCCCGTGTAATTATCTCTCCACAAAATGACAAAAAATCAAAACCAACTCAAAAAACAAATTTTATCTTATTTTATCTCAACCTACCCAATCAAAATTAACCACACCTAACCCCTACCCCTACCCCTACCCCTACCCGACCTACCTCACCACCCCATACCCCACCCCACCTCACGTCACATGGAAGTTGGAACCTTTCCTCACTACTAACAGAATGTAGCATAATAACAATATATACACATGATAATAACTTAAGGGGGCCCACCACAAAAAGAAGAGACATTCTTTTTTGGGCTATTTATATGCATACTGCATTCCAAAGAAAAAGGGGGGCTCGAATCATCTTCTCCATTCATACTCACAGACCCCTCACCAACGTTTTTCCATTCACCATACTCGATCCAGGTACGACCCTTCATCTCCACAACGCACACTCCTCTAACAGACCTCACACCAAAAACACCCACATAATTTCCATTGAGAGAGTAACGAAGAGAGAGAGAGAGATAGAATCGACAGAAAGAAGGAAGAAGTCGAGCTAATAATTTCGGTGAGTTTCTTGCCGAAAAATGTCGTTGTTGCTTTCAAATCGGGTTGTTATCCGTTTTTCGGCGCTGTCTGAGCCTTTTTTGAAACTCCTGTGAAACAGCAACCAAATCAGTTCCCTCCCATCGTTTCTCGTTCCCTCCGGTCAAATTTCGCTCAAATTTTCTAATGTCGTTAGCTTCTGTGAGTTTCGAGCTTTGTTGGGATTAATTGGTTATAGAGTTATTTTTTCAAGTTCGGTTCGAAGGGTTAGAGATTCGAGTTGCGGGTTCGTGTATCGAGGTTGGGTTTGTTGTTTGAGGTTCGGTCGCGGGTTTCGTCTCTTAATCGGTTAATACTAAATTCTGGAATCTTCGAATTCGAATTAAGGTCCAATTCTATTCCTCCTCTTCTTTATTTCGTCGCTTGTCATGTTCGATGCTTTGAATTGAATTCTGTGTGTTAATTGATATGTGATAATGCGAATTATTATTTGTTGTGATTCGGTGTTTGATTTCCTTGATTATGGATTGATTATGGGTTGCGCGTTGAAATAATATCTCATTAAAAATTAAAATTGGTTGGTTGGGGTGGAATTGAAGAATTAACAAAAAAGGATAGATTTGGTTTAATTTTGATTTATTGTTGGCATGAATCATGATAAGTTTACGATGGGTTGAAACGGATAGGTAATATAGGTTCGGGTAGGCAAATTTTAGAACTTGTTATTTTGGTCGAATGTTAGAATGTGTATGAATGCTTCCTACTAGTTTTATCGTGATTTAATTCAAAATGTATTCATTAGGCCGGGGAATGCCCCGAGGGATTTGTATTGATTTATCCGGGGAATGCCCCGAAGTATCATGTACTTGAAGAAGGTAAACGATCAAGGCCCAGAACGTCGGGGAAAGCAATGGAGCGTAGTTAGAATTAGCCTAGAATAGAGTAGGTTTATATTTCCGTATTTTTTTTATTTTTATTTTTATTTTCATTTCGAAACTGTATAATTGGACTGAACATTAAATTTTGAATTGTTTTATTTTGTTTGTTTGTTTGATTGTTTTACGTGTTTTGCGTGGTTTGTACATTCGTAGCGTCAGAATTAGCCGATACGCTCTACTAAGCGACCGTGGTCAAACCACGGGACCGAGGGGTGCCTAACACCTTCCCCTCGGTCAACAGAATTCCTTAACCGAAATCTCTGTTCGCAGATCAGTTTTAAGGAGTCAAACAGTTTTGAAAAAGGATAGCCAAGGGTGACTTGGCACACCCAATTTATGCCAAGTGGCGAATCTGAAAAAAAATGTAAATAATCCTCTTTCGAAACAAATCTTCATTTTGTCACTTTAATAATAAAAACCCTTTTGAACTTAAAAAATCAATCTCTTTGGAGTTAAAAAAAAGGGTGTGACAGCTCTGGCGACTCTGCTGGGGAATCAATTTCAGAATCCGAGCTTATTTTTGGAGTCGTATCGGCTTTGTTTGGCATTACGAGTGTATAAGCATTGTTTGTGATTTTCATTTGTGTTATTGTTATCGCTTTTGTGCATTTTCGTGCTCTCTGTTTACAGTCTTTATTTATGTGTTACCGCTTTATATCTGGCATCATGTGCATAACCCGAGTCCTTTTTTCTGCAACAAGTTCGTAGTACACGCTGTGTACACAACCTCTAGTTGAGTCACCTTTATCTTAAGGGGGGAGCCGTTGGCTGGTATGGAGTAGGTGGAAAGCAAAGCAGCCACTATCGACCATACGCTCCCCCGAACAACCTTTTTAGTAAACCTCAACGTAGGTCAGCCTTTAGGTCATGCTTATGTGCATCATATTGAAGGCCTAGCAGGGCCCACTTGGCCTTTTGTAGGAGACTCGCCTCTAAAGCATCTCTACGTGCTAAATATTGCATCTTTGAGAGTAACGTGGTCATTTGACGGACTGATTTTGGGGAAAGCATGTGGTATAAGTAAAATGTGTGGCAGGGGAAAATCGAAAAAAAAGAGGGAAAAAAAAAGAGTAAAAAAAAAAGAGTTTCGTAGCTTTTAGTATTCTTTATGGCTTTTGTTTTTCACAATTTGAAAATTCAAAAAGATTTCTTTATTTTCTGCACTCATTTGTTCAAAAACCAAAAAAAAAAAAAATCTCACTTTGTCTCCTTTAGCATGCATTCGTAATTCAAAAAAGATTTTTTAGCAGTTTTTATAAAAGAAAATGCAAAAAATGGTAGAAATTTGTACATTTCATGTAATGAGAATACCAAAAAGATTTTCCTTCTTAATTGTTGGTGTCAGTTTTAGTTGAAGTGTCTAATTAAAAACCCAAAAAGATTTTATTCGTTTGTCTTTGGTTGTGTCTCTTAAGTTAGGGTCAATCTGTTAGTTAATCGTTAATTGTCCAATAGGGACGAACTACGTCCCTCGGGGCGGGATACGTAGGCAACCCTCGGTGGGTTCGGTAATCTTTATTTTAGCCTTTGTCTTAGCCTTAGCCTAGGTCTTTCTCCTCGTAATCTAGTGTTATTAGTTTGTCTTAGTCAAGTACGCTGATTTTATTCAGTGGTACTGTTCGGTGATTTGGAGTCATAAAGTGGTCTATCCCTTCGACATATGACTGCGACAAAGTCCCAAGGGTTGGGAATCTTTTGCTCTTATAGAATTTTCAAGTAGATGTCCTATGTGTTACTACAGGATGGATCTGTCGACAAAGTCTATAGTCATGATGGTTGTTAAGGTGCCCAAAAAGTTAATCAAATGGTGGGACATGTTTAACTTCGTTGAACAACAGGAGTTAACAAAGAAGTTAGGCGCTCTCACTTCCCTCCTAGAACTCACGCCCCGCCCAGATCTGATCGAGGCTATATTGACTTTTTGGGACCCAGGTTGTTTGGTATTTAGGTTTGGAAATTGTGAAATGACGCCCAGTTTGGCAGAGATATCTAGTTTCTGTAAGTTGCCTTACATTAAGAAAACGATGATTCGGGCGCGAACTCATTCCCCCATACGGTTTCTTCATGGTTATGGTTTAAAGGCCAATAAGCACCTGACATGTCTTAAACAATCTTGGGTCTCATTTGATTATTTGTATGCTCGGTTTGGGCCCTCAGATGGTTTTGATTGCTTTTGGAATGAATTTTATACAACTAAGGAGAATTGGAAGAAATGTCGTCTAGAAGTCTTCACGCTAGTCTTGTTGGGCATTTTGGTTTTCCCATTAGAAGAGAGGTGAATAAGACTCGTTTGCAGACGGTGGTGATGGACTTATTTCATGAACAACTAGGGGAAACATTCACTCTCGTACCTATGATCTTGGTGGAAATATATAAAGCTTTAACCGAGGTAAAAGGAGGGGTGAGATTCTTTGAAGGAGGCAACCTGATATTGTAATTATGGATGATGGAGAACTTGCATGCGCCTTTTTTTTATTAGGTTGGATGTGATCGATCGTTGTATGTTTGAGCAAGTGGAAGCCATGAATCATAGAATGCGTTTCGATAAGTTCTTGCTGCCAATAGGGGTTGATGCTTGGATTAAATTTCTTGAGTCAAGATCTGAGGACAACATTCTGTGGACCTATCTCTGGTTTCGTCCAAAAATAATCCTTTGTGGTTGTCGGATGCAACCTCTTTTAGTTCTGTTAGGGATCAATTACACCAGACCGTACTCTCCTCTTAGGGCAATGCGCCAATTGGGTAGAATGCAAGACGTTCCACCAGTAATGGATCTCTTGAAGGATGTTGAGCATTTTAGGGATCAAGCCTTAGGCGAGAGTAAATACGAAGAATTCTGGAATCACGCAACACGGGTAGGTATGAATACTCTCCAAGTAGGTTTAGATAATCTAGGGTACACTCAGGAATACGGGGTCTGACTTCAATCTATACCTCGGGGTGTCTGCAGGCCATTACCAGTGCAACTTAGAGGAAGAATACCAGAAGCATGCATTGTTGATGATAGTCAGGATGAAAGTGCAGGGGCCAAAGTGGAGACACTGAGAGTTCAGTTAGCAGATTTGTTCAAGACTGTGGAAAGGTGTCAGAACAATCTTTTCAGGTGCACTCCCCATGAGGCGGGAATACGGGCCAGAAGCTTCTTCCCAAATATCAGGGTGTCTTTACAGGATATGCTACAAAGTTTGGGTGGGAGAAAGAGAGCTTCACAAGCTGGTCCATCTCAGCCAGGGTCATCACACAGAGCACCAGTTTGAAGGAGCATTTCCTATCTT
The DNA here is from genome assembly GCA_030864215.1 of Capsicum pubescens. Classification (NCBI taxonomy): domain Eukaryota; kingdom Viridiplantae; phylum Streptophyta; class Magnoliopsida; order Solanales; family Solanaceae; genus Capsicum; species Capsicum pubescens. The sequence continues at coordinate 14,139,816 of CM061546.1, forward strand.
CTGTTTAGTTTGAGACTTTTACTTTTCTGCCTTGTAATATTGTGTCCTTTTTAAGTCGGTGTCAAGTTTGTTTTAACGTTAAGAGTCTTCACTAGGAGTATTACGCATGTTATCTTCTGGGTCTTGAATGTTGTTTAGTATTTGTTGATCGGTTTTTAAGTTGTTAGATTCGAAGTTTGTTTAGTCGTCTCTTTTATGAAATGTAGTGAAGTTGCGGAGTTGTTTCCTTTTATGTGTTCTTCATCAAATAATAATAATAATAATAATAATAATAATAATAATAAAATAATAAGAAATCTTCAACTTTGTGGTGTTTATGTGTGTGCATTGCCCGAACTACGTAAGATCTCATTCATGTACAACATGATACGTAGGCAACCTACTTTTGGATTCGATCTAATCATTTTGTTTCGTCTTTTTTTCATTATTTTTCCTCTTTTATTAGAAAACCAAAAGCCATAAAGAATGATAAAACGAAGGTAGATAGCAAACAAAAAAAAAAGAAAGGATGATGAGACGAGAAAGGGAAAGAACAGAGACTGATACAAAAAAAAAGAGGGAAATGAGGGTGAAAGAAAAGAGGTATGTTTGGAGGAAAGAAGCAAATGAGCGTAGATGAAAATCGGGATGATGTTAAAATGACCTCGCTACCCTCAAAGGCTGGTAGAAATGAACATGGATCTAGGACAATTTTACCAATGTGATTCCCATGCTTGTTGTGTGCCCTAATCCTAACGAATGTTGTCTTTGATGAGCATGTTCTTTCAGATAAGTGGTTGGTTTGCAACACTCTGGCTAGTCACCCGTACTTCACTAGATCAAAAGCGATGCTTGCCATGGCTAGTAAGGAGATTGAAAATTCACTCATTGACCCAGATCATGATCCCAGGGAAGAAAGTTCAGAACGCAATGATGAGGTATTGAGACTTAGACAACAATTGCCCACCGCTCTCTCAGACGTAATTTTCTGTTCCCATTGAGTCACCGGAACACGCATCAGGATTCACTCCGCGGCAATATTACCCTGGAACTTCTAGTGTGCCCCTGGCAGTTCCTCAACCAAGGCCCATGACTCAGTCGGCGCCACCGACAGCGCCGGTGTTCGTGGCTCCGCCACCACCTGAAGCTCCCACATATGCTGTGCGTCCGACAATGGGGCTTCCTCGGTCTGCCAGTGAGCCAGTATTGAAGGTTCCAGATAGTCAGTATTATGCCCCGGAGCCTACTTTGAGAATGAATGAACTGTATGGGTACACTCAGCTACCTGCATTTCCATTTGATATGGAGAAACCTGTCGCAAAAGAGGAACAGAAAGTCATAGCGCGGAAATTGAAAAGTTTGGAACAGGCCATGAGGAATTTGTAGGGAATCAGAGGTTATAAGAGTGTTTCCTATAAAGATCTTTAGATGTTCCCAGACGTCAACCTTCCCCTCGATTTTAAAATGCCCAAGTTAGAGAAATATGTTGGGCACGGTGATCCCATGGCACACTTGAGACGTAATTGCAACCAATTGAGGGCTGCAGGGGGAAGGGAAGAGTTGCTCATGGCTTTCTTTGGCGAGAGTCTTTCTGATCTGGCTTCAAAATGGTTTTTCGATCAAGATATCGACAAGTAGAACAGCTGGGATGACTTAGCTTTCGAGTTTGTGCAACATTTTCAGTATAATATCGACCTGATTCCTGATGAAAAATCCTTGGTCAACATGAAGAAGAAAAACACCAAAGGCTTTGAGGAATACGCGATAAGGTGGCATGAACAGGCCGCCAGGGAAAAGCCTCTAATGAAAGAGAGTAAGCTGGTAGAGATCTTCATTCAGGCACAGGATGAGACCTATTTTCAACATTTACTTCCGGCAATGGGAAAGTCTTTTATTGAAGTTCTCAAAATGGGAGAGATGATAGAGGACGAAATCAAGACCGGTCGAATAGTGAGTTTTGCCGTGTTAAAAGCCACCACACAAATGATTCAAGGTGGATCTGGTGCGTTCGGAGGTAAAAAGAATAAAGAGGATGTGGCGACCGTTGTTGCTGGACCCTATTCCTATCCCAAAAGACCGCCTCACCCCTATCCCTAATCCCAAGCCCAAGCCTATGTCCAAGCTCCATATATTCCTCCCCACCATTACTACCCTCCGTAAAACCCACCATATGCCATTACACCCCCTCCTTACCTAGTATATAGAGCACAGCCATATGCCCAAACCCCTTCTTACCCGCAATGGCGTGTGCAAGCTCCACCAAATTACCAAAATCCCTCCAGACCTGGTTTCCAACCCAGGCTTGAGTACAAGAAAGAGAAGGCGGTCAAAAATCAGTTCACACCTCTTGGGGAGTCATATGCTAGCTTGTTTGATAGGTTGAGAAAGATGAAGGTCTTAAGCCCAATTCAAGAAAGGCTTTCAAATACACCTCCAAGGAATCTCGATTATTCTTTAAGGTGTGCATATTGTTCTGACATGCCAGGCCACAATATCGAGAAATGCTGGTATTTAAAGAGAGTTGTCCAAGATTTAATTGACACAAATCAGATGTTGGTCCAGGCCCCAGAGGTTCCAAACATTAACTAGAATCCGCTGCCAACCCATGCTGAAACCAATATGTTATAATTGATATATGATGGGAAAGAGTCATCAAGGTGTTATAAGCCTATTGTCAAGATACAGACGAATGAGGAAAAATCGGTGAATGTAGCAGATTCGTTGAAAGCAATGTCATTAATCCAGAAAGGAATGGGAAAAGCTAAAGTCCAAGAAAGCACAAAGAAACCCATGATCACAATGAAAAAGGTTGGAGCAGTCGTTGTTTTAAGTCAAGACAAGCCTAAGTTGTCGGTGATAGGAGCTCCGGGTAAGCCCATCTTGACGGTGAAAGAAGCACTGGCAGCGCCTATTGTCCTCAAATCGGTGACTCAACCTCCGATAGTTGATACAAAAAAGGTTCCTTAGAACTATAGGCGGACTGTGATGACCTATCATGGGAAGGAAGTAGTGGAGGATGTAGATGAGGTAGGGGGTTTGACTCGGTCAGGAAGATGCTTCGTGCCTGAAAGTTTAAGGAAGTTCAAGACAATTTCGCCAAGGAATTTTTAAAAAAGATGAAGTTTCCACAGTATTCAATAATAGATCAGTTCAAGAAAACCCCTACTCAAATTTCCCTCTTATCTTTGTTGTTGCATTCCAAAGAACATCGTGATATTATATTGAAGGTATTAAATGAAGCATATGTTTCTAGGGAGATTACAGTAAATCAGCTTGGGAAAATGGTTGGAAAAATCATTGAGGTCAATCGGATCATCTTCTCTAATGATGAATTGCCTGTTGAAGGAACGGGGCATAATCGGGGTCTTTACATTACGGTGAAGTGCGAAGATTTCTACGTCACTCATGTCATGATTGATGAAGGTTCAGGTGCAAATATCTTCCCTATTTCTACTTTGTAAAAGTTGAATATTGGTGTTGAGAGGATCAGGCCCAACAATGTATGTGTCAGGGCTTTCGATGGTGCAAAATCAAACTCCATTGGCGAAATAGAACTAATGTTTATTATAGGGCCTATTGAGTTTGCCATAGAGTTTCAAGTATTGAATATAGAATCCTCTTACAATCTGTTGTTGGGAAGATCGTGGACCCACAAGGCCAAGGCGGTTGCATCTACATTGCACCAAATGATCAAGTTTGAGCATGACAGGCAAGAAACGGTTATTCATGGTGAAGAGGATTTGTCCGCCTACGAAGATTCTCCATTGTCCCTTATTGAAGCAAATAATGTAGAAGAGACATTTGTCTATCAAACTTTTGATACAGTGTCGGTGAATCGTATCGTTGATGGACAGGTTATTCCAGGGCCACAATTGTCTCCTGCTTCTGTCATGATGATAAATGAAATGTTAAAATATGGATTCGAGCCAGGAAGGGGTTTGGAAGTGTCTCTGCACAGTATGGTTCGTCCCATATGTCCGAATGAGAACATGGGCACTTTTGGTTTGGGATTTGAACCTACGGCTGAAGATCTGAATAAGGCCAAAGGAAGGAAAAAGGAAACATGGTCACTCCCTCGCCCAGTGCCCCTACTCAGTAAGTCATTCATCAAGAGCGGTGTCACAAAGCCCATAGAATTTGAAGCTGAATTGGTCTATGACTCCAGAACCTGCTGATTGATATTGACATGGTTGAAACAGGAGAGGGTACCAGTAAGGCAGGCGCGCAGTTCATAGGTTCTGAGGTCCAGCACAACAATTGGGAAGTCACTCTTCTCCCCATCAGGAGGGAGTTTTGGTAGTTCATTTTATTTTTCTTTCTATTTATCCGAGTTATTCCAGGGTTGTAATACAGAATTTAGCTTATTTACATTCTGTTGTCATTTTTGTTTAAACCCTCCTATCTTTCCCTTTTAATGAAATGCAATGTCCCCTTACTTTGTGTCTAATATATTTTGATTTTATCTTTTTCTTTATATAGTTCTCTTTATGCTAATTCTAATGACATGACATGCATGCGGAATTTTCAGTCTGATCTTAAAATCCAAACTAATCAAGATATAATGAAGCAAGAGGGGGAATATGATAAAGAAGAGGCACTAAAGGAAATAAGCAAAGAGTTAGAACAGTTTGAAGACAAGTCGAATCCGAATTTGATTGAAACTGAGCCAATCAATCTAGGGAATCATCACCAGGTTGAAGCTAAAGGCAAGTTCTCCCCAAATTGGCAAGGTCCCTTTATTGTGAAAAAAGTGTTGCCTAATGGAGCCTTATATTGATAGATATTGAAGGCAAAATGGCAGAAATGGCTATCAATGCTGATGCGGTCAAAAGATATTATGTATGATATTTTATCCTTTGTTGATTTTATTGCATGTTTAGTGCTTGCATTTTTTAAGATTGAGATGATGAAGGCATTTCGGTCTGCTATCCAAACATTGTGTCATCCTTTGTTTACCCCATTTGAGCTTAGTTCTATTTTTCTTTCATATCCCTCTTTTGGAATCAAAATAGAGTAAAAAGTAAAATGTCAAGAAAAGAAGAATAAAACAAATGCATGAAAAAAAATAATAAAATAAGAAAAAAAGAGAAGAGAAAATTGGATCAAAACAAAGAACAAGTTGATGGAACTACGTGCGACCTGATTCTCCTCTCTTGGGAGTGAGATAAGTAGGCTGCCCTATTCAGGGCTCGGTCAAACCAAATAAAGATTTTAGAGTCACCCAGCCAACCAAAACTGGGACATGAGTTAATTTGTTGTTTGAGTCGATTCCAAAAGTTGTAAGTCCCACCCCCACTTCAAGTGTCGTTTGAGCCTCTTGCCATCCTTTTCTAACCTTATCCAAAATCCAAGTTACAACCAAAGAATGTCCTTCAGATCAATCTTTGGTAATGTTAAGGCTAAGCATGCAATGGATATGATGATACATTGTTGGTACTACTTGTCTTCCTCAGCATAATAAATCAGGAAAGAAATAAAAAATGAGAGAGTCTTATTAGTGAAAACTCTCGCGGGCACCATAAGGCGATGGTGAGTCGAGAGAAATAAAAATGAGATAGTCTTACTGGTGAAAACCCTCACGGGTACCATAAGGCGATGGGGAGTTAAGAGAAATAAAATGAGAGAGTCTTATTGGTGAAAACCCTTTGGGCACCGTAAGGCGATGGCGAGTTCGAAAGAAAGGTGAAAAGGAAAGAGGTTTGTTGGAGAAAATCTTTCAAGATGTCGTCAATTAAATGAGATATATGAGTTCAAAGAGTTGGAAGAAGCAGCAACAGAAAAGGCACGAACTCAACAACAAATGGGAAGTTTGGATAGTAAGATCAGACAGCTTAATCCAAAATGCATGTCATAGTCATTGGAGTTGGTTTCCATCTTCAGATAAGTTTTCTTCTTTGTTAAAAAGAGAAACATTTCCCTTTTCTTTCATTTACATATTCACGCTTTTGTATTTTTATGTCATTTGTCAAAAATAAAAGTCACCATCATGTCTTTACATTTTAAGTCAAGTCTGTGTCAAAACAAGCGAGAAAGAATTTCAAAACTTTCTACCAGTCTTTCCAATTGTATGAGGAAAATCCAAGGACCAGCACATGAAAGAAATATGATCGTAATTCAACACAAAGCAAAGGAAGTCTATCAACCGATGGGCTGTTGGGTTTATGGGAATATTCATATTTGGAAAATGGTGCATCTCAGAGGCCTGGTAAGATGGAAACTCATTGTTTGAGTCAGAACTCATTTCCCTCAATCTGGATCTGGGTCAATGACGCGACAAAACAGGGGCAAGTTTCAATTATCTAAAACAAATGTGAAAGGAGCAACGATTGGAGCAGATGCGTGGGAAGCCAAGTGCTGCAAGCCACCACTAAGTCTTTAACTGACAAATTTTCTTTGTTGAAACAGGGGCAAATTCACTTCACTTAATTCAGTTACCATTGGAAAAGCACATCCATGGGGATTTTACTTTCTGCTCAGGACCCTCCTGGAAAATAGGATTTTACATAATGTTCAAGACCCTCGTAAAAAATGAGATTTTTCTTTCTATTCAGGACCCTCCTAAAAATGAGATTTTACTTTATGTTCAGGACCCTCCTGAAAAATGAGATTTTACTTTTTGTTCAGGACCCTCCTGAAAAATGGGACTTTACTTTCATGTTCAGGACCCTCCTGAAAAATGGGATTTTACTTTATGTTCAGGACCCTCCTGAAAAATGGGATTTTACTTTCTGTTCAAGACCCTCCTGAAAAATGGGATTTTACTTTATGTTCAGGACCCTCTTAATAAAATAGAATTTTACTTTCTATTCAGGACCCTCCTGAAAAATGAGATTTCACTTTATGTTTAGGACCCTCCTGAAAAATGGGATTTTACTTATGTTCAGGACCCTCTTGAAAAATGGGATTTTACTTTTTTTCAGGACCTTCCTAAAAAATGGGACCTTACTTATTATTCAGGACTCTCCTGAAGAATAGGATTTTGCTTTCTATTCAAGACCCTCCTGAAAAATGGAAATTTACTTTCTGTTCAGGACCCTCCTGAAAAATGAGATTTTACTTTATGTTCAGGACCCTCCTGAAAAATGGGATTTTATTTTCTGTTCAGGACCCTCCTGAAAAATGGGATTGCACTTTATGTTCAGGACCCTCCTGAAAAATGGGATTTTACTTTATGTTCAAGACCCTCCTGAAAAACGGGATTTTACTTTCTGTTCAGGACCCCCCTGAAAAAATAGGATTTTACTTTATGTTCAGGACCCTCCTGAAAAATGGAATTTCACTCTCTGTTCTGGACCCTCCTGAAAAATGGAATTTTACTTTCTGTTCAGGACCCTCCTAAAAAATAAGATTTCACTTTATGTTCAGGACCCTCTTGAAAAATGGGATTTTACTTTATGTTCAGAACCCTCCTGAAAAATGGGATTTTACTTTCAGTTCAGGACCCTTCTGAAAAATGGGACTTTACTTTCTGTTCAGGACCCTCCTGAAAAATGGAATTTTACTTTATGTTCAGAATCCTCCTGAAAAATGATATTTTACTTTCAGTTCAGGACCCTTCTGAAAAATGGGATTTCACTTTATGTTCAGGACCCTCCTGAAAAATGGGATTTTACTTTATGTTTAGGACCCTCCTGAAAAACGGGATTTTACTTTCTGTTCAGGACCCTCCTGAACAATGAGATTTTACTTTATGTTCAGGACCCTCCTGAAAAATAGAATTTTACTTTCAGTTCAGGACCCTCCTATAAAATAGGAATTTACTTTATGTTCAGGTCCCTTTTGAAAGATGGGATTTTAATTTCAGTTCAGGCCCCTCCTGGAAAATGGGACATTACTTTCAAAAATGATGAAATCTTTCTTTATTATAATCTTTGTTTGTGATAATTTTCGTTCTAGTTTTGATTCTGGTTTCAAGAGCCCGCCTGAAGAACAGGGTGAGAAAATGGTAAGTCAGGATCCCGCCTGAAGAACTGGGTGATGAAATGGGAAATTGAAGAAATTGCAAGTTAGGAGCCCTCCTGAAGAACATGGCGAATAAATGAAAATTCAAGCAACATGGTGAAGAAATTGAAAGTTCAGCAATGAGGTGAAACAATTGAAAGCCAAACAATAAGTTGAAGAAATTGCAAATCAGGAGTCCGCCTGAAGAATTGGGTGATGAAATAGCAAGTCAAGAGTCAAAGAAGCTGTATAGATAGGATTTTTGTAAATTTCATTTATGTTTAACTTGTAATTTTCATTTTGATGTAATTACAGAGCCGCGGGCGGGAACCTCGACGGAACCTCACTCGACTCTCAAACTCGGTTGTCCTTCTTTCTTTTATTTCTTCTTTTGAAAAATGGTTAGATCAAAATTTGGTCTCGTTGTCTACTTCTTTGTTTGAAAACACTTTGTGTTTACATCTAAAGGGAGCATGATGTAGACACCTAATTTTATCTCTCCCAAAAATTCAAGTTATCTATTTTTACCCTCGTCTTACCATGTGTCCTACCCCGTGTAATTATCTCTCCACAAAATGACAAAAAATCAAAACCAACCCAAAACAAATTTTATCTTGTTTTATCTCAACCTACCCAATCAAAACTAACCACCTCTCTAATCAGAGGTGGACACCTAACCCCTACCTATACCCCTACCCCTACCCCACCTACCTCACCACCCCATACCTCACCCCACTTCACGTCACATGGAACCTTTCCTCACTACTAACAGAATGTAGCATAATAACAATATATACACATGATAATAACTTAAGGGGTCCCACCACGAAAAGAAGATAGATTCTTTTTTGGGCTATTTATATGCATACTACATTCCAAAGAAAATGAGGGGCTCGAATCATCTTCTCCATTCATACTCACAGACCCCTCACCAACGTTTTTCCATTCACCATACTCGATCCAGGTACGACCCTTCATCTCCACAACGCACACTCCTCTAACAGACCTCACACCAAAAACACCCACATAATTTCCATTGAGAGAGTAACGAAGAGAGAGAGAGAGATAGAATCGACAGAAAGAAGGAAGAAGTCGAGCTAATAATTTCGGTGAGTTTCTTGCCGAAAAATGTCGTTGTTGCTTTCAAATCGGGTTGTTATCCGTTTTTCGGCGCTGTCTGAGCCTTTTTTGAAACTCCTGTGAAACAGCAACCAAATCAGTTCCCTCCCATCGTTTCTCGTTCCCTCCGGTCAAATTTCGCTCAAATTTTCTAATGTCGTTAGCTTCTGTGAGTTTCGAGCTTTGTTGGGATTAATTGGTTATAGAGTTATTTTTTCAAGTTCGGTTCGAAGGGTTAGAGATTCGAGTTGCGGGTTCGTGTATCGAGGTTGGGTTTGTTGTTTGAGGTTCGGTCGCGGGTTTCGTCTCTTAATCGGTTAATACTAAATTCTGGAATCTTCGAATTCGAATTAAGGTCCAATTCTATTCCTCCTCTTCTTTATTTCGTCGCTTGTCATGTTCGATGCTTTGAATTGAATTCTGTGTGTTAATTGATATGTGATAATGCGAATTATTATTTGTTGTGATTCGGTGTTTGATTTCCTTGATTATGGGTTGCGCGTTGAAATAATATCTCATTAAAAATTAAAATTGGTTGGTTGGGATGGAATTGAAGAATTAACAAAAAAGGATAGATTCGGTTTAATTTTGATTTATTGTTGGCATGAATCATGATAGGTTTACGATGGGTTGAAATGGATAGGCAATATAGGTTCGGGTAGGCAAATTTTAGAACTTGTTGTTTTGGTCGAATGTTGGAATGTGTGTATGAATGCTTCCTTCTAGTTTTGTCGTGGTTTAATTCAAAATGTATTCATTTGGCCGGGGAATGCCCCGAGGGATTTGCATTGATTTATCCGGGGAATGCCCCGAAGTATCATGTACTTGAAGATGGTGCACGATCAAGGCCCGGAACGTCAGGGAAAGCAATGAAGCGTAGTTAGAATTAGCCTAGAATAGAGTAGGTTTATATTTCCGTATTTTTTTATTTTTATTTTTATTTTCATTTCGGAAATGTATAATTGGACTGCACACGAAATTTTGAATTGTTTTGTTTTGTTTGTTTGTTTGATTGTTTTACGTGTTTTGCATTGTTTGTCCATTCGTAGTGTCAGAATTAGCCGATACGCTCTACCAAGCGACCGTGGTCAAACCACGGGACCGAGGGGTGCCTAACACCTTCCCCTCGGTCAACAGAATTCCTTAACTGGAATCTCTGTTCGCAGATCAGTTTTAAAGAGTCAAACAGTTTTGAAAAAGGATATCCAAGGGTAACTTGGCACACCCAATTTATACCAAGTGGCGACTCTGAATAAAAAATGTAAATAATCTTCTTTCGAAACAAATCTTCATTTTGTCACTTTAATAATAAAAATCCTTTTGAACTTAAAAAATCAATCTCTTTAGAGTTAAAAAAAGAGGGCGTGACACCATAATCGGGTTTCCCTTTTGGAAAAGGAAAACATAGGCTCCTTTCTTCTAGCTTGGCAGCTTCCACAATGTAGTCCTACGGGTTTGAGAGTTTCGTTTAGGGAGAGCATTTGTGAGACACAAGTATTGCAATGTCACTTGTGTGAACCTCTTTTTATTCTGAGTGAATTGTGTGAAGTTGACTCTCTTGACATTTTGTACTCTCTTTTATTATATAATGGATTGCTCGTCTCCTTAAGTGGATGTAGGTCGATTGACCGAATCACGTTAAATTATTGTGTCTCGTTTGATTTATTTCTCATTAATCTTTTTATTCATAGTCTTTCGAGGTTTGCTTTGCTAGCTTTGGCATGACACCTCATTATTTCGGTCCAAACAAGATCCCGTGATGAGAGGGATAAAAATGGGAGAGAGGGTGTTTGATTTTTTGCACAAAGTTAGTCTAAGAACTAAAACCTTTAATGTAAGTGCTATACTCCCAATAACTTCTCTTGTTGGATCATTTCATATAAACCATTCAATATAGTTATCAATGGAAAATATGAAAGTAAAAATAAACTTGTATACGTATGTCATGATTGTGACACAGAAAAATCTCTTGTTTGGAAAACAGACCCATAAATGAAAATGACCTTTGTCCTTTAGCAATCAATGTTTACACATTTCTAAGGCATGTGTAGCAAAACTTAGATAGCATTAGCCAAAAGGCTATACGTAGGCGTAGATGGAATGAACTATAAGCTCCCGTTTAGCCGTAGATAATTAATAGATTATGAGGTTGAAATTTGAAATTTAAGATTTTGAAGTTGTGCGCAGACATGCATTTTACTTGGAAAAAATTTAAAGTTTTGCTGGTGAAAGTGAAATTTCAAAATCTGATCAAATTTCATTATTAAAAAACGAATAGTTTTGTGGGATACGAGTCTAGAATTAAAATACGACATTTCTAAGGTTAAAAGTGGTTTAAAGTGAATTCAGAATTTAGAGTGATGGTTATTCCACATGTAAATGATTTTATTATATTTTTCTTATTCAATGAACTTACAGACCATAGATGTATGTAATGTACTTGAATTTACAGATAGTTCGTAGGGATAAGGCAAAGATTATTTTTCTCATGCATTGAAATTTTAAGTGTAACATCAGTATAATGTCTTCTTTTTTTCATCCCATAAGGCAACTCTCAATCAAATGCATAAAGAAGATTTTAACAAGGCAAGTTCCACGGCAACACAAGTGTAATCCCTGGGCATCCTCTTCGTCCTGTTCAAAAGGAATTAATTCATAATCTTGTCCGTTGAAACTAATATCGCCATTCAAAAATCTCCTAGCTACAAATTCTTCTAAATTTGCTCATATTTCTGGATCTCGTGCTATTGCTCATGTGTTAATATGAATTATAGTGTTATTTTCAATTTTTTTAGGTACACAAATTTGTATTTAGGCACACAACAACTTTAACACAAGTTCAAGTCTAAAATAAGAACACCTATGAAGTTACACAACACCTTCAACACAAGATTAAAAATAATCTATCCAAGAAGTGTGTTGTAGTTTCAGAAATAAGATGAAACAAAAATTTAAAGCCAAGTCCCTCGACTTCACAGAGTGTCCTTAAGGAATAATTCCCCTCACTGTACCCGAGGTTATGGAATTTCCCTCTCAGGATAAAATGACTTTCAATCCTAATATAGCGGTACCTCAAATTATTGGATTCGTCGAATTCACTCAACAGCTAATGATCACAATGAGTTTTTCTTAAGACATGAAGAGTGTTTATGCTGTTAAAAATCGTGTCCCTTTCAACAGCTAGTGATCACAATGAGTTTTTCTGAAGATATGAAGAGTGTTTATGCTGTCATAAAATCGTGTCCCTTCGGAAAGGATGCATTGGTTCTGGAAAAAGGCACCTTCTCAACACAATCACGTCACCTAAGTCTGTGCTGGACCTGCACCTGATCTGCGGCCGCAAGTGCCACTATCAAAATACCAGTAGGTGCGCACGCATAAAATGACTTTCAATCCTAATATAGCGGTACCTCAAATTATTGGATTCGTCGAACTCACTCAAAAGCTAATGATCACAATGAGTTTTTCTTAAGATATGAAGAGTGTTTATGCTGTCAAAAATCGTGTCCCTTTCAACAGCTAGTGATCACAATGAGTTTTTCTAAGAAATATGAAGAGTGTTTATGCTGTCATAAAATCGTGTCACTTCGGAAAGGATGCATTGGTTCTGGAAAAAGGCACCTTCTCAACACAGTCACATCCCTAAGTCCGTGCTGGACCTGCACCTGATCTGCGGCTGCAAGTGCCACTATCGAAATACCAGTAGCTTACTGCGTGCTGGAACTGCGGGTGCAAGTTGTCAGGTGCGTGTCCCTTTCAACAGCTAGTGATCACAATGAGTTTTTCTGAAGATATGAAGAATGTTTATGCTTTCATAAAATCGTGTCACTTCGGAAAGGATGCATTGGTTCTAGAAAAAGGCACCTTCTCAACACAGTCACGTCACCTAAGTCTGTGCTGGACCTGCACCTGATCTGCGGCCGCAATTACCACTATCGAAATACCAGTAGCTTACTGCGCGCTGGACCTGCGGGCGCAAGTTGTCAGGTGCACGCAAATCACACTATTGTGTAAAGCTGAAGCCGAGCGACAATGACGACGGTGCGAGGCACCACCTTGTTCTTGCCCCACTATTCAAATGAAGATGTGTTTCTCGATATAAGCACATAAAAGCTTCTTTCTCCCACTAATGTGGGAGAATTTAGTAACCTTTCCTATTTGAGCACACTTTCCATTTTAGTGTGGACTCAAATTCCCTCCACTATTTCCCTCTATTTTCCATTGCACACACACCTTGAACTCAACATATAGTTCCCGACTGAATTTCATACCCTTCTAGCATGGACTTTTACATTCATTCTCTTGGCACTAGAAGTGGAGATGGCGGATATAATCTAAATACCTTTTTTATCACTGCTTTAAAATAACGTATATTTTGAATGTCATCTTCATTCACATTTCCTTGGTTCCCAATTAACACATTTGCGCTACTTATTACATGCATATATTTTAAAAAAGAAAAAATAAATCCATCTTTTAGTAATCTGTCTAATTAAGTTGAAACGGGTTGTATGTTGACCCGTTTGTTGAGGTCGAATCATGTTGAGCATATTGAATTCTGATCCGTAATTTCACCTATCTTAACCCAATCCATTTTGAGTCATGCAAACTTTGATGAGTTGGATCGCAACTCGTTTTGAGTGTTATCCATATTTGATCCAACCCATCTGGTTTTCACCTCTAATTAAGTATGGACATACATAGTGTACTTACACTCATCCAAATCTTTGAAATTCCTTTCAAGTCTATCTGTCAATCCAATAAGTTTATCAATCCAACTTAGAAAAGGAAAAAAAATAAAAAATCAGACACAAAAAGCTAGCCAACATTGCTCGAGTCTCAATTAAAAGTTCATCAAATTCCTCGTTTCATGTGCTTCTTCATCATACCTTATACCCTATAAATCTATGTTTGTAGGACTTAGTGCAAGGGTTTGATCAGGAAACAGCTGCCGTAGTAATGGCTAGATTGGTTTCTTATAAAATGGAGCAAGAGGTATCATCTTCGAGTAATAATTAGTTCTTCACAATATTATTTGTTTTATTTACTTAATTATATGTGGATGCCTAGTCATCTTTGTCTTTGTTGGCCTTTTCAGTTTGTAAATAGTACAATATCATTTTTCTGGACAAAAAAATACATTTATACTACATGATGACGCGATCTTTACAAAAATATTATTTGAGCACATGCATCATGCCGCTGAGGCGCTGAGAACCATAGTCAGCTCTCTAAAAATGTCTATATATCCATTTTATGCCAAAGATTCAAAAGAAAAAAAAATTGGATCTCAACAACAAACTCTCTATACTCTCAAATGTTCTCCTATTTTTCCCTTCACAATACACAAAAGGTACAAATGGTAACAACATCATCATTCGACCTAAGTAATAAAGCAGCATGATGAGCTTAAATCTGTGTGTCAAATAGTGGAAGAATTTATTCGTAAATCCGTTATGATGTTAAGAGATTCAAGTTAGATAGTATGCTTCTATAGTTTTTCTGGACTGACCGTACTCAACTCGTTCTCCTCCCTTGTTGGTTGTAATAGACTACATATATAATTATTAAATACATCTGGGTTATTCTGTAATTAGTTATTCTTCAGTTCTCTATATATACAGCTGTAACCCCTTCAATATTAATAAGATCAATTAATTTTAAATCTGTATCATGGTATCAAAGCTAGGGTTTCTTCTTCCGCCCAAACCCTAATCTCTCCTCTTTTCCGACGTGTGTGCGCCGCCGCCACCGTCTACACCACGCCGCACGGCCTCCCTCCTCCGCCGTAGGTCGGCGCCATGGACAAGGTTATTGATCCTCTGTCAAAATTACCGTCTGGAGTAAAATTACTGCTCAGGAATCTCCACAATCTCATCCCCGAAAAATTATCTGACAACAACTACCCGGCCTGGGCACTTAACGTCCGCACCGCCCTCGCAGCCAACTTGCTGCTCGGATGGATTGACGGTGCGGAGAAGCCGCAGCCCGAGACAGCCGAGAAGGACGGCGTCAAGCTCCCAAATCCCGACTACCTTCCGTGGATGATCGTAGACACTCAGATCCGAGCCTGTCTTCTCGCAGTTATTAGCCCCTCTGTGCACAAACACGCCCGGGGTTTTCTCACATCGGCTTCACTTTGGGACGCACTAGCCACAAGGTACAACTCTGTGTCCACGGCTCATATTTTTCAGTTGCGTGACAAATTGCATACTCTTCGGAAGGGAACGAAGACGATGACTCAATACCTTGATGATGTGGCCTCTATTCTGTCTGACCTAGATGCTGTGAACGAGATTATTCCTGAACGAGACGTGGTGAATGCCGTGATACGTGGTCTTCCGGCTGGCTATTCCTCTCTCAAACAGCATATTCGCCTCTCGCCTGTCGAAATCACTCTGAATCAACTGTCTGGATGGCTTAATGCAGAAGAATTGAATCTAGACATGGAACACAAATTACTGCTCGGAGAAGCCAGTTCCACCCCTGGCGTCACGGCTCTTTACTCGGCTGGCAGCGGAGGCTCGGCCAGGGGTCGCGGTAACGATCGCCGTAACCAAGGGCGAGGCAGCGGCGGCGGTGACCGTCGAAACACCGGGCAGCAAGGCAGAGGCGGGCCTCCACCGAGGGACGGCTTCCAGTCAGGCCGCGGACAGGGACGAGGAAACCAGCGGATGCCCACACGAGATCTTCCGACGTGCCAAATTTGTGCTAAACGGGGCCATTCTGCGGCTAATTGCTGGTATCGTTATGATGACTCGCAGAATGTAAATAGCCAGTCCGGAGGATCAAGGGCGATGCATGCGTCCACAAACGCTCAATCTGGCGATTGGTATCTAGACACAGGTGCTAACACCCATGTGACGTCAGATTATTCACAACTTCAAGCTCCTCATCCGTATCATGGCTCAGAAACTATTACAGTAGGCAATGGTCAATCCCTTCCCATCACAAACACCGGCTCTGGGTATGTCTATACCCCAAATGGTAAATTTCATCTCTCAACCCTTCACCACGTCCCTTCCCTCACATCCAATCTTTTATCTGTTTATCGCTTTACTAAAGAAAATAACTGCACCCTCATTTTTAATGACACCAATTTCCAGATAGTGGACAATACCACGAACCGGGTGCGGTACACGGGCCGCTGTGAGCATGGGCTATACACTCTTCCATCCAGGTCTCCGTCTGTTGTGAGTCAAGCCATTCTCTCGTCAACCTGGCATCGCCGGCTTGGGCACCCATCATCCGCCATCACCAAATCCATTTTATCTTCCTTAGGTTTTAATTTTTCAGAAAAATTACATTGCGAGTCCTGTTCAGTGTCTAAATCTTGTCGTTTACCTTTTTCACTGTCTGAACACAAGGCCACTGCGCCATTTCAATTAATTCATTCTGATGTTTGGGGTCCAACCTCAGTTCCTTCTGTTCAAGGTTTTCGTTATTATATCTGTTTTGTTGATGATTACAGTAAATTCACTTGGCTTTATCCTCTGAAATTTAAATCCGAAGCTTATACTATTTTTGTAAACTTTGACCGAATGGTTCAAAATCAATTTAATGCCAAAATCAAAATTTTTCGAAGTGACAATGGCAAAGAATTTGTCAACAATGCATTTGGTGTTTTTCTTCAAAATCTAGGGGCTCTTCATCACACTTCATGTCCATATACCCCTGAACAAAATGGCGTTGCTGAGCGCAAACACCGTCACCTAATAGAAACAGTTGTTGCGCTCCTCCATGATTCCACCTTACCTGTTTCCTTTTGGGTTGATGCCCTTGCTACTGCCAACTACCTCATAAATCGCATGCCCACTCACACTCTCTCCAACTCCACTCCATATGCCCGTCTCTACAATCATCCACCCGACTATATCCATCTTCGCCCGTTTGGGTGTCTAGTTTATCCCTGGTTGCGTCCGCACACTCAACATAAACTTCAACCTCGGTCAACCCCTTGTGTCTTTCTAGGCTATCATCCCACTATCAAAGGTTACAAATGTTTCGATCCTGTATCTCAGAAAACATATGTTTCCCGTCATGTTCGTTTTGTGGAGGAACAATTTCCTTACACAAGTCTTTCCTCTACTCCATACTCCCCCAATCCACTTGGCGTTGTGCCATTATTTCCGTCCTTTTCTCACGCTCATGCTCCGGCTCACTCGGCACCTAACCCGGTACCCCACTACACCACTACCCACCCGAAACCCCAAACCTCCCACCCGAACACCCAGCCGACTGCCACACAACCCACCACTTCCCTACATCATACTCCTAACACACATACAGCCACCCCATCCACCGCTGCACATCCCAGCTCCCACGGCAGCCCCACCCAACCCCCGCTCACGCATCATACAACTCCACCACCCCTTCCTAATCACCCTCCACTCAACACTCATCCTATGACAACCCGAGCCAAGGCCGGTACCTTCAAACCCAAAGCCTACCACACTCAAATACCCTTTGATGCACATCCCACAACTGAGCCTACTACCTACAACCAAGCCTCCAAAAATAGTTTCTGGTGCCAAGCTATGGATGAGGAATTTCAGGCTCTGAATGAACAACGTACATGGGATTTGGTACCTCTGCCTAGTAACTGCAAGTCTATTGGGTGCAAATGGGTGTTTCGCATCAAACGAAATTCAGATGGATCTCTTTCTCGCTATAAAACACGTCTGGTTGCAAAAGGGTATCATCAGGAGTATGGTGTGGATTATAAGGAGACCTTCAGCCCTGTTGTTAAGCAACAGACTATTCGTCTGGTCTTGTCTCTTGCTCTTCACTATGATTGGCCGCTTCATCAGCTAGACGTCAGCAATGCCTTTCTTCATGGTCATCTTGAGGAAGAAATCTATATGGTTCAGCCACCGGGATATGTTAATCCCAACCGTCCTCACTATGTTTGCAAGCTTCGCAAATCACTGTATGGCCTGAAACAGGCCCCTCGTGCCTGGTACACACGTCTCTCTACTTTTCTGCAGGGTCTTGGTTTTCGCACCTACCATCATGACAACAGCCTCTTCACCCTTCACTGTTCTCGAGGGACAGTCATCATTCTTATCTATGTGGATGATATTGTTATTACAGGCAGCTCGTCATCACTCATCACTGAAATTACTGAAGCTATGCATCGTGACTTCAAACTTAAGGACCTCGGTCCTCTGGAGTTCTTTCTTGGCCTCGAACTCATCCGCAAATCGGGAACCATATTGATGCATCAGACAAAATATACCCTTGAACTTCTAAATCGGGCTGGAATGACAGACTGCAAACCCGCGGTCACTCCCATGGCAGTCCGCCAATCCCCAGGGCCGAATACTCCCTTCGCCGATCCTACACTATATCGGAGCCTCGTCGGTGGACTTCATTATCTTGCTGTTACTCGTCCGGACATCCAATATGCAGTCAATCGAGTCTCCCAATCAATGCATGCTCCCACAGAACAACACTTTCAGGCCTTGAAACGCATTCTGCGCTATCTTCAAGGTACTCTTCACTATGGAATTTTATTTCAAAAGGGCTCGTTTGATATATCTGTTTTTTCTGATTCGGATTGGGCTAACGACAAAGATGATCGAAAGTCCACTACTGGATATATTGTTATGATGGGACCGAATCTGATTTCCTGGTGCACCAAGAAGCAAACGCGAGTGTCCCGTTCCTCCACAGAAGCAGAATATCGTGCCATGGCTGCGGGTGTTGCTGAAGCCATGTGGTTACGATACCTTACGGATGCACTTGGCATTCCCCCGACGAAACCACAGATTTATTGTGACAATCAGTCCACTATTTGTGTTACCAAAAATCCAGTCCTTCATGATCGTATGAAACATGTTGGGTCTGACTGTCACTTTGTTCGCGATGAGGTACTTGCAGGAGCAATGGCCACGCACTATGTCCCATCTACTGACCAGCTTGCTGATATTCTCACCAAGCCTCTTCCGTTACAGCCTTTTCAGTCTCTCTGCTCCAAGCTGCCCCTCGTTACCGCTGATCAGCTTGCGGGGGGATAATAGACTACATATATAATTATTAAATACATCTGGGTTATTCTGTAATTAGTTATTCTTCAGTTCTCTATATATACAGCTGTAACCCCTTCAATATTAATAAGATCAATTAATTTTAAATCTGTATCAGGTTGCATGAAGCATCTCGTTGAATCTGTCTACCTGAAGCTGATACTATCTTTCATTTCTTGTTTCTCATTTTGAATAATAGATTTCACTTTCCAGGAAGATTTTGATCCCCCAAGGTGGCTAGATCGGAATCTGATTCGCCTGTGTGCCAAGTTTGGTGATTATAGGAAGGATGATCCCACCTCCTTCACTTTGAATCCCAGTTTTTCACTACTCCCTCAGTTCATGTATCATTTGCGGAGATCACAATTTTCGCAAGTAATATAACTCAGCCTCTCTTTCTTGTTCCATTAAACTTTTTGAATGTGTATCATAGATGCATGGTCTATTGTCTCTCATTAATGTGTGGGCATCACAGGTTTTCAATAATAGTCCCGATGAGACAGCATACTTCCGGATGCTGCTCTACCGAGAGAGTATAAGCAATGCTGTTGTCATGATTCAACCTACACTAACGGCATTTTCATTCAATTCACTGCCTTCTCCGGCTTTACTGGATGTGGCATCTATTGCTGCTGATCGCATTCTTTTGTTGGATTCGTACTTCAGCGTTGTCATATTCCATGGAATGACAATAGCTCAATGGAGAAACTTGGGATACCAGAACCAGCCAGAACATCAGGTACAATTCATTGCTTTGTCGTTTTCTTCAAAATAATGAGATCCTTTATGCTAAATTATAAATATTTGTTTTCTTCATTCCCCAATCTTGTGGAATATGTTATGGCTACGTTGGAATTCTTTCCACCACCATTTGTGCTTGTAAAACAAATTGTTATCTATTTTCCTTGTTCTTTCAGGCATTTGCACAGCTATTGCAAGTTCCTCATGATGAGGCCCAAGCACTTATCCAGGTGAGGTTTCCTTTTCCTAGAGTTGTGGTGTGTGATCAGCATGGTTCCCAGGTAAGCATCGTATTGTGATTGTAAGGTTTTGTTGCGTTCTGCCAAAACCCTGTTGTGGAGTATAATGGATCTCAAGTTCGTCGAAATCCAAGATGGAAGGACAACTAGTATTCAAATGAGATTCGAGGATCACTAAGTTCCATAAAGAGCGGCAGTAGAGAAAGCTTAGTGGTAGCTTATGTCGGAGAAAGCTATATTCTACTCCTATTGCTCTTCCAAAGTGGTTTTTGCTCTAGATTTTTCTTTTTGTATGATACGCCTTCTCTTGGGGAAGAAAATAGAACGTGCTTTCAGAGGGTGGGAGGGGAGCCTTCGCATTACGGGTAACGTTGTTGCCATGTGATCTCCGAGCCGTGGAACAACCTCTTGTAGAAATGCAGGGTAAGGCTGCGTACAATGAACTCTTATGCTTTGGCCCTTCATTGGACCATAGTGCACCGGGCTTCCCTTCCCTTTCAAAGGTGTACGCAGTGATAAAGTTGCACTCGACATAATTTTCTGGTTGTTTGTGCCTAATTTGCTCTTATATGTAAGGTAAATGTTCTTGTTACAAAGATATATGGAAGATAAATGTTCTAATATTTCCTCACATTCTTACCAGGCAAGATTTCTTTTGGCAAAGTTGAACCCCTCGGCCACATACAATAACCCAAATGATATGGCAGCAGTTTCAGACGTGATATTCACTGATGACGTAAGTCTCCAAATTTCCTTCGAGCATCTTCAGCGACTGGCAGTGCAATCTTCTTGAGAAAGAAAGAAAAAAGCGCTTCTGCAGTTAGGATTGATCCCAGCGAGAGCACATCGTCTCTGGTGTCTACCTGTAGTCCTCAACTATAAAGACAATTTCTTTTCTATTATCCGTAGAGATTAGAGCTCGAAACTGATATCATTCGGGACAATTTGGGTTTACATTTGACATCATCTTGGCTATGGGGAGGAGAATTTTGCGCCTTTTCGAAACAATAAATTGTTTTTAAGTTATTTAGCATATCTACTCCCTCAGGATAAAGTTGTTTTGTACTAAATTCCTAGTTAATTTTGTAGTTGATTGTAGTAAGGATTATAGGTCTCATATATAATTTGAAGTATCCATATACAACTCTATCAACTGTTTTGTTACTATCTGCTATTTTTCTCGTAGTTCTGTTACTTCTTTTACTAGACTGCTTTGGACGATTTTTCCTTGAGCCGAGATTCTACAGGAATCAATCTCTCTACCTTCGTGTTAGAGGTAAGATCTGCATATACCCTACCCTCTTCAGATGCACTATGTGGTTATAAATCTGGATTATTTGCTTCTCTTATGCTAAATTGGATCATCTTGTTAATTTCTCTCTAGAAGACAGACCCCTTCCAGAGGCACCATGGCCAACCCCCCTGACACAGTACCTGCACCCCTACCTCCAATGCCGCTGGAGCCACCGGACGCCTTGGACACCGCAGATGCAAACCAAGCAGAAAACAACCCCCCGAAACAGTTGGGAAACTCTTTCAAATATGCCCTCCTGAATAAGGAGAATTCTTTGAACGGTCAGTATTTGAATTTCGACAATGGAAAATCGCCATGGATACCAACAGAGCCAGGTGATATGATAATTCTAAGCGACGCAGACAAAGAGCGTATCTATGCTCCTTGGAGGTTTTCAGTGATCGTCAAGCTATTAAACAAAAAACTAGCCCACAATTACCTGAAAACCAAGTTAATCGAACTGTGGAAACCAATAGAACCTCTAACACTGGTGGACTTAGGGAATGACTTCTACACCGCAAAGTTCACCAACCCAAACAATATGCAAAAAGATCTCTAAGGAGGACCATGGTTTGTTACATGGTCCTTCCTCTCAGTAAGACGACGGGAGCCGAATTTTTTCCCTGAAGAAGCGACCCAGACACACACAGCGATATGGATCTGGTTACTCCATCTCCCTATTTAATTCTATGATAAAAATATTTTAGAAAGAACTGGGAACAAATTAGGCACCTTGCTGAATTTTGACACCTTCACATCAGCAGCACTACGAGGAAGGTACACAAGAATTTGCATTCAAGTCCCCCTGGATAACCCGGTGAAGACCTTCGTGAACATTGGTACACATAGACAACAAGTAGTCTATGAAGGGGAGGGGGTACTGTGTACAAGGTGCGGAAAGCCAGGGCATACCCACAAAACTTGCTCCACACTTATCCCCAAAGCTATTGAGGAGCTGGATACAACAAAATCGTCTAGAAACAGTCCTCCGACCTCATCAGCTGAATGAAAAACAGTCATATTCACCAAAAAGAGAACTATCCCCAAGGCTCAACGCCCCCTCAAAGAAGGTAAGGAAATTTTGAAGGGTAGCAGATACCCGGTAAAGGTCTATGATGCTGCAACCGGTAAGTTTCTTAATCCCAATTTCTTTACGCCTATTGCAAACAACTCAGATATAGATGTACAAGGGAAAAATGAAGCCATGTTGGAGAAAGTCTCATTGGCCACGGAGAAATCCCTTAATAATCAGTACAAGAAAAATGAAAAAAGAAAAGCCCCAGTGGGGCAGCCGGTACCACCTCCCCAAAAAGGTGTTGAGCCTTCTGATTTGCCAATAGTCAACTCTGGCATTGGCCCCACAAGGGAATTAACTCCCAACCAACACGCCCTCATTAACCAAGGCAATCTATCTTTAATTTTTGATATCCCCAAAGGGGGCCGTCATCTCACCCCCTCCGGGGGAACCCCCATTACCTCCTCTGTCTCTGCGTATTCTTGGAGGAGTAACTCCATTGCCACTAGGGATAATCATCACCCTAGGGCATTTGACATGTCCAAGGCAGTCATGTCAAATAATCCCACTTTTATCACTACCACCCTTTTGAATCCCTATAACCCCACCTGAGAACCTACTCATTCTCTCCCCTACAACAATGTCTTCCATATCTCCCAACAACCCCAACACCTCCATCATCCCCTCTTTCTAAAAGAGCCATTTTTCTTCACTACAGGACCATCTCCACCGAATAGATTACCAACTTCTTGGGCGGAGCTAACTCTGGCGGACAAAACTATCACACATTACGTCGCGATAGGGCACCAACCCATAGTCCTACTCATCCAATGCCTAGATTGGATAGTACAAATTGTGAAAGAGGGGGTGGACCACATAGTATCGGGGCTGGGCTACCAAGTTTGGTGCCAAAAGGTACTACAAGCTCAGATGATAGGGACATTGAACATACTACAAGATCAGATGATAGGGACATTGAACATAATGATTCCAACAAACACAACTCGCTTATGAGTCACATATTCAAAAGTTTACCCTTCTACCCGACAACCCCTTAGCTCTCGGAGACGGATACTCTGAACTTCATTCTTTGGAACCCACCGGAGGAAAAAAATATGGTAACAACTCCACAACTACCTCAAAGGGGTGCAGACCAAAAAGGAGTGACCACCGCAGTGTTAGAGCAACTAGAACAGGCCAATGTAGAGATGGAGCAATTCCTAGCGGAATTTGGGGACCCAGAAATAGAAAAAATCTTTCTAGACAGGCCTCTTTGGAAAGAGTTCAAAGATACCTTAAGCTTAATTATTACTTCACTCTGTCACCCAACAACGAATATCCTCAGCCTGATCTTGAGGAAAGAGATAAAATAGATCCCGCCGGCAGTTGCACCAATCCCTCAGATGAACCTGAGGAAGAGCTCTCACAAGGACAAAGGGAAACAACCCATGACCTCCCCCCACCAACACCATCTGGGCCCATGTAGTTCATCATCTGGAATACGAGGGGGGCCAACAGTGCCAAATTTAAGCGCCAATGCAACAATCTCATAAAGTCCCGCAACCCTGCTATGATTGCCTTGCTGGAAACTAAGATGGTAGATCACAAGAACATCATTGAAATACCTTTGCTTTGATGCTTACCTAGAGTCTAGTGCTGTTGAGAGGAAAGGGGTATTGTGGTTATGTGGAAGGAAGACCTCATTTATCTCCAGCACTGCTCCACATCCTTCCAGGATATCCATGCTACTGTGAAGGTAAACAATAGCCCTGACACTTTCCTTTTCTCTACTATTTATGCCAGCATTGATTTCAATTTGAGATTAATGCTATGGGATGAGTTACACAACATTGCTAACTCACTTACTGGGGATTGGCTTACGGGGGATATTTCAACTAAATTCTAACAACCAATGAAAAACTTGGGGGTGCTCACATTAGTAATAATAGGGCCAACCACTTTTGGAATTGTTTAAACTACTGCAATATGGTGGACTTTGGATATAGGAGATGCAAATACACATAGAACAATAAAAGGTATAGGAACCGGGGGTGCCTTATCCAGGAAAGGCTGGACAGATGCCTTGCCAATACTTCCTGGATAAACCACTTCCCTGATGCACTCATTACCCACTTACCAAGAACCAAATCAGACCATTGTCCTACCTTTTTGTCTCTCACAAAAAAAAACTGCTAGACAAAGGGATAAACCATTTAGGTTCGAACCCATATGGTGTAACCACCAATATTTCCACCGTTTAGTAGAGAGATGCTTCTTGGGACCCACCACCCTTCACCAAGACATCTCTCAATTCCATGAAAATGCCACTCACTGGAATACTAATGTCTTTGGCAACATCTTTCATAGACTCAGAATTATTTTGGCCAGGTTAGATAGCATACATAAATCCCCTCACTATCACATTAGAAACTTTCTACAAAACCTGGAGAATGAACTCCTCTGTGATTATGATAGTGCCCTTAAATGTGAAGGGGAATTTTGGAAAGCCAAGTCTAGAATCTCCTGGATCAATGAGGAAGATGCCAACACTGCTTTCTTTCACCCTTCCACAATCAGTAGGAGGAGAAGGAATATACTATGGAGCTCAAAGATGATGTGGGCAATACCATCTCTGGTGAGAATGACATTAAGACCCACATCATCAATCACTTTAGAAGTCTCTTCACTACCAGCCATACCTCGAGCCCTAACAGTCACTTTATTCCAAAAATTAACTCCAATATTCTTAAAAGGGAAGCATGAGACAGGCTTGACTCCCCCCGGCATACGAAAATCTTGGTAGCCCTCAAATCCTTCAAGCCTCTAAAAACTCTAAGCCCAGATGGCTTGCACCCCTTTTTTCCAGAAATTCTGAAACATTGTTGGCCCCAAAACCATAGACTTTTGTAATAAAGTCTTTTCAAACTCCAACATGCTTGCTGAGAACAATGCTACCCACATCTGTCTCATTCCCAAAAGAAGGGATGCTGGATTTCTTAGGAATTTTAGACCCATAGGCCCTTGTAACGCTACCTACAAACTGGTAACAAAAATAATAGTAAATAGGATTAAGCCCTACCTTTCCTCCATCATTGGTCCCAATCAAGCCAGATTCTTAGCCAATAGAAGAGCTTCTGATCACAATATCATTATTCAGGAGTACATCACCCACTTTAGTAAGATGGGGGGAAGAACTTTAACATGATTTTGAAGATTGATTTAGAGAAAGCCTTTGACAAAATAGAGTGGTCCTTCATAAAGGATACCCTCCTATTATTTGGCTTCCCTGATAAACTCACTAAGCTTATCATGTCATGTGTCTCCACCTCTTCTATCTCTGTATTTGTCAATGAGTCTAAAATAAAATTCTTTAACCCTTCCTGAGGTATTAGACAAGGAGACCCAATGTCACCCTATCTATTCATCCTGTGCATGGAGAGACTTTCTAAAGGTATTGACACTGAAGTCAGATCCAAAAGATGGGACCTAATCGGTATCACCAATGGTGGTCCTAAGATCTCTCACCTCTTTTTTTATGATGACCTCACCTTAATGGCTAGGGCCTCCCCTAGAAACTGTCAAACCATTGTGAATATCCTGAAAACTTTCAGTAATCTTTCAAGGAAAACCATCAACAATGCCAAATCAAAAGTGTTGTTCTCTAAAAACTGCATCTCCTATAATGCATCCACCTGCACTCAAATTCTCAACATCCAATCTAGTCAGGATTTTGGCAAATACCTAGGATACCCTATATTCCACAGCAAGCCCAAGAATAATGACTTTCAATTTATATTGGATAACATGCATCAAAGGCTTGCAGGGTGGAAAACCAAATTCGTCAACTTTGCTGGTAGAACAGTATTTGCTAAATCTTCCCTAAGCAGTATACCAACTCATATCATGCACTACATTAAAGTTCCCAGCGGAATCCTGGAACTTATTGACAAAACTCAGATAGATGTTGTTTGGGATAGCAGTGCTGAAAAAAGAAAGCTCCACCTTCTCAATTGGTACACCCTCATCATACCCAAAGGAAATGGAGGGTTAGGTATCCACAAAAGTGGAATCAGAAATAGAGCTCTCTATGCCAGCTTAGCATGGATACTTTCTAGGCACCATAATAGTCTTTGGGGTCGAATTATTCTCTCTAAATATAACCACTACAACACTGGCCCCGGATCAAGAACCTGGAGAAACATCCTTAGGGGCTGGGCTGATTGGTCTAGAGGCATAAATTGAAGAGTTAGCAAAGGGGACAGAGTCAAATTCTTCAGTGATAGCTGGATCCCTCACTTAGGAAACATTAGAAGTCTCATCCATGGTCCCCTTACCACTATTGATATGAATACCACCATCAATCAACTCCATCAGAATGACACTTGGGATTTTAGCCACCTTTCTATAGAGCTACCACGCTACTTAAGAAACATCATAAATAGCACCATTCTCCCTCACAATCCCACTGAGGAAGATAATCCTACTTGGGGTCTAACTAGCAATGCTCGTTTCAGTACAGGAAGTATTTATAACATGATCTCTGAATCTGGGATATAACAGGACACCCAGAGAAACTTCAATCTTGTTTGGAAAGCCTAAACCCCCAACAAAACCAAGACTTTTCTCTGGCTTCTCCTCCATAATAGACTCCCTATCAATGCTTATCTAAACCATATTGGTCTCTCTATCCATCCTCAATGCCCCTTGTGCCAAAATCAGGAGGAAAATGCCAACCAAATCTTCTCCGGTGCACAAATGTTGTCTTCTTCTGGGCAGAGCACCTTCAAAAATCAAGATACAAACCCTACAACTATGGGTTAATTTATCCATTGCTAATTGAGACACTATCTGGCAGCAACTCAGAGACAAGCCTTTTAATGCCTGGCTATCATGGGAAGTCCTCTTCCCACATTGCCTTTGGGTTATCTGGTTGTGTAGGAATGACAACAATTTTAACAATAAAACCTCCACAATTTCCACTACAATGGTCATCTTCCTGGCTACTGAATTCAGTATGCTAGCTGCCAATATCCCCACTCAACATGCAACTCCACCACCATAGTGATCAAGTAGAATCCTCCCACCAGTGGGCAGCTAAAGCTTAACATTCATGGTTCAGCTCAAGGCAATCCTGGAATAGGAGGGATAGGCAGACTCTTTCGGGATCATAATGCATCTCCCCCATACAACCCCCTCTATGGCTAAATTGTTGGCATTATGGCATGGACTATCAATTGCTAAAGCTAACAACTTCGCTAATTTCCTCATTGAAACAGACTCTAGTATTGTTCTTTAAATGCTTGCTAACGACCATCCTTCCTACCATAATTTCATTGTTGTGTGCAAGTCACTAATGCTAGAGATGCAGGCAGCAACACCATCCAAAATCTTCAGGGAATTGAACGCGGTGGAGGATATGCTTTATAAAGAAGGAGCCAGAAGTCAGATCCTGCTGTCACCAAAACTATTTTGGCAAATGCCTCATTTTGTAAATGCCTCTATGCAATCGAATTGTAACGGGTCACTAACTAATCGTTCAATTAAGAACAACTCAATTATCCTACAGGGCCGGGATGTGGCCCCGAACAACGTATTTTTGGCCCTTCCAGCTGTGAAGAGCACCCCTACCCACCCCCCTTAACCTTTGAAGGAATGAATTTCTTTTTAACCAAAACAAAATTGGTTCTTGTTATTGAGACTGGTTTTAGGATAAACTAGCTCAATGAAATCCTAATCATTTATCACTAAAAAATTTACCTATCCTGATCATTATCACTAAAAAATTTACCTATTGACTGAAAAATTATACTATCAGACAATTCTTTGTCAAAAGTTGAAACTTGAGGGAGACAAATTTAGGATTAAAATACAATACTTTTGAAGACCACAGTTAAAAGTGAATTCAGGATTTAAAATTTATTATAATTTGACACTAAGTAATAAATTTAACTAATCTTATAGAACTCGCCCAAGATGAGGATATACAATCTACGTGAATCTACATATAATTTTTAGCGATAAGACAAAGATCATTTTTCTTATGCATGGTAATTCCAGGATTAACATTTGTGTCAATGTCTTCTTTTTTCATCCCATAAGGTAACTTCCAATCAAATGAATATAGAAGATTTGATAATGCAAGTTCCACGGATGCAGCCCCAAGTGTCATCGCGGGACACCCTCTTCTTCCTGCTCCAAATGGAATTAACTCAAAATATTGCCCCTTAAAATCAACATCGCTATTCAAGAATCTCTCAGGTATAAACTCTTCAGGATTTTCCCATATTTCAGGATCCCTTGCAATAGCCCAAACATTAACATGAATTATAGTTTTTGGTTGAATTTCATACCCTTATAGTGTGGATTTCATCATTAATTCTCTGGGTATTAGAAGTGGAGTTGGTGGATATAATCTAAAAGCCTCCTTGATCACTGCTTTGAGATATGGAAGATTTTGGATGTCGTTTTCATTCACAATATTGTCATTCTTTCGAATTTATTTTCTAATTTCTTCTTGGACTTTCTTCGTGGCTTTTGGATTCTTCATCAACGCTGTCATTGTCCATATTACTACAGCTGTGGTAGTGCTTGATCCTGCAAGTAACACATTCTACAAAGAAATTGACAGGGAAACAAAATAAGAATTGTCAATTCATGAGGATGGCTCAAGGGAATATGAACCACATAAAAAAATAACTAATATGATATTTGACGCAATCCCAGCAATAATGAAGCTATAAATTTCTCTAAGGGTGTTCAATTTGATATATATGTATAATACATAATTTTTTGATGAAGGGTGTTCTACTGAGCACTCTTCACCCTGTGTGCCTACGATTATCCCTGAGCTATTCATGTCACTCCATTTAAGATCAACTCAGTTTTATATAAAATAAAATTTCAAAAAAGAAAAAAGAAACTTTGACAAGGATTAAATATAGTGCGCGAGCTCTTAAGTAGGTTTAAGACATAGGAAATTACCATGGCAATTGCTTTTATATGCTCCAAAGTGAGATCAATTGGTGTGGATTTCTCTTTCTTCAATTGGAGCAAAATATCAAGAATGTCTTCTTCCATCAATTTTGGTCTATTGGGATTAAGATGTTTCTAAATGAGTTCTTCGTAAAGCTTATCCATGCCCTTGAAATTCTTATCAAATCTACTAATATTTTCAATAAATTTATCAATCCAACTTAAAGAAGGGAAAAAATCAGAAAAAAAGAAGTTGATCAACATTGCTTCAGATTCTTCTAAAAGAAAACTAAACCTCTTCCTTTCATGTGATTCTTCGTCATACGTAAAACGAAAAGAAACTCTGTAAATAATATTACAACTTAATAAAATCATTAAATTACTCAAATTGGTGATTTGTGAAGTGGTATCTCATTGAGATAATTTCTTGATCATTCTTGAGACTTCATCTTCACGAATGCGACTAAACGATTGCAGTTTCTTGAGACTAAATAGATGAAGAACACAAATTTTTCTCATTTCTCTCCAATAGTCATTGTAAGGTGCAAAACCTATGTCACGACCATTGTAAGACAATTTTTGCTGCCCAAAAAGAGAAGCTCTACTACAAAATACTAAATCTTGTGTCTTTAACACTTCTTTTGCTAATTTTGCTGTAGAAACTGTTAGGATCGATTAGCAGTTCACACACACTAAATCTATGGAGAGGATGAAGAAAACTAGAGAGAGTTCTTAAGGAGAGAGAGAGAGAGAAGTAATTTCGTAGAACCAAATTTCAGTGAGAATATTTTTCCATGTTTCTTGGAAAGTTTCCAAAAATTGAGATGAGGGGCTAAACTATCAAACTGATGCAAATTTCCAATGAATGGGAGGCCTATAGGACCGGGTGGCATATTTTTTTTTTCCACTCTTTTTGGCTTCAAGAAGAAGAAAAACAAGCACGATAGGAAAGGGTACAAATAGTAGAAAGAGAATCATTTTGTTGTCCAATTTCACAAAATACTAGTCACTTGAAATGTCTTATAAATAAATGGAACCATGGATCGGGAGCTAAAAAATGGATGGATCTTACTCTAACAACATGTAAAGATATGATATTTGGACCTAACTCAACCCCAAAAGCTAGCTCAAAAGAAGGAGGATTGCCCAAGCTTCACTGATGTGGGTCATCACTGACATTATCCGGTCCTTATGAGATGTGGACAGTCTATTCAGGGGCCCAAACATCGGAGGCCTGATTTTGACACCATGTTAAAGGGATTTTGGGCTAGTGGTCTGGTCTTATTATATAAGCTTGGGCAGTATTCATCTCATTAGCTAGAATTTGAGGTTAAGTTAGGCCCAAACGTCATATCTTTATAGGTATCAAAGATAGGTCCATACTTATTTAGGATTCCTGTCCATGCTCTAGTTGCGCTTGAGCATGGAGGAGGGTGCTAAAGTCTGTTAGAGTCCCATATTGATTGAATAATGGACTCGAACTAGTGGTATGCTTCGATGAATTTGAACAATATTTCCTCATAGACGAGATTTTCGAATCGAGTTAGGCCAAGTGTCATATCAATCAATACTCAAATCAACTTTTATGAAACTTTCTACCATTTCTCACTCAACCTCTGAGAACCACAAACAATTTTCTTTGATTTTTCAAGGCTGATAATTAAGGCATACGTACCTTGATACAACTGATCATGGGAAGACATAACTTTTGAAAGTGACATATTTGTACCAAATTCCTAGTTAATTGTGTAGTTGATTGTAGTAAGTGTAAACACGTGATTTTGTCTTCCTAAAGTTTCATTTTATTCACTTTTACCCATTTTTTTTACTTTATCCTACCGTGTACCCTTATCTACGTGATTATACTCCACAAAAATACAAAAATAACAAACTCCCTAACAAATTCTATCCTATCCTAACCCCTTTTACACCTCATCCAAACAACCTACCCAATCAAAAATAAACACATCACCCATACCCCTACCCTCACCACCCCATACCCCACGTCACCCCCTAACCCCATCTATACATTTTTTAAATTCAAACCATAACAGAATTGGATAGGAGATAGACAATACTATACAAGCAAAGGAGGAGGGCAGATACTCATATCATCAAGGTCCATTTTCTCCAAGAACGAAAATCACATACAGAGACTACACACATTCTTCATTTTTTTTTCTTTTTTTCGCGGATTCACACCAACATACATACGCACAGCTGGTCATTTTTCCATTAAGGAGAAATGCAAAAGGAACTCTTAGCTCTCACTTATACGAAAAAGGGGTGTGACAGCTCTGGCGACTCTGCTGGGGATCTGTTCAAAATTCGAGCTTATTTTGGAGTCGTATCGGCTTTGTTTGACACTATAGGTGTATAAACATTTTTTTTGTGTTGTTTTATGTTATTGTTTTATCATTATGAAATTTTTTCATGCTCTTTGTGTACAGTATTTATCCTATGTGTTACCGCTTTTATATCTGGCATCATGTGTCTACCCCCGGACTTCTTTCTACAACAAGTCCGTAGTACATGTGTTGTACACGACCTCTAGTTGAGTCACCCTTATTTTAGGGGGGGAGCCATCGGTGTTATGGAGTAGGTGGAAAGCTGACGCAGCCACTATCGACCATACGCTCCCCCGAACAGCCTTGTTAGTGAACCCCAACGTAGGTCAACCTTTAGGTCATGCTTATGTGCATCATATTGAGACCTAGCGGAGCCCACTTGGTCCTTTGTAGGAGACTCACCTCTAAAGCATCCCTACGTGCTAAATGTTGCATCTTTGAGGATAACGTGGTCATTTGACGGACTGATTTGAGAAAAACATGTGTTAGAAGTAAAGTGTGTGGGGAATGAAAAAAAAAACAAGAAAAAAAAAGAGTTTCGTTGTTTTTAGAGTTTTTTTATGGCTTTTATTTTTCACAATTCCAAAATTCAAAAGGACTTTTTTACCTTTCACACTCATTTTCTCAGAAACATCAAAAAGATTTTCCTTTGTCTCGTTTAGCATACATTCACAATTAGAAAACTTCAAAAAGATTTTTTTCATTCATAGGATGTGTTTATAAAATAAAAATGCAAAAAAAAAGATGTTAGAATTTTTTTTACATTCCGTATAACGAAAATACCAAAAAGATTTTTCTTTCATAGTTGTTGATGTCATTTTTCTGTGAAGTATCGAAATGAAACTCAAAAGATTTTATTAACATGGTTCATCGTCTTTCATTGGTCGTATCTCTTAAGTCAGGGTCTAGCCTGTTATTTAATCATTAATTATCCAATCTGGACGAACTACGCGTACCTGATTCTCGTCCCTTGGGGCGGGATACGTAGGCAACCCTCGATGGGTCCGATAATTTTTATTTTTGGCCTTTGTCTTAGTCTTAGCCTGGGTTTTCCTTCTCGTAATCTAGTGTTGTCAATTAATTCTTGCCAAGTAGGCTGATTTCATTCGGCGGTACTGTTCGGTGGATTTTAGTTATATGTTGGTCTGTCTCTCTTTGTCACACGATATTTTTCTAAGATAAAATCCCGAGGGTCGGGAATTCCTTGTCTTGTTTTGAATTTTTGAGTTGTAAGTTTGGCTTGTTATTACAGGATGAAGCCTACAGGGTCTAGAGTCTTGATGGTTTCCAAAGTGCCCAAAAAGTTAATAAAGTGGTGGAGCACGTTCAACTACGCCGACCAGCAAGAGCTATTTAAGATATTACGTGATCTTACGAAACTTCTGCATGTCCCACCCCGTCCAGACCTAATAGATGCTGTGCTGACCTTTTGGGATCCTAGTAATTTGGTGTTTAGGTTCGGAAAGTGTGAAATGACACCTACGTTGGCAGAATTATCTGGTCTGCTTCATTTGCCTTATATTGACAAAAGTATGATCCGAGCTCGGAATCACTCGGGCAATAGGTTTCTACAAGGGTGTGGTTTGAAGAGTAATAACGGACATTTGGGTTGTATGAATCAATCATGGATTTCTTTAGACTTTCTATTCGCTAGATTTGGGTCCTCGGAAGGTTTTGATTGCTTTTGGGATGAATTTCATATGACTAAGGAGAAGTGGGAGAGAAAGCGTCTTGAAGTCTTCACCCTCTCTTTGTTAGGTACTTTAGTGTTTCCACTAGAAAAAAGACGTATTAATACCCGTTTGCAATCTGTGGTGATGGCTCTATTTCATAAGGATCAAAATGACAAGGGCACTAATCAAAAGGGGAAGGTCGTTGATCAAAAGGGCAGGTTCACTCTCATACCCATGATCTTAACATAAATATATAAGGCTTTAACTGAAGTGAAGGGGGGTATGAGATTTTTTTAGGGCAGTAACCTGATATTGCAGTTATGGATGATGGAGCATTTGCATGCCCTTTCTTTAGTTAGACTAGACGTGGTTGATCATTGTATTCCCAATCGAGTGAAATCCATGGACTTCAGGTTGCGTTTGGATAAATTCTCGCTACTCGTGGGAGTCGACGCTTGGATTGAATTTCTTGAGTCAAGAACTGGGGATAACATTTTGTGGACTTATCTGTGGCTTCGACCAAAGATAATCTTGTTTGGTTGTCAGACGCAACTCCTTTTAGTAATGTTAGGGCTCAATTGCACTAGACCATACAGTCCTTCTAGGGTAATGCGCCAGTTGGGTAGGCTGCCGGACGTGCCACTAGCAGTGGATCTTCTGAAGGATGTTGAGTTCTTCAAGGACTAAGCCTTAAGTGAGAGCAAGTACGAGCAGTTTTGGAAGCATGCAACAAAGCTAGGTGTGGACACACTCAAAGAAAGTTTGGATAGTCCAGGGTACACTTAGGGATATGGGGTCTGGCTTCAATCTATCCCTCGGGGTATCAGCCAACCCTTACCAGCGCATCATAGAGGGAGAATACAGGAAGAATGCATAGTTGACGACTATCAGGATGAAAGTGTGGGGTCCAAAGTGGAGACACTGAGAGTTCAGTTAGCAGATTTTTTCAAGATTGTAGAAGGGTGTCAGAACAATCTTTCTAATTGCACTCCTCATGAGGCAGGAATACGGGCCCAAAGCTTCTTCCCCAATATCAGGGTGTCTTTGCAGGACATGCTACAAAGTTTGAATGGGAGAAAGGGAACTTCACAGGTAGGTCCATCTCAGCCAGGGTCATCACGCAGAGCACCAGTCTAAAAGAGCATTTCTTATCTTTATTCAATTTGAGTCTTTTATGTTTCTGTCATTGTAGGGTGGCATCTGTTTTAAGTCGGAGTTAAGTTGTTTTTGGTATTAGGGTCTTTATCAGTAATTTCATGTATGTCGTCTTAGGGGTCTAGAATGTTATTTTGTATTTGTTGTTTAGTTTTTAAAGCGGTCCTAAATTCATTGCATGTTTTGTTTGTTTCTTTCATCAAAATGTTATGAGGTTACGTCTTTCTTTTGTTTGTTTGTTTTTGTTTTAGTGAAAAAAAAAACTTCAATTATGTGATGTTTATGCATATACTTCCCGAACTATGCAAGATCTGATTCATGTACAACATGATACGTAGGCAACCTACTTTTGGGTTCGATCTAATCATTTTGTTTCGTTGTTTTTCATTTTTTTTAAAGAAAAACAAAAGCCATAAAGAATGATAAAATGAAGGTAGATAGCGAGAGAAGAAAAGAAAGAAAGGATGATGAGACAAGAAAGGGAAAGAACAGAGACTGATACAAAAGAGGGAAATGAGGGTGAAAGAAAAGAGGTGTTGATTGGAGGAAAGAAGAAAATGAGCGTAGATAGAAATTTGGATGATGTTGAAATGACTCGCTACCCTCAAAGGCTGGTAGAAATGAACATGAATCTAGGACAATTTTACCAATGTGATTCCCATGCTTGTTGTGTGCCCGAATCCTAACGGATGTCGTCTTTGATAAGCATGTTCTTTCAGATAACGGTGGTAGGTTTGCAGCACTTTGGCTAGTCACCCTTACCTCACTAGATCAAAAGAAAAGCTCGTCATGGATAGCAGGGAGATTGAAAATTCGCTCATTAACCCGGATCAGGATCCCAGGGAAGAAAGTTCAGAACGTAATGATGAGGTAGTAAGGCTCAGGCAACAATTGATAGATTTGCACCGAGCATGGGCTAGTGGCATGCCTTCTCCTTCGCTCCCTGAAGGTCTTGGAAATATCTCTAATTGCCCACCGCTCTCTTAAGCGCAATTATCTGCTCCCACTGAGTCACCTGAGCACGCGCCAGGATTCACTCCGCGACATTATTATCCTGGAACTTCTAGTGTGCCCTTGGCAGCTCCCCAACCAAGACCCGCTGCTCAACTGGCGCCACCGATCACGCCGGTGTTCGTGGCTCTGCCACCACTTGAATCTCCCACATATGTTGTGCGTCCGACAATAAGGCTTCCTCGGTCTGCCAGTGAGCCAGTATTGAAGGTTCCAGATAGTCAGTATTATGCCCCGGAGCCTACTTTGAGAATGAATGAACCGTATAGGTACACTCAGCTACTTGCATTTCCATTTGAAACGGAGAAACCTATCGCAACAGATGAACAGAAGGTCATAGCATGAAAATTGAAAAGTTTGGAACAGGCTATGAGGAATTTGCAGGGAATCGGAGGTTATAAGAGTGTTTCCTATAAAGATCTTTGTATGTTTCCAGACGTCAATCTTCCCCTAGGTTTTAAAATTCTCAAGTTCGAGAAGTATGCTGGGCACGGTGATCCTGTAGCACACTTAAGATGTTATTGCAACCAATTGAGGGCTGCAAGAGGAAGGGAAGAGTTGCTTATGGCTTTCTTTGGCGAGAGTCTTTCTGATCCGGATTCAGAATGGTTTGTCGATCAAGATATCGATAAGTGAAATAGCTGGGATGACTTAGCTTCTGAGTTTGTGCAATATTTTTAGTATACGTTGACCTGATTCCGGACAAAAAATCCTTGGTCAACTTGAAGAAGAAAAACACTGAAGGTTTTAGGGAATACGCGATAAGGTGGCGTGAACAGGCCGCCAGGGTAAAGCCTCCGATGAAGGAAAGTAAGTTGGTAGAGGTCTTCATTCAGGCACAGGATGAGACTTATTTTCAGCATTTACTTTCGGCGATGGGAAAGTCTTTTATTGAAGTCCTCAAAATGGGAGAGATGATAGAGGATGGAATCAAGACCGGCCGAATAGTGAGTTTTTCTGCATTGAAAGCCACCACATAAGCGATTCAAGGTGGATCTGGCGCATTCTGAGGTAAAAAGAAGAAAGAGGACGTGGCGACTATCGTAGCTGGAACCCATTCCTATACCAAAAGACCGCCTCGCCCCTATCCCCAATCCCAAGCCCAAGTCTACATCCAAGCTCCATATATTTCTCCCCACCATTGCTACCCTCCACAAAACCCATTATACTCCATTCCACCGCCCCCGTACCCAGTATATAGCGTGCAGTCATATGCCCAAACCCCTTCTTACCCGCAATGGCACGCGCAAGCTCCACAAAATCGCCCATCAGCTCCACTAAATTACCAAAACCACTCCAGACCCAGTTTACGACCTCGTCCTGAGTACAAGAAAGAGAAGGTGGTCAAAAATCAGTTCACACCTCTTGGGGAGTCATATGATAGCTTGTTTGATAGGCTGAGAAAGATGAATGTCTTAAGCCCAATTCAAGGAAGGCTTACAAATCCACCCCCAAGGAATCTCGATTATTCTTTAAGGTGTGTGTACTGTTCTGACATGCCAGGACACAATATCGAGAAATATTGGCATTTAAAGAGAGCTATCCAAGACTTAATTGACACAAATCAGATGTTGGTCCAGGCCCCGGAGTCTCCAAACAATAACCAGAATTTGCTGCCAACCCATGCTGAAACCAATATGTTAGAATTGATATATGATGGGAAAGAATCGTCAAGGTGTTATAAGCCTATTGTCAAGATACAGGCTAATGAGGAGAAATCACTGAATGTAGCAGAGTCTTTGAAAGCAATGTCATTGAATCAGGAATGAATGAGAGAAGATAAAGCCCAAGAAAGCGCTGATCACAATGCAAGGTACCAGAAGGGATGTTGATTCAAGTCAGGATAAGCCTAAGTTAACGGTGGTAGGAGCTCTGGGTAATCCCATCCTGACGGTGAAAGAAGCACTGGCAGCGCCTATTGTCCTCCAACCGGTGACCCAGCTTCCGATAGTTGACATGAAAAGGGTTCCCTGGAACTATAAGAAGACTCTGATAACCTATCAAGGAAAGAAAGTAGTGGAAAATGGAGATGAGGTAGGAGGTTTGACTCAGTCAGGGAGATGCTACGTTCCTGAAAGATTAAGAAAGTACAAGACAGTGGGGAGTGTACCTTCATCTATCAAAAATCCCATCACCGAAGAAGAAGCCGAAGAATTTTTGAAAAAGACGAAGTTGCCAGAGTATTCAATAATAGATCAGTTGAAGAAAACCTCTGCTCAAATTTCCCTCTTATCTTTTTTGTTGCACTCCAAGGAACATCGTGATACTATACTGAAGGTATTAAATGAAGCATATGTTCCTAGGGAGATTACAGTAAATCAACTTGAGAAAATGGTTGGAAAAATCTTTAAGGTCAATCGAATCAGCTTCTCTGATGATGAATTGCCTGTTGAAGGTACAAGGCATAACCGGGGCCTTTACATTATAGTGAAGTGCGAAGATTTCTACGTCACTCATGTTATGATTGACGGAGGTTCAGGTGCAAATATCTGCCCTAATTCTACTTTGCAAAAGTTGAATATTGGTGCTGAGATAATCAAGCCCAACAATGTATTTGTCAGGGCTTTCAATGGTGCAAAGTCAAACTCCATTGGCGAAATAGAACTAATGTTGATCATAGGGCATGTTGAGTTCGCCATAGAGTTTCAAGTATTGAATGTAGACTTCTCTTACAACTTGTTGTTGGGAAGTCCGTGGATCCACAAGGCCAAGGCGGTTGCATCTACACTGCACCAGATGATTAAGTTTGAGCATGACAGGCAAGAAGTGGTTATTCACGGTGAAGAAGATTTGTCCGCCTGCGAAGATTCTCCCTTGTCTCTTATTGAAGCAAATAACGTAGATGAGACATTTGTCTATCAAATTTTTGATACAGTGCCGGTAAATCGTATCCTTGAAGGGCAGGTTATACCGGGACCACAATTGTCTTCCGCTTCTATCATGATGGTGAGTGAACTTTTGAAATACGGATTTGAGCCAGGAAGGGGTTTGGGAGCATCTCTGCATGGTATATTTTATCCCATATGTCCAAGTGAGAACATGGGCACTTTTGGTCTGGAATTTGAGCCCACTATTGAATATCTGAAGAAAGCCAGGGGAAGGAAAAAGGAAACATTGTCACTCCCTCGCCCAATGCCACTACTCAGTGAATTATTTGTTAAGAGTGGTATCACAAAGCATGTGGAATTTGAAGCTGAATTGGTTGATGACTTCCAGAATCATCTTATTGAGGTTGATATGGTCGAAGCAGGAGAGGGTACCAGTAAGGCAGATGTGCAATTCATAGGTCCAGCTATTCGTCTCAACAATTGGGAAGCCACTCTTCTCCCCGTCAGGAGGGAGTTTTGGTAGTTTGTTTTGTTTTTATTTCTGTTTATCCGAGTTATTCCAGGGTTGTAATTCGGATTTTAGTTTGTTTATGTTATGTTTAAACCCTCCTATCTTTTCTTTTAATGAAATGCAATGACCCTTTTGTTTCGTGTCTAATATATTTTGTTTTTGTCTTTTTCTTTATATAGTTCTCTTTATGCTGATTCTAATGACATGAGATGCATGCGGAACTTTCAGCCTGATCTTAAAATCTAAACTAATCAAGATGTAATGAATCAAGAGAGGGAATATGATGAAGAAGAGGCAATAGAAGAAATAAGCAAAGAGTTGGAACAGTTTGAAGACAAACCGAATCCTAATTTGAATGAAACTGAGCCAATCAATCTAGGGAATCAAGAAGATATTAGGGAAACTAAAATCAGTGTACATGCTTTGCCACGGTTAAAAGATGAAATGATTCAAGCATTAACTGATTATAAGGATGTTTTTGCATGGTCTTATGATGATATGCCTGGTTTAAGCACTGAATTAGTGGCCCATAAATTGCCAACTGATCCCGCATTCCCTCCTGTCAAACAGGAGTTGAGGAAGTTTAAAACTGATGTAAGCATTAAATGCAAAGAGGAAATCATGAAACAACTTGAAGCCAAAGTAATTCGAGTGGCTCGTTATCCCACATGGTTATCCAATGTTGTTCCTATCCCAAAGAAAGATGGCAAAATTCGAGTATGTATTGATTACCGTGATTTGAACAGAGCAAGTTCAAAAGATGATTTTACATTGCCCAACATCCATATTTTGCTGGAAAATTGCGCTAAACATGAGGTTGCCTCTTTTATGGATTGCTATGCCGGATACCACCAGATCATCATGGATGATGAAGATGCGGAGAAGATGTTTTTTATCACACCATGGGGGACCTATTGTTATCGAGTGATGCCATTCGTCTTGAAGAATGCTGGAGAAACATACATGAGATCTATGACCACTATGTTTCATAATATATGCATAAGGAGATCGAGGTCTACGTAGATGATGTGACTATTAAGTCAAAAATTCTGGCAGACCATGTTAAAGATTTAAGAAAGTTCTTTGAAAGGCTTCGCAGGTATAATCTCAAGCTCAACCCGGAAAAATATATATTTGGAGTTCCGTCTGGAAAGCCGTTGGGGTTTGTAGTCAGCCGTCGGGGAATTGAATTGGATCCTTCGAAAATCAAAGTCATTTAGGATTTGCCCCCGCCCAAGAATAGGACAGAGGTGATGAGTTTGCTTGGTAGACTGAACTACATCAGCAGGTTTATTGCTCAACTCACAACCATTTGTGAGCCCATATTCAAGTTGCTGAAAAGGAGTGCTTCAGTAGAATGGACTGAAGAATGTCAGGAAGCGTTCGACAGAATCAAAAGATACCTGTCAAATCCGCCCGTGCTGGTACCATCGGAGCCTGGTAGGCCTTTGATCTTATATTTATCAGTCATGGACAATTCTTTCGGTTGTGTCTTAGGTCAACATGATGTCACAGACAAAAAGGATCAGGCTATTTATTATCTTAGCAAGAAGTTCACCGCATATGAGGCCAGATATACTCTTCTTGAAAGGACGTGTTGCGCCTTAAATTGGGTAGCACAAAAGTTGAATCATTATCTTTTGTCCTACACTACTTATCTCATCTCTCGCATGGATCCTTTAAAGTATATCTTTCAGAAACCTATGCCGACCAGTCGATTGGCAAAATGGCAAATATTTCTTACCGAGTTCGACATTGTATATGTGACTCGAACATCCATGAAAGCCCAAGCCTTGGCATATCATCTTGCTGAGAATCCCATTGATGAAAAGTATGAGCCGTTGAAGACATATTTTCCTGATGAAGAGGTGTTATGTGTTGATGAAGTCATTATAGATGTTGATCCAAGTTGGAAGTTGTTCTTTGATGGAGCTGTCAACATGAAAGGAGTCATAATAGGCGCAGTTCTTATCTCTGAAGCAGGGAAATATTTCCCGGTAACAGCGCAACTTTGATTTTATTGTACCAATAACATGGCAGAATAAGAAGCGTGCATTCTTGGTTTAAGGCTAGCTGACGATATGGGAGTCTAGGAGTTATTAGTGTTGGGGGACTCAAATTTGCTTGTCCATCAGATCCAAGGCGATTGGGAGACGTGAGATTTGAAGCTCATACCGTATCAACAATGCTTGCATAACCTATATCAACGGTTTGTGTCAGTAAAATTTAGGCATATTCCAAGGATTCATAATGAGATTGCTGATGCTTTAGCCACTCTGTCTTCAATGCTCCAACATCTTGATAAAGCCTACATCGATCCAGTGCATATACAGAGTCGTGATCAGCATGCTTACTGTAATGTTATTGAAGAAGAGCTCGATGGAGAACCTTGGTTCTTTGATATCAAGCGATACATTCAGTCAGGAGAATACCCAACACATGCCACCAGTGATCAAAAGAGGACTATTAGACATTTGGCTAGTGGATTTTTCTTAAGTGGGGGAATCTTGTATAAGAGAACCCCAGATCTGGGACTTTTGAGGTGTGTTGACGCAAGAGAAGCTTCGGCAATCATGGTTGAAGTTTATTCCGGAGTATGCGGGCCTCATATGAATGATTATGTCTTGTCACAGAAGATACTTTGAGCAGGATATTATTGGCTTACTATGGAGCGGGATTCTATTCGTTTTGTGCGGAAATGTCATCAATGTTAGGTACACGGTGATCTGATACATTCTTCTTCCGTTGAATTGCGCGCAATGTCTGCTCCATGGCCGTTTGTAGCTTGGGGAATGGATGTGATTGGGCCGATTGAGCCAAAAGCGTCAAATGGGCATAGATTCATTTTGGTGGCCATTGATTACTTTACAAAGTGGGTAGAAGCAGTAACGTTCAAGTCAGTAACAAAGAAAGCGGTGGTGGATTTTGTTTATGCCAACATCATTTGTAGGTTTGGAATTCCAAAGATGATCATCACAGACAATCCTGCCAATCTCAATAGTCATTTGATGCAAGAAGTGTGTCAACAGTTTAAGATCACACATCGAAATTCCACTCCATATCATCCAAAGGCCAATGGTGTTGTGGAAGCCGCGAATAGGAATATCAAGAAGATACTGCAAAAAATGGTACAAGGGTCTAGACAATGGCATGAGAAGTTGTCGTTTGCTCTGTTAGGTTATCGCACTATTGTTCGCAATTCAACAGGGGCAACTCCATATTTATTGGTGTATGGGACAGAAGCAATCATTCCTGCAGAAGTTGAAATTTCTTCTCTTCGAGTCATTGTGGAAGCTGAGATTGATGATGACGAGTGGTTCAAAAACCGACTGGAATAATTGAGTTTGATTGAGGAAAAAAAAGCTAACGTCGGTATGTCATGGCCAATCATATCAGAAGAGAATGGCTCGAGCGTATAATAGAAAGGTACGACCCAGGCATTTTGAAGTTGGTCACTTGGTATTGAAGCGTATCCTTCCTCACCAGGTTAAAGCGAAAGGCAAGTTCTCCCCAAACTAGCAAGGTCCCTTCATTGTGAATAAAGTGTTGCCCAATGGAGCCTTATTTTTGACAGATATTGAAGGAAAAATGGCAGAAATGGCTATCAATGCTGACGAGGTCAAAAGATATTATGTATGATATTTTATCCTTTGTTGATTTTATTACATGATTAGTACTTGCATTTTTGAAGATTGATATGATGAAGGCATTTTATTCTTCTATCCAAACACTGTGTCATCCTTTGTTTACCCGTTTGAGCTAAGTTTTATTTTTTCTTTCATATACCTCTTTTGGAATCAAAATAGAGTCAAAGATAAATGTCAGAAAAATAAGAATAAAAGAAAGAGTTCAAAAAAGAAAAAAATTCAAATCAAAACAAAAATAAGCTGATGGAACTACGTGCGACCTGATTCTCCTCTCTCGGGAGTGAGATACGT
Organism: Capsicum pubescens; assembly: GCA_030864215.1. Classification (NCBI taxonomy): domain Eukaryota; kingdom Viridiplantae; phylum Streptophyta; class Magnoliopsida; order Solanales; family Solanaceae; genus Capsicum; species Capsicum pubescens. Next base: position 14,182,608 of record CM061546.1, read on the forward strand.
ATGTTGCCCTATTCAGGGCTCGGTCCAACAAAATGAAGATTTTAGAGTCACCCAGTCAACAACAACTGGGGCATGAGTTAATGCGTTGTTTGAGTCGATTCCAAAAGTTGTAAGTCCCACCCCTACTTCAAGTGTCGTTTGAGCCTCTTGTCATCCTTTTCTAACCCTATCCCAAAAAAAAAACAAGTTACAACCAAAGAAAGTCCTTTAGATCAATTTTTGATAATGTTAAGGCTAAGCATGCAATGAATATGATGATACATCATAGGGTGTTGTTTTCCTCAGCATAAGAAATCAGGAAAGAAATGAAAATGAGAGTCTTATTGGTGAAAACCCTCGCGGGCACCATAAGGCGATGGTGAGTTGAGAGAAATGAAAATGAGAGAGTCTTATTGGTGAAAACCATCACGGGTGCCATAAGGCGATGGCGAGTTCGAGAGAAAAGTGAAAAGTGAAATGGAAAAACATTGGTTGGCTAAAGTATTTCAAGTTGTCTTCCATCGAATAAGATGTATGAGTCCAATGGATTTGAAGAAATGGATCAGTGGCAAAGGAATGAACTCAAAAACAAATGGGAAGTTTGGATAGGAAGATCAGGCAACTTAATCCAAAATGCATGTCATACTCATTGGAGTCGGTGTCGTATTCAGATAAGTTTTCTTTTGAATAAGGGACATTGCCCTTTTCTTTCATTTACATATTCATATTTTGTCTTTTTTGTGTCATTTATCAAAATAAAAGTCACCATCATTTCTTTACATTGTAAGTCAAGTTTGTGTCAAAGAAAGCGAGAAAGGATTTCAAAACTTGCTACCAGTCTTCCCAATTGTATGAGGAAAAGTTGAGAACCAGCACATGAAAGAAATATGATCATAATTCAACACAAAGCAAAGGAAGTCTATCAACCGACTGGCTACTGGGTTCGTGGGTGATACAATGCTAAGTGTGTATCAAGAGATTCCAACCAACACATGAACAACAAGATGAACAACAAAGTACTAGTGAATCGAAAATGGCCACACACGGCTTCACTAGGCTTGCAACACTTGTTTAAACTAGAAAAGCGAGTTTAACTACAAGAACAACAAAGACAATATTTCTAGTGAATCGAATGAGCCCCACAAAGCTTCACTAGACTTTTATATTAGACAACACAATGTTAACAAGATTTACAAAGAAAGAGATAGAAACTTGACACACAATATTCATTAATCTAAGAACCCTAACAAGAGAAAGGACCCTAAGACTAATAAATATCAATACCAAGTTGTTACTTGAACCAAGAGGAACTCAAAGAACCTCAAGAACCTAGTTTCTAGCCAAGATACAACACTAATATCACTCTACTAGTGAGAATTTGGTTTTGGCCTCTCTAAATGATGAGAAAGAGAAGTAAAAAATTTACAAGTCTTTGTTTCTTGAATAATAGGAATGAACTAAAGAAAGACTAGCCCTATTACATGGCTTATATAGTCACTTAGAAAGGAGGTACAAAGACCAAATTACCCTTGGCATTTAAGTGGGTGGGTTCGGGGTGTCTTGGTGGGCCTCTTTACATTTTATTAAATATAGGCCCTTAGATGGGCTCACAAGGGCCTCACACATGGCCAAGAATGTGAACAAGGCTTGGAGTCGTTGCAACTCACATGATTGGCTTCGTGTGAAAGTATCGAGCTAGGAATTCCCGTATCATCCTCTCCACCTTGAAGGGAATTTTTCCTCAAATTTGGATCATTGCCATCCTCCACCGTTTCCACCTGAGAGAGATCACACACGTTGAAAGTGTTGTGCACTTGATATTTCGGGGGTAGATCAATCTTGTAGGCATTGTCGTTGATATTTTGTAATACTTGGAATGGGCCATCACCTCGTGGAATCAACTTAGCATTCCTTTGAGACGGGAATCTATCCTTCCTTAGGTGCACCCACACCCAATCTCCCGGTTCAAGAATGAGCTTTCTTCTTCCTTTGTTGGCTCGCCTCACAACTTCTTGGTTTTTCTTCTCCAACCGCAACCTCACCTTCTCATGTAGATTTTTCATGGCCTCGGCCCGTTTTCTTCCATTTAATCTTATCACAAAATCACTTGGCAAAGGGGTTAAATCCAAAGGGGTGAGGGGGTTGATGCCGTATACACACTCTAAGGGTGTCATCCCCGTGCTCGAGTGTATAACACGATTATAAGCAAACTCAATCAACGGTAAGTGCTCCTCCCAAGAAGTCATTTTTCCTTTAACCATGGACCGTAGCATAGACCCTAAGGTCCTATTTACTACTTCCGTTTGGCCATCGGTTTGTGGGTGGCATGAAGTCAAAAACAACAACTTAGTACCGAGTCTACCCCACATGGACTTCCAAAAGTGGCTTAGGAATTTAGAATCCCTATCACTCACTATGGTCCTCGGAACACCATGAAGTTTTACAACATTATCAACAAACAAAGAGGATACGCTAGGCGCATCATCACATTTAGAACAAGGAATAAAGTGAGCCATCTTGGAAAACCAATCCACCACGACAAAAATACTATCCCGCCCCCTTCTAGTACTCAAAAATCCCAACACGAAGTCCATTGATATGTCAAGCCAAGGATTCAAAGGAGTGGACAATGGGGTGTACAACCTGTGGGGTTGGAGCCGTGACTTGTCTCCTTTGAACTCAACACATTGACCGTAAATCCGGGCCACATCCTTGTGCATTCTAGGCCAATAAAATTGTTCTTCCAAAATTCCGAGGATCTTCTCGACCCCAAAATGGCCCATTAGACCGCCATTGTGTGCTTCCCTCACGAATAATTCTCTCCACGAACTTGAGGGAACACACAATTGTCTACCTTTAAACAAGTATCCATTAAATTTGGTATAGGGATGGGAACCCCTATCCGTAACCCACCTATCCCTTTCCACTCTTCACTTTCCCTATAGATAGGAGCGAAGTGAGGGTCCTCGGGATATAAAGACTTGAGGCTTTCAAACCCCATCAACTTAGACGACAAAGTGGACACAAGAACATGTTTTCGGGAATAAGCATCGGCAACCACATTGTCTTTACCCTTCTTGTATTAAATAACATAAGGGAAAGTTTCAAGAAATTCAATCCATTTGGCATGCCACCAGTTAAGCTTGTCTTGTGCCCGTAGATGCTTCAAGGATTCATGATCCGTTCAGATCATGAATTCTTTAGGCCACAAATAATGTTGACAAGTGGCCAAGGCTCTATTCAAGGCATACAACTCTAAATCATACGTAGAGTAGTTTAGAGTTGATCCTTTGAACTTTTTGCTAAAGTAGGCAATAGGCTTCAATTCTTGCATTAAAACCGCGCCTATGCTAACTTTGCTTGCATCACATTCGACCTCAAAAGTCTTGTCAAAATTCGGCAATTGTAGCAAAGGGCCGAGATGAGCATAGCTTTCAAGTCCTCAAAGGCCTTAGCTTGTTCATCTCCCCACTTGAAAGACCGATCCTTTTTAATCACTTCGGTCAAGGGGGCGGCAATGGTGCTAAATCCTTTGACAAAACATCTATAAAAACTAGGCAACCCATGGAAGTTTCTCACTTCACCTACGGTTTTGGGAGTTGGCCAATTTTTAATGGCGTCAATCTTAGATTCATCCACTTCGACCCCTCTTGAGCTCACCACAAACCCAAGAAATACAACCTCATGGACACCAAAAGAACACTTTTCTAGATTAGCATATAACTTCTCCTTTCGGAGGACATCAAACACACATTGTAAATGCTTTACATGCTCATCTAAGGATTTACTATACACCAATACATCATCAAAATAAACAACAACAAACTTTCCGATAAATGGCTTCCTCACATGATTCATTAGCCTCATGAAAGTACTTGGAGCGTTTGTTAGGCCGAATGGAATAACCATCCATTCATAGAGACCGAATTTGGTCTTGAAGGCGGTTTTCCATTCATCACCCGGTTACATACGAATTTGGTGATAGCCACTCCTCAAATCAATTTTAGAAAACAAACACGAACCACTCAATTCATCAAGCATATCATCTAACCTAGGAATAGGGTGATGATATTTTACCGTTATCTTGTTAATGGCTCGGCAATCAACGAACATACGCCAAGTCCCATCTTTCTTGGGAACTAGTAGCACCAGAACCGTAAAAGGGCTCATACTCTCCTTGATATATCCTTTGTTGAGGAGTTCCTCAACTTGGCGTTGCAATTCCTTGTTATCCATCGGGTTGATCCTATAAGCCGATTTGTTGGGCAATTGTGAACCCGGTACAAAATCTATTTGGTGCTCAATTCCCCGAAGTAGGGGCAATCCTTGTGGTAATTCCTTTGGGAAGACATCCTCGTAATCCTGCAAAACATGAGAAATAGGAGGAGAAATGGAAATGTTAGTGGCGTTAGTGTTAAAACAATGAGACAAGAGGAGCATCGGAGTGTCCTCGTCATGATCCACAAATAATTCTTTCCTCCTAGCCATCATCACCACACTTCCTTGCCCCTTAGAAATTAGAAGCCCCTCGGTTTCCCCTACTCCCTCACTCTCGGGTTCCCCTCTTTTTCCCTCACTCTCGGCCTTCTTTCCCTTTTCCCTCAATTCCTGCATCTTTTGGAATAATTCATTCACTTGGGAAGGCAATAATGGATGAAGAGCGACCTTTCGGCCGTCCTTCTCAAGTGTATACCGATTGGACCTTCCATCATGTTTGGTCGACCTATCGTATTGCCAAGGCCTTCCTAACAACAAGTGACAAGCTTGCATTGGTATCACATCACAAAGCACCTCGTCATGGTAGATGGATACCTTAAAACGTATCACACATTGCCTTGTGACCTTTAACTCGCCGTATTCATTCAACCATTGCAACCTGTAAGGACTAGTATGAGGTGTAGTCGGCAATTTTAAGAAGTTCACCATTGCAACACTAACCATATTCGCACAACTTCCACTATCTATCACCATAGTACACATACTTCCCTTCACAAGACATTTAGTATGGAATAAATTCTCCCGTTGGCTAGGGTCATCTATCGCCTTACTAATCATGGCACGCCTCACTACAAAGTTTGGAACCACGCACTTCCCTTCTTGCGGATAAGCATCCTTACAATCATCATCATCATGTGGCTCATTTTCGGGTTTCTCTCCATCTTGAGGCTCGGCCTCATTCTCTTCTTTTTCAAGACCCACTTCCTCACCAAGGTAATACAATCTTTCTTCCCTTAGGATCACATTGCGCCGGTTTGGACATTCATTGACTTTATGTCCCCAACCTTGTCACTTGAAACATTGGAACCCTTTAGGATTAGGATACTTGTGAGCTTCTTGCCTGGGAGGAAATTTATGGACTGTTTTAGGCTCGGAAAGCCTTGTAGTGGCGGGTTGGTCCTTGTTTTTGAGCCAACCCAAAGATGGTTGAACCATATCTTTGCTCCTCGGCTAACCCGAGGTTGATGGTCCCTTTGCCTTGAACGATGACCTGTCTTTAAGCTCCCTTTCAATCTCAAGAGCAGCTTGGAAAATCCCTTCAACGGTATCAAACTTGTGAAGCATCAAATGAGTGGAGATCTCTTTGTTCAACCCACACTTGAACCGAATGATGTCATGGACAATTTGTTCTCCTCGATGATCAAACTTCAACATGAGTTGTTGAAACTCTTCATAGTATGCCATAACACTTCGATTCCCTTATTGAAAATTGTACAACCTAGCAAGCAACTCATGACGATAACTTTCGGGAAGATACCGTTGCCTCATTAGGTACCTCAACCGAAACCATTGTGGTGGTTGTCCTTCTACCAACTCATTGCCGAACCGCTTGACATATTCCCACCAAGTGTTAGCATAGCCTTCAAAATGAGCTATGGTATAACAAATCTTCTTCTCTTCCGAGATATCATTCACTTGAAATACTTAATCACACGCCGACTCACAAGCAAGATACACCTCGGGGTCACTTTCACCCTTAAAGATAGGTAGGCTCAATTTTATGGTATTTATGCCTACGTCTCTCTCTAGGTGTCGGTTTCCCCTTTCTCCATACCCTCGGTATCTCCTTGGATCCACACGACCTCCTTTCATCTCTTTCTCCCTCATGTAGGCATCGTCAAAGGCTCCATACCCTTCATAATCCTCTCTACCATATTCCTCAAGGTGGACGGGACAATTTTGGACATTTGGAACTTGATTCGGAGGAATTGGATTTTGTGGAGATGGTGGTCTTTGGTTTAGTGGAGCTTGGAAGGGGGGTTCGGGTTTTGTGGAGGCATTTGACGTCCGAGTACCTCTTATGGAACTTGAGATATTTGGGAATGGGTTGGTCTATTGGAGTCTCGGTTTAGAGGGTTATACGTGGTTTGGCTTGCGGCATTTAGTGGAGCTAGTGAAGGATTTGGCAATTGTGGCCATGTTTCGGGAGTAACGGTGGCGGAGGAATTTCTATCATGTCCCCTTGACGAAATATGTCGAGGAGTAGAAGGACGAGAGTTCCTTTGACTCTCCACTTGTTCTAACCTCCCACTAATAGTTATCACTTCTCCCCTTATGGCTCCCACTTCCGTACTCAACCTTTCAAGAGCTCGGGTCATAGCCTCAAGAGTGACCCTCATATTCTCCATTTCATTAGAATCCACGGTTTGAGACGTGGTTCCCTCCATTATCAAGGTATCACCTACACAAGAAACAAACAAGTTAGTTTAAAATCCCTCTCCTCACTCACATTCTCTTGGTTTACTCACAGTCAAGTTCCACAAGAGTTGTAGATTGGCTAGGAACCCGTGAATCCGTAAGGTATGATTATACTCTTGCCCGTAATGGATTCTTGTTTGAAACTCAAAGAATTCTCATCGGACTAGAACCAAGAGTTACAACGTATTCAAACGACAAAAGCACACACACAAACATTGACACGAACACAAGGCTTCAAGTGACTAATTGACAAGCTAGTAGGAATGTACTAGTTTGTTAATTAGTTCTCAAGTCAATTAGAGGAAACTAGGAATCAATAATTAGAAACTAGAACATCCAAAATTGAGCTTAATTATCACATGAACAGTAACTAGGGTGACGTGGCAGCATGTCAATGGCCGCGGGTCCACATAAATAGTTCATCAACTTGAAGTCTTAGTCCCCTTAGATCTTTTGTAATGGATGACTTGTTATTGGGATAGAAAACATAAAGTGTTGTAACATTTTTCAAACCCCCCCTTTTTTTTTCTTTTCTTTTCAAACTCAAAAGGTGATGTTTGACCTCACTAGTCCCACAAGACAAGGTTCCTTGTTTTAAGGAAAAAGTGGTTGTCAAGTCTTGAAAAGGTGATGTCGGCAAGTCTTCTCACAAACAATTTTCAATTTTGTCTTACAAACTTTTTGGATCTATTTATCTTTATAGAAGTTAAGACATAAGATGAGGAGAAGTTTAGGATGAACACAACATCAACACCTTCAAGAACACAACAACAATACACCACAATGGTCACTTCCAAGTTTTTTTTTTTTCACAACACAATTCTCTTTTTCATTAAGCTCAACTTTAGATTTAGACACCCTTTGTGTTGATGAGAAAGAAACCAACACAAGAAACAACTAAACAAGTAAAACTTTTGTAGATCTACAACCAATTTTTTTACCAAAATATTCAAGAACACACTTTTTGGTAAGAGCTTTCCAAGATTATTTTTGTAAGAACAAAACCTAGCCTTGAGCTTTGATATCAAATGATACAGTGCTAAGTGTGTATCAAGAGATTCCAATCAACACAAGAACAACAAGATGAACAACAAAGTGCTGGTGAATCGAAAATGGGCACACACGGCTTCACTAGGCTTGCAAAACAGGGGCAAGTGTTAGCGATTCGGAACAAAGATGAAAGGAGCGAGTGCTGGAGCCGATGCTGAGAAGCCAAGTGCTGCAGGACTTCACTAAGTTTTAATTGACAAATTTTCTTTGATGAAACAGGGGAAAAGTTTTGTTCAATGAGTTCAGCTACCTTTGGGAAAGCATAAATGGGATTTTACTTTTTGTTCAGGTCCCTCCTGAAAAAAATGGGAATTTACTTTCTGTTCAGGACCCTCCTGAAAAATGGGATTTCACTTCCAGTTTAGGACCCTCCTGAAAAATGGAATTTTACTTTCTGTTCAGGATCCTCCTGGAAAATAGGATTTTACTTTCTGTTCAGGACCTTCCTGAAAAATGGGACTTTACTTTATGTTCAGGACCCTCCTGGAAAATAGAAATTTACTTTCTGTTCAGGACCCTCCTGAAAAATGGGATTTTACTTCCAGTTCAGGACCCTCCTGGAAAATCGGATTTTACTTTCTGTTCAGGACCCTCCTGAAAAATGGGAATTTACTTTCTGTTCAGGACCCTCCTAAAAAATGGGATTTTACTTCCTGTTCAGGACCCTCCTGAAAAATGGAATTTTACTCCCTGTTCAGGACCCTCTTGAAAATTGGGATTTTACTTTCTATTCAGGACCCTCCTGAAAAATGGGATTTTACTTTCTGTTCAGGACCCTCCTGAAAAATGGGACTTTACTTTCTGTTCAGGACCCTTCTGAAAAATAGGACTTTACTTTCTGTTCAGGACCCTCCTGGAAAATGGGAATTTACTTTCTGTTCAGGACCCTCCTGAAAAATGGGATTTTACTTTCTATTCAGGACCCTCCTGAAAAATGGGACTTTACTTTCTGTTCAGGACCCTCCTGAAAAATAGAATTTTACTTTCTGTTCAGGACCCTCCTGAAAAATGGGATTTTACTTTCTGTTCAAGACCCTCCTGGAAAATGTTAATTTACTTTCTGTTCAGGACCCTCCTAAAAAATGGGACCTTACATTCTGTTCAGGACCCTCCTGAAAAATGGGAATTTACTTTATGTTCAGGATCCTCCTGAAAAATGAGATTTTACTTTCTGTTCAGAACTCTCCTGAAAAATGGAATTTTACTTCCAGTTCAGGACCCTCCTGAAAAATGGGATTTTACTTTCTGTTCAGGACCCTCCTGAAAAATGGAAATTTACTTTCTGTTCAGGACCCTCCTGAAAAATGGGACTTTACTTTCTGTTCAGGACCCTCTTGAAAAATGAGATTTTACTTTCTGTTCAGGACCCTCCTGAAAAATGGGATTTTACTTCCAGTTCAGGACCCATTTTACTTCCAGTTCAGGACCCTCCTGAAAAATGGGATTTTACTTTTTGTTCAGAACCCTCCTGAAAAATGAGATTTTACTTTCTATTCAGGACCCTCCTAAAAAATGGGACTTTATTTTCAATTCAGGACCCTCCTGAAAAATGGGACCACACATTCAAATATGAAATATTGTTTTACTATAATCTTTGTTTTGGTAATTTTGTTTCTAGTTTTTGTTTTGATTTCAGGAGCCCGCCTGAAGAACAAGTGATGAAATGGAAAATCAAAAGCCCACTTGAAGAGCAGGGAAAATAAATGAAAGTCGAGCAACGAAGTGAAGCAATGGAAAATCAAGCACCAAGTTGAAAGAAATTGCAAGCTAGAAGTCCGCCTGAAGAATAGGGTGATAAAACTCAATTCAACAGTCAAGGAAGCTGTATAGATAGGATTTTTGTAATTTCATTTATGCTTTAACTTGTAATTTTTTTTTCGATGTAATGACAGAACCATGGACCGGAGCCTCGATGGAACCTCACTCGACTCTCCAACTCGGTATAGTCCATCTCTTGTCAATCCTTTGAGATACTTGTCACTCGATCCCCTCATAACTTGGGTAGGTAGGATGTCCTAAGTCAAGACCTGGTTTCCCTCCTTCCTCTTGTTCCGTGCTTTTGAATAAAGGTCACGACAAAATTTCATCTCGTTGTCTACTGCTTTGTTTGAAAACACCATGTGTTTACATCCAAAGGGAGCATGATGTAGACACTTGATTTTGTCCTCCTAAAGTTTAATTTTATTCACTTTTATCCATTTTTTTTACTTTATCCTACCGTGTACCCTCATCTACATGATTATACTCCACAAAAATACAAAAATAACAAACTCCCTAACAAATTCTATCCTATCCTAACCCCCTTTACACCTCATCCAAACAACCTACCCAATCAAAAATAAACACATCACCCATACCTCTACCCTCACCACCCCATACCCCACATCACCCCCTAACCCCATCTACACATTTTTTTAATCCAAGCCATAACAGAATTGGAGGGGAGATAGACAATACTATACAAGCAAAAGAGGAGGGCAGATACTCATATCATCAAGGTCCATTTTCTCCAAGAACGAAAATCACATACAGAGACTACACACATTCTTCATTTTTTTTTCTTTTTTCGCGGATTCACACCAACATACATACGCAGAGTTGGTCATTTTTCCATTAAGGAGAAATGCAAAAGGAACTCTCAGCTCTCACTTGTACACTAATTTGCACGCACACACAAAGGAAAAAAGGAGTAGCGAAGAGTGAGGGAGAGTAACAAAGGGAGAGAGATAGTAGATCGAAAAGGGGAGACAGGGGTTCTGAGTTTTCCGATGAACCCGTCGCTGGAATTGATTATTTCAGTTATTTTTGGGAGTCGATCGTCGGAGCTGGCTATTTCTGGTCGTTTTCAAATGATTCTGGCGATGTTCGGTTGAGCTAAGCTACTTCCGGTGAGTTCTTGGTCGGAGTTTGTTACCCACACATCGAATAGAGAGAGAGGAACAAAGTAGCGAAGGGAGAGGTTGAGACAAGAGAGAGAGAACTGAGTGGAGCCGATCGAAAGTGCGAGAAAGGGGGAATTACATCGGAGTTGAGGTCTTTTCCGGCGAGTTCCCGCCGGAAACGTCACTGTTGTCTGCGTCTCTTTGTTCTTCGTCACTGTTGGAGCTCGCCAGAGTTCCGTCGCGATAGGAACCGCGACCCCAGCTCTAACCCGACCGGACTGGACCAATTTTAGTTCGATTCTGGTGGTCTGTCGGTGAACGGTCAAAACGAAAACAAGCACATATTGAGTTCGCGATTAAGGTTCGATTTGAGGCTTTCGTACCCGGTTCTATTTTCTAATCGCATTATTTGGCACAATAAAAGCTTCGATTGAGGTCCATTTCTCATCCCTTTTCTCGAATAATTTTAAATTTTCATATTTTTGTGTGGCGATTCGACAATGTGTGGATCTTTTGTTTTTTGTTTGATTTTGTGATGCTTGAATCATGAATGTTGGTTGGCGCTGGATTCGGATTATGAAGATTAAATTGATAGTCTAAAGATTAGTTAATCGTTGATTGAGAATTAAAGTTATTGTTTGGGGTCGGGATCGAAAAATTGATAAAAATGAATAAGATTAGTCTTGATTTATTGTTGTCGGTTTATTTTGAAATAAATATTGATGTTAAGTGTAATTGTATCATGTCTTAGGTCGGGCATTGATAGGCAAGTTCTAGGTTTTGGAGGGTAGTCAACTCGTAGGATTTTAATCATCGAATGTGTAAATATTTGTGTTGAGTGCTTTTCTTCATTTTCATCACATTTCATTAAATGTATTCATTTGGTCGGGGAATGCCCCGGAGATTGATGTATTTATTCACCGGGGAATGCCCCGACGTATCATGTTGGCGAAGGCGGATCGTGATCAAGGCCCGAGGCATCGGGTAAAGTCGAGGAGTGTATTTAGGATTAATATAGGTTAGATAGGATTTATTTTCGCATTTTTATTTATTTTTCGGGTTGTAATAATTGGACTAGACATTATGTTTTTGGATTGTTTTGTTTTATTTGTTGGTTTGATTGTTTTACGTGCTTTTGTGTGGTTTATACATTCGTAGTGTCAGATTAGTCGATACGCTCCACCAAGCGACCGTGGTCGAACCACGGGACCGAGGGGTGCCTAACACCTTCCCCTTGGTCAACAGAATTCCTTAGCCTGAATCTTTGTTCGCGGATCAGTTTTATAGATTCAAAATCATTTTGAAAAAGGATATTCATGGGTGACTTGGCACACCCGATTTATGCCAAGTGGCGACTCTGAGTTTTGAAACTAATGAATCCTTTTCGAAAAAAAATTCATCTTTTGTCACTTTAATAATAAAACCCTTTCGAAACTTAAAACGAATTCTTTCTTTTGGAGTACGAAAAAGGGGTGTGACAGTAATGATTATAGGTCCCATATATAATTTAAGTATTAATATACAGTTGTGTGTTTTCTTGCTATCTGCTTTTTTTTGTTGTAGCTTTGTTACTTCTTTTACTAAATTGCTTTGGACGATTTTTCCTTTAGTTGTTAGTCTATACGAATTAGTCTCTCTACCTTTGTGGTAGAGGTAAGGTTTCATAATGTCATACCCCAAATCCCATTGGAGCAGACTGGCACCCGTAGCCGAGGAGGCCCGGGAGAACCCGTTCATAACTTATACTTTCACATTCACATTACTTATGAAAATTAGAAATTTGGGCAGCACTTCGTTGTAAATAGAAGAAAACAGTACCTGTATCAGCCCAGCAGACACGCATAAATATATATATGAACAGTAATTGGCCGTCAGAGCCATCACGTCTATCAACCAAACACTCCTATGGCTGTACAATATGTCTACAAAAGCCTCTACATAGATACACAACTGAGTTGGGGTCGGGACAAACTCCCGCCCACAAAAGACTTTTATGCAAATAACAAAAGTACATATAGAGACGACTTGGGATGCCCCAAAACAACTGGAGCTCACCACTAACAACAGAATGTCCTGGCTCTTACTGCGGAGGTGTACGACCTGAAGTACCTGTTCCTGCAGGCATGAATGCAGGTCCCCCGTGAGGGACGTCAGTACGGAAATATGTACTGAGTATGTAAGGCAGTGAGTATCAAGATGAGATACAAAAGATCAACAGAAACCAGATACCAGTGAATAAACAGTATGAGTAGGCCACACTTAAAAGAACTGATGGGATACCTGCACATTACTTTCATATCATTACTTCCCGTAATCCTTGTCAATACATAACATATGTCATACAATGGCCAACTGATCAGTGGTACTATTACAATACATCAGGGACCACCCCTGGAATAGCATATATACATAATCTTTATAATACAATGGCCAACTGATCAGTGGTACTAATACAATACATCGTATCATCAATTTAAAATACAGACATTCCATTTCTTAATTCAATTAATCTTTGAGATTGGTTACTTTGTGGTCACACTTTATGGAACTTGAAACCATGATACCTCAATAGGAAAAACATGTAAATAGGTAATCAATATCATGAAGATGAAGTAGAGAATCATGGATACCTCATTAAACCATTTCGGAGTCAACAATAGTATATGGACATTTTTTTTGACTAGCCGGACATCTTAAAAGTGAAAACAAGTTCAATTGGTAGTGTCGAAGATCATATGATGTTATTATGTGTCATGTGTCGTAGGACAATGTTGGAAGCTTACTTGAGAGTGCCATGGGTCATTATTCATGCCAAAGAATAGATAGAGTATGTCTTACATACCTTGATATAACCACTTCAATACAAGTGACTTCCCGTACTCTTCGAACACTTATCTACAATAAGTCATTTGTGGCAAACTAGTATTAGCAACCAAACCTTACCATTTAGGTATTAACTTCACCAAATAATGTCTAGGAAGTAATCCTTTAGCTCATCAATAAGAGTACTACATACATCCTCTTATACTCTTATTACATTCACCTATCCTGCATTTTCATGAAATATCCCTCAACATCACTCTTAGCCTTTATTTCCCTTCTTAATCACCATCCAATAGCAACATGATCACTAGGCATACATAACCACTAATATAATGATATATCACCACAATTCATCCTCCATAATCCTACACAGCAACTTCCATAATTTACTACTAACAATTTATACACAACAATTCATAACTATGTTTCTAGTTATCTTCCAACATCAAGACAATACTCATAATCCTTTATCAATACTTGTTCATGGATAAGAATCAAGAATAAACAATATTCATACCTTAACAATGAACTCTTGTATTTAGGATCCTCCTTACATAACCATGGGGTGCTTCTTGAAGCTTCCGAGATGGTGAACACAACTACGGAACCAATTTGAATTTTCTACGGTTGAATCACAAAATATTTGAGGTTGAAATTGGCTAGGGTTTTCACCTTTCCTAAAATTTGGATAAAATCTGATAAAATTGAGGCTAAGTGCAGGTTTTTAAGACCAATTTTCGTCCAAAGGTAATAGAAAATGACCATTGTGCCCTAAAAATTGAAATAAATCCCGAATCTGTCCCCAGTGGACAGTTTTGACAGGCTGAAGTAAATCGACCATAACTCTTTTCTCCGATATCGTATTTGGGTGAAATTGGTATAGTTGGATAGATAACTCAAAGGTCTTTCATTTCATATAAAGTAGGCCACCCAGTTCGTCCTGTACAAGGAGTTATGATCGTTTGAAGTTGACCCTTAAAAACTGTTTTGAGAGGCTGAAGTAAAACGAGTATAACTCCTTACTCCGATGTTGGATTTGGATGAAACCAATTGCATTAGAAAGAAGACTCTCGGAGATTTTTGTCTATATATAGCAGCTCACACAGTTCTTTTTGTACAAGGAGTTATGATCGTCTCAAGTTGGAGTGCCTAGCTGCAGAAATTTTCCTGCAGAATCACTGTTCACAGGCTTCCCGGCCACCGTTTTGAAATTTCGAATGTGCTCGCTTATATGAAATACTCCTCTGTTTTGGGCAAACTTTATATCGTTGGAAAGCTTATTCCAATACCTACACATACAACTATCGACGGGATACTTACGAACACCATAAACTTAATTTAACCCATACGCAAGTCTTTAGGACTCCATATAATCGCGATAAGTGTACGAAAAAATTTACGGGGTGTTACACATAAATGACTCAAAGGTGAGACTAGTAAAGCCTTTTCTTTAGGCCTATAAAATATCAAGGCCTCAAAATTTTTAATTATTAATTTTATGATTTATTTCTTTTTGACAATATTAAATATAGTAAAAAAGCTATCATCATTTAATAAAAATATTTTGAAACTTTGAATTAAGCTAATCAAATCTCTATAATAATAAGTAATATGTTTACAATAACATCCAAGACAATGTATTGAAAACACATGGTTCACATTTTGTTTAACTTGAATCAATCCTTATTATTATAAACAATAATATTACTATGTGAAATATAATACTACACTAAAAACAACAATTATGAAGAAATAAGAAAATGCAACATTATGTTTATGTATATTTTTAAGTCTTTAGATTAAAATTTGACTTTAAACCATTGATTTTATTGAGATTTCCTTATACAATAACACCCGCACTTTCGAACTAGAAATCGAACTGCTGTTCTGTAAGCTCTAATAAAAATGACTAGTTAATATATGAAACGATGGTGGGAAAGGGAGCCTTGGCATAACGGGTAAAGTTGTTGCCATGTTCCAACCGTGGAAACATCCTCTTGTAGAAATGCAGAGTAAGGCTGCATACAATGAACTCTTATGCTTTGGCCCTTCATTGGACCATGCCTAGCAGGAGCTTAGTGCACCGGGCTTCCCTACCCTTTCGAAGGTGAACAAATGGATAAAGTTGCATTCGACATAATTTTCCGGTTGTTTGTGCCTAATTTGTTCTTATATCTAAGGTAAATGTTCTTGTTAATATGGAAGAAAAGTGTTCTAATATTTCCTCACATTCTTACCAGGCAAGATTTCTTTTGGAAAAGTTGAACCCCTCAGCCGCATAGCAGGTTCAGACGTGATATTCACTGATGACGTAAGTCTCCAAATTTTTTTCTAGCATCTTCAGCGACTGGTTGTGCAATTCTTGAGAAAGAAAGAAAAAAGCGCTTCTGCATTTAGGATTGATCCCAGCGAGAGCACATCGTCTCTGCTGTCTACTTGTCGTTCTCAACTACAAAGACAATTTCTTTTCTATTATCCGTAGAGATTAGACCTCGGAATTGATATCATTCGGCACAATTTAGGATTACATTTGACATCATTTTGGATATGGGGAGGATAATTTTGCACCTTTTCGAAACAATAAAATGTTTTAAAGTTATTTAACATATCTGGTCCCTCGGGATAGAGTTGTTTTATACTAAATTCCTAGTTAATTGTGTAGTTGATTGTAGTAAGGATTATAGGTCTCATATATAATTTTAAGTGTCAATATACAGCTCTATCTACTGTTTTGTTACTATCTGCTATTTTTTTTGTGGTCTTCTAGTAGACTGCTTTGGACGATTTTTCTTTGAGCTTAAAGTCTATAGGATTTAGTCTTTTACCATTGACTGAAAAATTATACTATCAGAAAGTTCTCTTTAAAATCACTAATGATTTTATTATAATATGGCAATGAGTAATGAATTTATCTTATAGAACTCGCCCAAGATCCACGTACAATCTACAAGAATCTATATATAATTTTTAGCAATAAGACAAAGATCATTTTTCTTATGCATGGTAATTCCAGGTTTAACATTTGTGTCAATGTCTTCTGTTTTCATCCCATAAGGTAACTCCCAATCAAATGAATCAAGAAGATTTGACAATGCAATTTCCACGGATGCAACTCCAAGTGTAACCGCAGGACACCTCTTCTTCCTGCTCCAAACGGAATTAACCCAAGATCTTGCCCCTTAAAATCAATATCGCTATTCAAGAATCGTTCAGGTATAAATTCTTCAGGATTTTCCCATATTTCAAGATCCCTTGCAATAGCCCAAACGTTAACATAAATTATAGTTCTTGGTTGAATTTCATACCCTTCTAGTGTGGATTTGGTCATTGATTCTCTTGGTATTAGAAGAGGAGTTGGTGGATATAATCTGAAAGCCTCCTTGATCACTGCTTTGAGATATGGAAGATTTTGGATGTCATCTTCATTCACAATATTACCATTTTTTTGTATTGATTTTCTGATTTCTTCTTGGACTTTCTTCATGGCTTTCGGATTCTTCATCAACGCTATCATTGTCCATATTACTACAGCTGCGGTAGTGCTTGATCCAGAAAGTAACACATTCTACAAAGAAATTAACAGGGAAACAAAATAAGAATTGTCAATTCATGAAGATGGCTCAAGGGAATATGAACCACATAAAAAAATAACTAATATGATATTTGACGCAATCCCAACAATAATGAAGCTATAAATTTTGCTAAGGGTGTTCAATTTGATATATATATGTATAATACATTATTTTTTGATGAAGGGTGTTCTACTGACCACTCTTCACCTTGTGTGCCTACGATTATCCCTGAGCTATTCATGTCACTCCATTTAAGATCAACTCAGTTTTATATAAAATAAAAGAAAAAAAAAACTTTGACAAGGATAAAATATAGTGCGCGAGAGCTTAAGTAGGATTAAGACATAGGAAATTACCATGGCAATTGCTTTTATATGCTCCAAAGTGAGATCAATTGGTGTGGATTTCTCTTTCTTCAATTGGAACAAAATATCAAGAATGTCTCCTACCATCGATTTTGGTCTATTGGGATTGAGATGTTGCTCAATGAGTTCTTCGTAAATCTCATCCATGCCCTTGAAATTCTTCTCAAATCTACTAATATTTCCAATAAATTTATCAATCCAACTTAAAGACGGGAAAAAATCAGAAAAAAAAAAAGTCGATCAACATTGCTTCAGATTCTTCTAATAGAAAATTAAACCTCTTCCTTTCATGTGATTCTTCGTCATACCTAAAACCAAAAGCAACTCTGAAAATAATATTACTACTTAATGAAATCATTAAATTGCTCAAATTGGTGATTTGTGAAGTGGTAGCTTGTTGAGATATTCTCTTGATCATTCTTGAGACTTCATCTTCACGAATTGGACTAAACGATTGCACTTTTTTGAAACTAAATACATGAAGCACACAAATTTTCCTCATTTCTCTCCAATAGTCATTGTAAGGTGCAAAGTGCAAACCCTATGTCACGACCATTGTAAGATAATTTTTGCTGCCCAAAAAGAGAAGCTCTACTACAAAATACTAAATCTTGTGTCTTCAACACTTCTTTTGCTAATTTTGCTGAAGAAACTACCACCATAGTAGAAGAACCAAATTTCAGTGAGAATATTTTTCCATATTTCTTGGAAAGTTTCCAAAAATAGAGATGAGGGGATAAACTATCAAACTGATGCGAATTTCCAATGAATGGGAGCCCTATAGGACCGGGTGGCATATTGTTTTTTCCACTCTTTTTGGCTTCAAGAAGAAGAAAAACAAGGATGATAGGAAGGGATACAAAGAGTAGAAAGAGAATCATTTTGTTGTCCAATTTCACGAAATACTAGTCACTTGAAATGTCTTATAAATAAATGGAACCATGGATCGGGAGCTCAAAGATGGATGGATCTTACTCTAACAACATGTAAAGATATGATATTTGGACCTAACTCAACCCCAAAAGTCAGTTCAAAAGAAGGAGGATTGCCCAAGCTTCACTGATTGAGGGGATGTGGACAACCTATTCAGGGGCCCGTACATCAGAGGCCTGATTTTGATACTATGTTAAGGGATCTTGGGCTAGTGATCTGGTCTTATTATATAGACTTGGACAATACTCCTCTCACTAGTAGGTTTTGGGGTTGAGTTAGGCTCAAACGTCATATCTTTACAGGTATCAAAGCTAGGTCTATCCTTATTTAGGATTCTCATCCATGCTCTAGTTGGGCTTGAGCATGAAGGAGGGTGTTAAAGTCAGTTAGAGTCCCATATTGATTGAATAATGGACTCGAACTAGTGGTACGCTTATATGAATTTGAACAATATTTCCTCATAGACGAGCTTTTCGGATCGAGTTAGGCCAAAGTGTCATATCAATCAATACTCAAATCAACTTTTAGGAAACTTGCAACTTCCTCAACCTCTGAAAACCACAAATAATTTTCTTTGATTTTTCAAGGCTGCTAATTAAGGTATACGTACCTTGATGGAACTGTTCATGGGAAGACATATAACTCATGAAAGTGACATATTTGTCTTAATAACATAACTTAGAATTAGCCAAAGGGGTGAATGAATAAACATCTTATCTGGATATGAACTTGTGGTTCTCATTACCTACTCTCTTGTGGTAAATTATCCTCATCAATCAATCTCACACCTAAAGAGAAATAGGAGGATAGTCTTTAACTATTTGCTGAAAAATTATATTAGAAGGAATTTATGATTAAAATACAACACTCATAAGTCATAAGACATGAAAACATAGTTCGAGCTGAAAGTAATGAATTCAACTGACCCCACAATACTCGTTCGAGATCCACATAAGAGGATAGTCTATATGAATCTATAGATAATTCTTAGGAATAAGGCAAAGGTCATTTTTCTTATGCGTCGTAAGTCCACGCTTAGCATCAGTGTTAATATCCTCTTTTTTCATCCCACAAGGCAACTCCCAATCAAATGCATAAAGAAGATTTGACAATGAAAGTTCCATTGATGCAACTCCAAGTGCGATTCCTGGGCACCCTCTTCGTCCTGCTCCAAATGGAATAAACTCAAAGTCTTGTCCTTTGAAATCAATATTGTTTTTTAAGAATCTCTCGGGTATAAATTCTTCTGGATTTTCCCATATTTCAGGATCTCGTGCAACTGCCCATGCGTTAACATGAATTATAGTTACTGGCTGAATTTCATATCCTTCTAGCGTGGACTTTTCCATTGATTCTCTTGGTATTAGAAGTGGAACTGATGGATACAATCTAAAAGACTCCTTTATCATTGCTTTGAAATATGGAAGATTTTGAATATCGTCTTCATTCAAAATATCGCCTTTCTTTCCGACTGATCTTCTGATTTCTTCCTGAACTTGCTTCATGACTTTTGGATTCTTTATCAAGGCTGTCATTGCCCATATTATTGCAGCGGCACTAGTGTCTGATCCAGCAAGTAACACATTCTACAAAGAAATTGAAAAGAGAAAGAAATTAAAAATTGTCAATTCATGAGGAAGTTTCAAGGGAATGCAAGCCACATGTGTGCTACCTACCTACCTATCAACATAGATATACATACACATAATATGTATGTATGCATGTATATACACATACATTCTTACAATAACAACTATCCATGCAATATTATTTGATTTCAAAAAGGAAAAAAAGATTGTCGAGGAAAATAAATGCTTCTATCACTAAATGATTTCTATATTTTCTATTGGCATATAAATCTCTAGAAAGATTAGAAGACCTTATATATATATATATATATATATATATATATATATGAGATAAGAGATTACCATGAGAATTGCTTTTATATCCTCCAAAGTGAGATCAATTGGTGTTGATTTCTCTTTTTTCAATTGGAGCAATATATCAAGAAGGTCTCCTTCCATGGATTTTGGCTTATTGGGATCAAGATGTTGCTCAATGAGTTCTTCATAAAACTCATCCAAATTCTTGAAATTCTTCTCAAGTCGATCTGTCAATCCAGTAAGTTTATCGATCCAACCTAAATAAGGAAAAAAATCGGAAACAAAGAAGCTAGTCAACATTGTTGCGGATTCTTCTAAAAGTTCATCAAATCTCCTCTTCTCATGTGCTTCTTCATCAAACCTAATACCAAAAGCAACTCTACAATTAATTGTAGTACTTAGTGTAATCATCAAATTACTCAAATTGGTGATTTCCGAGGTAGTAGCCTGTTGAGATATTTTCTTGATCATTCTCGAGACTTCATCTTCACGAATTGGACTAAAAGATTGCACTTTCTTGAGACTAAACAGATGAAGAACACTTATTTTTCTCATTTCTCTCCAATAATCATTGTATCGTTGAAAAACTATGTCACCGCCATTGTAAGACAATTTTCGCTGGCTAAGGAATGAAGGTCTACTACAAAATACTAAATCTTGTGTCTTCAATACTTCTTTTGCTACTTTTGCTGAAGAAACTACAACCATTGGAGTAGAACCAAATTTCAATGAGAATATTTTTCCATATTTCTTGGAAAGTTTCCAAAAATAGATATGAGGGGTTACACTATCATATTGATGCAAATTTCCAATGAATGGGAGGCCTATAGGACCTGGTGGCAGATTGTCTTTGCCACTCTTTTTGGCTTTAGGTATAAGAAAAATAAGAATGATAGGAAAGAATACAAAGAATAGAAAGAGAATCATTTTGTTTTAACTTCACAAAATACTTGTCACTTGAAATGTCTTATATATAAAAATGGATCTTGGGCTAGACGATATGAGGGAGTTGCTTGAATGGTAATGAATCTTTTTATAACACCTCAACTTAGGATAAGGAGTCTCACATCGGCAAAACACAGGAGGGATGTTGGGTATATAAGTAAGCAAGTCTTACTCATTAGTGACGCGTTTTAAAGCCGAGCGGGTCTAGACCCAGAGCGGACAATATCACTAGTGGGTTGGGCCGTTAGAGGGTCTCTCGGGACTTGATGGTTCGGGATGCCCGTCGTGGCCAGGGCCTCTCGGGTCGTGACACTTTTTTATTGATATGTGTTGGGACAAAAATCTCTAGTGAAAGTTCGAGAGATGATTTTTTTGCACAAAATTGGTGATGGCAGTAAATGTTGTACTGCCCATAATTTTTATCATTTCATATGGACCACATAATATATTATTAAAAATGGAAATATGAAAGTGAAGTGGTACCAAACATTAATGGAATAATGGCAATAGCAATCATTCAACCACATATCTTTTTATTTGATTTTTTTTTTTAGGTTGCAGCAATGAATCTCCAAAAGAAACAATTAAGGTAACTATTTGATGTACATAATGTATATGTAATTGATACCTTGAAATAACTTTAATCATGAGAAAGATTCAACCAATTTGAACCGCTCACATCACAAATAGTAATAGCGTAAGCAATCAATATTTTGCACATTTTCAAGATATTTGCCAGCACGACTTAGATAGCATTAGCCAAAGGCTATATATAGGTCTAATGAACAAATATCTTGCAGGGATAATAGCATCTTTGGTAATCAATTGTCAAAAACTTCTAATTTTGGTACTTGTGGCATATGATTAAGTTAGGGGAGCAACATTGACAGGCGAGAATTTTACAAAAAGGCGGTATAGGCGATGCCATGCACGGTGCAGAGGATCATCTAAAAAATAACTACATATAGATTGCCCATAATAAGTTGCACTACTAGTTATCGGAAAATAAAGCAAGTAACTTGCTATAACATGTTAATTTACACCGATAATCTAACAAATTTTTACACTGTTAGTCTATATATTGATTCTCTATTACATATCAAGAAGACTAAGAAAACGAAGTGTCAAAGGTACCTGCATACAATAGGCAGTTCTTGAGGATCCTTCCAGATGCTGGTGCTGAGTAAAGATCAAAATTTGAGTTATGTAAACACTTCTTCGTGAAATCGCGCTCATCAGAAAGTCTCATAGCTCATCGTGATCAATTATGACTTGATCACGAACAAACATACGCGGGATGTTTTTCACCCCTGCATCTATAAGACCGTTGACCCCTGCTTTTGCTTTTGTGTCATCAAACGCCTTAAGTACCAATGGTCGATCATAATCAGATGTCTCGTGTTTAGATTTGGTTCGTCAAATGCAGATCTTGGTTCGTCAAAATGCAGAAAGCACACATCCTGGGCACATTGAATTGTTGAAATTATAGCATCAATCTGGCAAGTACGTTCCACACTCCTGTTGTATTTGGGCTGCCCGATAACCAAACTGTCAGTTCCAGCAGTGTGTTACAGTTTTATTGTGTGCTTTTATATTTTTTTGTTTGTTATAATCAGTGGTATGGACTGCATACACTTTACCTTCTCCTAACCCCACTTGGTGCTAATACTATGTATGTTGTTGTTATAAGATTTGTGGATCAAGAATGTTGAAGATTAAAGTGAAACATATCAAGTTTTAAAGCATTGAAGCATGTACTGCAAGTACAACAAGTTAATTACCTTCCTCAAATCTGTTGGCATTTAAATCAACACCAATTATCTTGAAGCACCAATCACCATTTATGTCATTTGCAATATGGAGACCCACTTCACCCTTTTTCTGGTTTATCTTACATTGAATGAAAGTTGCACCAAGGCCTACACCAATCATCATTTATGTTATTTGCAATATGGAGACCCACTTCACCCTTTTTCTGGTTTATCTTACATTGAAAGTTGCACCAAGGCCTAGAAAAGAAGCATTTGGTCAATCAATAACTATAACGGTCCAACCTACTAGTCATATTGTCTTTGGGTCAAGGCATGGGCGGCTTTAAAATGCATTATTAGAATGAAAGACCTGTTTACTTACATGCCCAGTATCTTTTCTGCATTTTGTCGATATAGGACTCTTTATCCTAAGTTAGGGTATTACAATAATGTTTTGTTGAGGGGGTCAATTTTCACAACACAGACATCAGTTTACATTATAGCTTACAAACCACAGTTTACATATCACTTTGATATCATATCCATGTCCTTATTCTACTATTCCCAGAACATTGGAAGTATCAGCTTATGATTCTGAGATACTGGCATGCAATTTAGTAGGATTTCAAATCTTTTAGTCATATATCAAAATGCAGTGCCCTAAATAATATTTGAACAGTCGAAATAAATTATGTCGATTCAACTACTAACTAAAAGCAGAATGCCCTACTCTTATTCCAGATAAAAGCTGTATATGTGGTTCTATGATAGATGTATTTTTAATTGTCGATACATAGAGACAGAACTGATAACCATCTCTCGGCTAACCTAGCCTCCTCCGTCCCTCGGGATCAACAAGGGGTAGTACAGGAATATTCACCTATTGTCCATCGACTACGCCTTTCCGCCTGATCTTAGGCCCTGACTCACCCTCCGTAGACGAATAGGATTGAGGCATAGACGGGTAGTTGGATTTTTAAATGTCGTTTTAAATACTGTAAGATCCTGTCACTTAACTGATTAATCTGAATCCTTTATTGCTATAGATTATTCATAATTTCATATACATGTCCTACATGTCGATTTACGAGTGATTGTTAGTTTGGTCCACCAGTTAGACACTAGAGGAGTTGAACAGCGTCATGGTAGATCTTCGCATGGGCGGAGCCACCTATATCAAAGAATGGTCAGGTGCACACCCTTCGTCAGAAAATTATGTTGTATATATTAGCTAAATGTTAGCTATTATTAGTGTGAATTTAATTTTGCATACCCTTAATGCAAATGATAAGAAAATTTGCTCAGTCTTTGTCAAATTCCTGGTTCCGCCACTGGATCTTCGGCATATTAAATTAATCAGGTCCTCGATACTGATTCTACTGACTTTTGTAGCAAATGTGTAATATAAATAAGACTGAGTTTTTACGTGGAAAACCTCCTTGATCAAGGGAGTAAAAACCACAATCCACCTCAAGATTTCTCTCAAAACACTTCACTAAAACAATGAGCAGTTTTAGGTGACAAACAATTACTATAACCTGAGAGACTAAATCCTAGCCACTTAACGGCCTACAATCAGTGACATTGGGATGATCTTAGTAGCTTAGTTGGTTGGTTATCCGAACTTTCACATTGTTGAAATCATAGCATCAACGTGGCATACAAGCTTGTGTTTCCATCACATCAGACTACTGCAGACTACCAGAAACAGTTTTGAAAACTTGCACTACTCTTACTCCGTTTTCTATTTTACTTCATCTGAAGGAGGGGGTAATCCTAAATTTCGCTGTAGTTAGTATTATATTTAATTATTTACATATATATTTGAGTATTATAAAGTCTAACCGTTGGTACCAAGAGCCACTCTCCATGCTTTTTGATTGGTGCAAATTAATTGCTTAAAATATGAATTATTGTGTCATAAGGTTTCCGGCATCATAATAAACTTAATGTTTCTTTCTGTATATTCAAACAGAAATATCTCCTTTTTGCTACTCTGATTGAAATTAGA